>JAWPHD010001505.1:0-316972 GCA_037043455.1 Cyrtodaria siliqua | reverse complement strand
CAGTAGCCATTCTTTCTTATATAAATCAAGTGACTTTCTGACAAACTACCCATACATATAGGGGTCAGGTATTAAGGATACACTCTGAAGCATATTTTCTCTGATTAAAGGCGACATGCCTTTAGAATTCCTGGGGAGAACACTGTGAAGTGAACCATAGAATATGAATATAGAGTAATACTGGGTAATATCGGACAGCCGGGGTTCTTCGGACAGTTCAAAATATCTGTATTTATAGCTCTAATAAACGCAATTCTACTGTAACTGCATTGCTATTCCTGTCTGTTTACATTTCTGTCCTACATAAAAGCAAATACGTAAGCACAAGTGACGAAATGTATTGACTGTTTTGATTGGTTGTGGACCAGATTGTAGTAGAGATCACCCTTTCGTTATCTGACTGAAAACTAAGAAAGCGCGGGAATTTTAAACATCAGTTTCACAACTAGAAAATAAAGGATAGTGAATGTGAAATTCTTTTAAATTCGTTTTCTTTTGTTTATTTAATAATTAAAAAAGAAATGTAAATGCAAAACATTTTCAATTTCAGAGGGAAAATATCAAAAGATAGAAAAAAACAAGTGTCCGATAAACCCCATGTGTAAAAAGTAACTTTAACTTCGCATTGGGTTGTATCGGACGGAAATCTCACCTGAGACTATGACATTAATGAAGAGTGTTGAATAGAGATGTGCGGGTATTATTGCCTGGAAAATAATTACCGTATCGTTTCTAGATCTAGTAAATTAGCGATGAAGATCTAGAGCTAAATAATATTTACAATATTAACTTTTCCCTCGCTACTTTACCAGAAATGATCGCACATGTCGCGGTGCATAACAACGATCGCTACTTGTAAAAACTAGACCGCTACGTTTCTAAAATAAGTAAAATGTACTATCCTTTAATTCTAACTAAACCCTAAATTACATCAATTCACGGGCCTTTGGTAATTCACATAATGATGGATGTTAACCTGGGACTAACTCATTGTACACAACTTTTTCGCTGTAGGAAAAAAAACGCACACAAAAAAACAAACAAATAGCGAATAGCGACCGTAAGATTTTGTAAACTGTTCCCGCGTCATGAGAAAATCAGTTGCAATTTACTTAATTCAAAACTCATTTACTTCAAAATAATATTGCAAATCTATTTCACGGTAGAATAGGCCTTGGTGTTTATTAAATGTATTAAGGGAAGAACTTACCCTTGTGCATTAAATGCTTGTACATGTATATGGGCCGCACTTACTAACATTATTTGCAGCACACCTGTTTCATAAGAATATAGTTTATAAAGTATTGAACCATGATGATGGCCTTATAATTCTGAGATCAGAGAAGATCAACATGCACTTATCTTATTTTTGCGATTTGTTTAAAGGTAATGTAACGCCACCGCCAACGAGTAGGTGCATGTTAATAGAAGGGTTTTAAGCATGTTACTCCTTTCTCAGGGCTAACATTTGTGGTAAGAAGGTGAAGGTACACGTTACCTTCACCTAATTTTTCGTTCACGGGTCCCTATTTTCGAATCCCCGCTGAGTACTGTTTGTCCTCGTTTGTCCTCGTTTATTTACAGCTCATTTCAGTGTTTTCCTCTGAATATGTACCTTTAAGCATTTGCGCCATAATTATCGTAACTGTATAAGAACATTCATGTTTTGTTTATAGCCTCGTAGTCTGTGTATTTCTGACGCAATAATTCTCATTTACTAATACAATACGTACTACCTAGCTGGTAATCATGTTTATTTGTTATTAATACATTAAATGACTTCATATTAGTTGAAAAATGCATGTCCGATGAACCCTTTTTTGATGTCCGATACAACCCGCTGACTGTCCGATACTCCCCAACCGATGGTTTATTACTTCAAACGGTTGTTTACTCGATTAAAATACATTTGCGGAACATATTCGTATTATAGCACATTGGATTGGAATCGTAACACTAGTACCAACCGAGTTTATCCTTGTATTGTTTTCCTAACGGTGCGTATATAAGAAAATTCCCGAAGGTGTCCGATATTACCCAGTATTACTCTAGTAATCTATACTACTGGTCAAAGTTTCATAATTTCATTGATTTATATAAAGAAAAAACAAACACATTATGATGGAAAAAACACTCATTATGATGTTTCCCTTTGTTCAACTTATATATAATAGTGTTAAATGATGGTATCTGACTACTTTGATTATGAACTTTTACAATCAGAGAAGGACGAGTAAACATCCTATAAGGATGAGTAACATGTCAATGCCACTCATCCTACAGGACGAGTATACAGTAAAATATATTTCGTCCCCTGCCTTGACTGATATAATGTGTACTGTTACAGTGCAAATATAAACAACAAGTCTTGTTTTTAAATTAATGTTTAATTCCGAAATGAAAAACTGAATTAGCAATGACGGAAATAAGTAACGTCCCATAACGGTCTAAAAACAAAAGAATGTTTATTAATAAGGAATACAATAGGAGCCTCCAAAATTGAAATAATGTTTTTAAACCATTAACAACAAGATATCAAAAAAAAAATGAAATTATACGCACATGCAGTCGACTTATTCATCAAACAAAAAACTGACTGTACTTTGCGTTACCACTGCATGATGTAAATTTAGCAAAATTAAAAATAATAAATGAGGTTATTTTCTTAAAATATATATAAAATCTGTTCGTACTATGTTTATTATGTATTTCAACATGCCAAATTTCAATAACATGAAGCAAATGTTGTAAAATATTTAGTTTTCTTGTAAATTAGGATTTAAATACACCACTGTAAACCCGGGTCAAAGTGGCCATTTACTGAAGAGTGGCTCATCTCCATCAAACACTCGACTCGTTCCAGGGCCTCAACAAATTATGATTTTTATAGCACGTTTTTCTTTATTTTACCGCCATCAAAGTGACACTACTATGTGTATGATTCATATAGAGAAATAATAAACTATTTACAAATGATAAGTTACGATTGAGATACCTTCTGTAGCTTCGTCATTTAGTTCCAAAATCTTTAAATTACTTTTCCTGGCTTCTTTTTCGCCAGCATCTGGCGCCATTTTCGTGTTTTGATCATGTGACCAACAAGGGACATTACTCTACTGTAACTTTTGATATCACCGGATAGGATCGAATACGCTTGTACCCGGCCGAGACGATGTTTTAATTGGTGCTAGTTCTTTTGGGAAAGTAATACATTTCTTCAATGTGTGAGTCAATTAAAATAATTTGAAATGTAAATCTAGTGAAAACCTCGGCAAAAATCGTCAATGTTTAGAAATCAAAGGGCTATAACTCAAGCATTCATGTCGGTCAATAGCTATTCATAGGTAATGTTTGTGTTTATATGCCATACCGACTTTAAATAAATTGTGTATCTTGTGTATGACACAGGTTGACGTGTTGGGACTGGAAACAAAAAATTGAAGAAAAAAAAAATTGAAAAAAACACCTCTGAATTATTTTTTTTTGTAGTTTTTTGTAGTTTTTTGTACACACACACATCAAAACACATAAAATAAATGAAAAACTGTACACCAAAAACAATCCTACCCAAATTCTAACCCCATGTAAGAGACCATAACTTCTGCATTTGTACACACACATCAAAACACATCAAATATTAAAATGAAAAACTGTACACCAAAAACAATCCTACCCAAATTCTAACCCCATGTAAGGGACAATAACTTTTATGGTCTCTTACATGGGGTTAGAATTTGGGTAGGATTGTTTTTGGTGTACAGTTCTTCATTTATTTGATGTGTTTAGATGTATGTGTACAAATGTAGACACAAAAATAAAAAATAAAAAATAAAAAAAAATCAGAATTAAGATTTTTTTTTCAAAATGTTTTTCAATTATTTTTTTTTCAAATTATTTTTTTCAGTCCCAACACGTTCGTATGATAGACCTGTGCAATCTGACTGGTTATCAAACTTGGCTGAGATATTATGCCCATGAACACTGTCTCCAAGTTTCATCATGGATTATAAATGTTTGAGTTTTTGAGCGGGAACCACAAAAAAATACTTCAATTTTCAAAAGTCCAAGGACCATATCTCCGGCATTAGGCTACAGGTGCGATCTGGCTGGTTATCGGACTTGGTCTTTATTTTATTCTATCGGTACTGCACACTGTCCTATAGGACCAGGTGGTGGCATGTTAAAAATATTTACATATACAGGGGCGTAGCTAGGCCGTTTTGGAGGATACGCCCGTATATTGGGGTCCAAGGGGCTGTTGGTCGGTGGCCCGGCCCCCCGGAAGCCCTAAGCGTCCGCACGTTGCTTTTGAAGATTTTGGGCTGAAAATGATGGCTTTTATTGATTGATAAATAAATTATATAGTTGCGAAAAATGATTATCTTAGATTGAAATTTCCATTTTATGGCATCTGTTTTGATAACTTTGATATTTATATGTTTATAAATTTCTAATGATGGGTCTCACCCTAGTCAGGCTTCAGTTTTTATTGCATTTTTGGAGCACTATGTTTTCTCATTTTTTTTCAAGAGACGTACGCCCGGGCGGGCGTATGCCTGGCTACGCGCCTGATATATCCAAATATCAAAACGGGGAAAAATATGTTTGTTGACTGGGCCACCGATTTAAAACTATTTACAGGAAGTAAGTCCGAGGTTTAACTGTTAACCTCCGCCTAAACAAACTCGCACATTGGTATAGGCTACCACAAAACAGGCCACCAAATATGAGCTGTGCCTATTTGAGTTTGTTGTTGGTTACACTTTCCCATGACATTGAATTAAACCCAGGTCCTTGACAACCAAAGTACCCATGTGGACACTGCCATAAAGTGGAATGTGGGGGATGGGATACAGTGAGACGGTTGTGGTGCTTCGTACCATAGAGTGTGTTCAGGGATGTCTAAAGTCACTTAATTATAATATACATGTTCAACATGATTCATACTCCTGGCTGTGCCTTAGCTGTGGCTACCAAACTTTAGCACAACATACTTTGACTCATCAACTTTCTCCACTCTGAGCAGATTCAGTGTTTTAGTCGACACCGACCCAATACTTAAATCAACACCAATAAAGGGAAATAAATCTAACTCTATGAAAGGTAAAAATAGAACCCGCAAAATTAAAGTTCTACATGTAAACTTTAGGTCAATACTAAATAAAATCGGCCAGTTTAAATCCCTGATAGAAACAGAAAAAAACAGACATTCATATAGGCACCGAGTCTTGGCTAGCTCCAGAGATCAAAAGCAGTGAAGCTACACTCTACATAGAGAGGATAGATCACATAGTGGTAAACGAAGTGGCGGGGTCTTTATTTTTGTAAGCCAGCACCTAATTTGCTCCCACCAACCTCAGTTCATAACAAATTGTGAAATCTCATGGGTTAAACTTGAAATAGTTGGGAACAAACCTCTACTACAGACCACATGAACGGGACGAGGTAAGCCTAGAAGAACTAATGAATTCCCTGGAACTGATTAGAAAGACTAAGGGTACAATAATTTTAACTTTCCTAAATGACCATGGACCGATAATGTCAACTACAAGCCAAGCCTGTCAATACCGTAGTGTCTATCAATCATTCATAGAATTAATAGATGATTTTAATCTTATTCAAATAGTGACAGATCCCACCAGATTTCAAAACACACTAGATCTTTTTCTAACCACTAACGACTCCCTTATAATAACGTCTATACTCTCCCTGGCGTTAGTGACCTCTCAGTTGTCTGCGTAGAAGCAAACCTCCGTCCGAGACTGCTTACACTAAAACTACGGAAAGTACACATATACAGAAAAGCAAACTGAGATCTCCTAAAATGTAAAATGGAAGCTTTCAAAAATGTTTTTCTCCTACATTACAACGGTAAGTCTGTTCAGACACTTTGGGATGACTTTACTGAAAACGTACAAAAATATATAGACAAATGTGTCCCATCGAAAGTGATTAGAGGTAAGTCATCCCTCCCGTGGATTACCCAAGCTATCAAACGGATAATCCGGAAAAGAAACAAACTCTACTGCAGACAAAAGTAAAACAGGTAATCCCAACGACACACTAAACATTACACTCTAAGACACCTGGTGCGCAGACAAATAAAAACTGCTTATGAATCTTACCCAGAAGACATCATCGAGATTGAACAAGGAGAAAATAAAAAGGTAAATAGTAAGAAATTGTTTTCATTCCTAAAAAACTCAAGTCAGGACAATCAAGGAATTGCCCCCTCCAGTCAAATGGGAAAATAACCACAGACACCAAGGAGAAAGCTGATATCCTAATAAACAATTTCAGTCAGTTTTTACCCCCAAATCCCCACTTAGCCTGGCCCAAATTTGCCAGATGAACATTGAAAACCACCCAGACCTATCCCAGTGTACCCCCCCACCCCACCCCCCAACCTGACCTAACCCAGATTACTTCCCCCACCTAGTGAAACCTCAAATATAAATCCCTCACCTCCCAGAGTACTTCCCCCCACCTAGTCAAACCTCAAATTTAAATCCCTCACCTCCCCTTATAACAAACATAGAGATATCCCGTAATGGTATCCTAAAACTACTGAAGGATCTTAAACCCAATAAGGCTGCAGGACCGGACCAGATAAAAACCCTTGTTTTACAGGAACTTCGTGAGCAGATAGCACCAGTAATGCAGGTAATTTTTAATCTCTCACTCGAGACTGGCAAGGTGGCCCAAGAATGGACTTCTGCTAACGTTGCTCCCCAATTTAAAAAGGGAGATAAATCCCTGGCAGAAAATTACCATCCAATATCACTGACATGTATACTGTGTAAGTTCCTGGAACATGTTGTAGCGTCTAACCTGGTAAGGCACATATAATATGGACTCCAATGGTTTAATGTATGACCTACAGCATGGATTCAGAGAACGCCGGTAATGCGAAACACAGCTATGCATGTTAGTTGAGCACTTAGCGAGAAATTCCAGCAAAGATAAGCAGACCGACTTAATTCTATTGGACTTCAGCAAGGCCTTCGACATGGTGAATCATGAGAAGTTGCTCCTAAAGCTTCACAACTATGGCATAATGTGTCAGACATTGTCCTGGATACGAGCGTTTCTGAGTGGTCGTAAACAGACAGTGGTGCTAGAAGGGGAGAGCTCCGACACGATCACAAGGATCTGTCCTTGGTCCGATTCTATGTCTGGTATACATTAACATTGCCCGAAAACATAACCTCGCAAGTAAGGCTGTTCGCGGATGACACATCCCTATACCTGACAATAGACGACCAACAAACTGACAATACTACCCTACACTCTGACCTCAACAAACTACATGCATGGTCAATACAGTGGGACATTAGCTTCAAACCTTCTAAGTGCCAAATCATTCAAACTACCAAGTCAAAAAATCCACTATCGACTATGTATACATTACATGGACTTACGTTAGAAACAGTCACCAACGCTCGATACTTGGGGGTAGACCTGGCTGGCAACTTGTCATGGAACACGCATGTCGATCGCATTGCTGGAAATGCAACTCGCACTTCAGGCTTTTTAAAAAGAAATATAAAAACTAATAACAGTAAGATAAAAGAGCACTCCTACAATGCCCTCGTCCGTCCACAACTTGAGTATGCCAGTTCTATCTGGGACCCCCACACCCAATCCAATATAGACAAGCTTGAAATGGTACAACACCGAGCAGCACGCTGGACACAAAATGATTACTCCAGGTACTCGAGCGTCACAACCATGTTAAACACTTTGGGGTGGTGGTCGCTCAAACAACGTAGGGCAGATACACGTTTTTTTTTTTTTATAAAATATTTTTTTTATAAAATAATTCACGGCCTAGTAGCTGTTCCGATGCCAGCATATATACAAAAAAAAACGCATCTCTAGATATTGCCACTCAATGACATTTAAACAAATACATACTGGAGCAAACTATAACAAATATTCACTTTTTCCCATTTCTATAGTTCAGTGGAATGCGCTACCTGAAGACATTGCCCTTAAGCAAGATTTGAATTCCTTCAAACTTGCTGTAAGCAGTGTCTTTCACACCAAGCCATAGGTCTTGAAATGTTGTTTTCATCCTGATTTTACCCTATCATTTGACTTTTAACCACCTATCACTGTTCTACCCTTACCCTTGCTTTTAATCTTTACTGTTTCAACTAACAGAAACATGCGCGCAACTGCTCGAAGTTATCCGTGAGGGTGTGAAGCAGAATATATAGATAGATAGATAATGCTTAAATTTGGGATTTGAACCCCTCTACTGTCTCAGCGATTTGAACCCCTCTACTGTCTCAGCGATTTGAACCCCTCTACTGTCTCAGCGGAGACAGTTGCGGGGCTGAGATTATTCCACAGTGGAATTGTTCCCGAGAAGTATGAGTTACTAAATACATCTGTGTAGGCACTTTGGTCTGATGTATTGATACTCATGATTCGCTCTGATTCTTCTGGAGGTTTGTTTCGGGATAATAATGATAATAATAATAAATTCAGCATTTTCATATATATCGATAACATGAATATGAATATGAATAGTTTATTTCAAATCCAATAGGCATCTGCCCGTGAGGTACAATTATGGTAATATAATAATGACAGACAGTGATATTTTAAGACACAAATAAGCAATGATACAAAACTGAAATAAGCATAACAATAGCCTGGTATGCATTATCTCAATGAATAATAATATGAACTTCTCTCGTGGAGAAGCCTAAGGTGTTCACTATGTAGTAAAAATATCTTGCGACCTTTATTAAACATCTACTTAATATTTTGCCTCAAAAGTAGTACGTTATATATAAAGTTATCCGCACATACACACACTTAAACTGTTAAATACATACTCGCTTACATGTATACTCATACACAAATATACTAATACAGTACTTACAAAATAAATAACCATGCTAATTATCAAAATATAATATTTCATTTCTTAATTTAAATGCCTTGTAGATGAATATACCCAATTTGTTTAAAACCGACATATTTTGACTTTTTAACAATTCAACAAGTTTAAACATATTTGGTATTTTCCAGTAATACGGATGAATATATAACGACCTTAGTTCCTTATATAAACTGCATTCTAGAATGAAGTGGTATTCATCTGAAATATCACATATCTTACACTTTCTTTCGTGGAAAGGAGTACTAGTTGGTCTTGACAATCTGCCAGCTTCAACCTCTAACCTATGAGATGATACTCTGAACTGTGCAAAAACCTTTAAATACTTAAAAATATGTATTTTTTCTAAATATGGCTGAAGCTTAAATTCATAGATATTTCTATAAAATAATGCACGACTTGAATTTTCAAGTCTACTATGCCAGTCTTGTAAAAAATGGTCATGAGTTCTCTGTTTCGCAACAAATAAGAATAATTTAGGTTCACCAACACTTTGGTTAACCCAGACTTCATAAAAACCCAGGGATGCTAATAAATCCTTAAATAGTGTTACCCAACTAATTTTGTTCGGTAGTATTTCTAAATCTAAAAAAAGCATGTCATAAACAATTCTAGAATATTTACGTTTTTCAGTATGTAAAAGTTTCAACCAGTATTTAATAATGTTATAATGTCGACGTGTCACAAAAGAAGATCGAGCAAGTTCACCATATATAAAATCATTTTGTGTTGTTTTCTTGACCCCTAGCATCTTCTTACAAAATTGTATATGAACCTTTTCTATAGCACTTCCTTGAATAAAAACCCACACCTCGCTACTGTAATTAAATATAGGTGAAATTAATTTATCAAACAAATTTAACCTGTGTTTTGGTGACAAAAACGTTAATTTATGTAAATATTTGTTCATTTTAAAAAATGCTTTCTGAGCTTGCCCCGCCAATACTGTTTGAGCTGCTGCAAAAGACCCACCTGTTGTTAATACAATTCCCAGGTAAACAAATTTATTTACAATTTCTATTATACTTCCGTTATATGAAAACACTAAGTTCCTGGGTAACTGACCTCCTTTCTTTACAATCATAACTTTAGATTTAGATGTGTTAAAATTTCCATCTTTCACAGTATTCAAACATAAAATTTAACCCACTTTGTAAAGCATCTGAAGATTCAGAGAAAATAACAATATCATCCGCATATAAAAGCATGAACAAGTATCAATATCTTTGGTATCCGTTACGTACAAATTCGTCTTCTATATCATTTATAAATAGTAAAAACAATAGAGGAGATAAACATTCTCCCTGTCGCACTCCCAGTGAACACATAAACTTATTACTTAGTTTATTACAGTATTTAACTCTTGATTTCACAGAAGTATACATGGATTTTATGATATTTAGTATTTTCCCACGCAGACCTAATTGAACAAGTTTATACCATAGATTATCTCTAACCACATAATCAAAAGCTTTAGAGAAATAAAAAAAGGCACAATATATGCGTTTACCTTGATTTAAAATATGTGTAATTAAACCATGTAGCACAAACACATTATCGACCGTACTCATATTTGGCCTGAAGCCTGCCTCTGCTTCAATGTACACAACATGTCTTCTTCAGATGACTCTCAATTAATCGTTTGTTAAAGGCTATTATATACTCTTTAAAAAAAGTTTTGGACCATGGCAGTGTTCGAACCCGTACAATGATCGCTGAACCATGACATTCCACCATAATCCTTATTATCTCAGCTGTTAATTGACAATAGATCAACAATCAACAATCATTATTGTTTACAATGAAAGATTGCAAAAAAATAATAATCTTTTTATTGGTTACTCGAATGTCTGTAACTGTTACTTTTTATGGACTTTGCAACATTTTTTACAGACCCTTTGTGTGTTCGGGATATTTTTTTAAAATCAAATCTTGTTTGAAAATTAATGTTTCTGGTACTAAATTAACCGAGTAGGGTAGACCTTGGTTACTAAAAAAAGATACTTAAATTCTATCAACTAGTTTTATTTTTATACGATTTTATATACCCTGGTCCAAAACTTTTTTTACCGAGTATATATCGCATAAGTTGCATATTAAAAAAAAGAGTAGAAACTAATGGTTAAAAACTACTGGTTAAAGGCAACTGTAGGCGCGAGTCACTACTGGTAATCTGTTAGTTAAAAGTTGTTAGACACGCGTCTATGACAGTGCTTGACACACTGTGTATTAAAGGCTACTGTATATCGCATACGTTGCATATGAAATAATTAATGCAAACACTACTGGGTAACCTATATTTTTCTATTGTAGATTGATATATTTGTATAAATTTGTTTTTCCTTATTGTTGTACACGTCGGCATCAACAACATCCCAGCCGATGGATCTGGTGAAGTAAGATGGCAACCATACTTTCGTTAATTTTAAATAGTAAATGTTTGACACAGTTTGAAAACTTGTCATTTAAACTGAAATATTTATTTGAAGAAAAAAAAAATTATTCCGCGCATTGCTAACAAAAGTATGATAATCAACTAAAACAAAACAAATTTGATCAGCAAGATCTGATTTATATGTTATACTTTGATGTTGTATGATTATAAATATATTTACATATTTTTGTTTCTTATACATTTCAGATCGCTGGTGTTCATGTCGTCCGTTCTGCCGCGTTGTCAGAACCGCCTCTACGATGGCAAACAGCCAAGAACCCAGACTCTTCGCGCCATCACACGACAGTTCGTGAAGTCAATAGTGGTATATCTCGGGCAGCCTTGCGCACTAATGGTCTCTTTCATATAAACCACCACCAGTTTGTCAGTGCCGACGGTGTCAACAGACGTCTTCTTTCAAAAGATGGACTTCACCTGAGTTTTGAGGGGACAGTGACGGTTATACATAACATCCAGCAGTGCACAGCGATGGCGAGCAGTTTTAGGCCGGAAGTTACCGCTACACTGTGCGCTCCGCTTCCTGTTGCATATGTCACGCCTGAAACCTCCCGCTAAACCACCTGTTGCAGATGTCACGATTGAAGCAGCCGTTACACCTGCCGCTACGCCTGAACCAGGCGCTACCACTTCCGCTACAGTTCCTGCCGTAGATGTCGCTACACCTCCCGCTACAACTTCCATTACACATCCCGTTATAGATGTCATGCCGAAACTAGCGGCTACACCGCCTGCTGCAGATGTCACGTCGGAAACTCTCGCATAAGAGCGACTTTCCAGACAACGCAAAAACAGACGAAACAAAAAATGTACGGGTACGTCAACAATTACGCCTATAAATGACATGAAAAGACAGAAGCAGATGACAGAGAAACGCAATGACATCCCTGAGGCCAGTGAACTTACTAGTGCCATCAGTCTATCATCATAAACACTCTTTCCAGAAGTCAGAAAAAAATGGAACGAGCGGCAAACCTTCAACGAGAAGCCCGTCGCTGTTAACATAAGCGACCCAATTTAAAATCCATATAAAAACTTAACGAGTTTTCAACTACTGCTGAGTTGTAAAGCATTAAAGCGACTGTCACTAAAATGTTATCAAACTTCATGCTATATTCGGTATTTATTATGTGTTTGTTATGTATATGTTGTTATTGCTCGATTTTGAATAAATAACATTAAGGGTGCCCTCTGGTGAATATCAGAAAAGTAAGTATTTTTAATTTCCCTGTTTTTTATGAAGACTAACATATTACTAGTTAGTTTCTGGAAAAATAATGATGGGTCGGTGATTTAACTTTTTCGCAAAATTAATCTTTAGTAATACACTCTCACAGTGTGGTTTTAAATTCTGAATCAGCTGCAAATTGTGTATGGCAACTTATATGTGTGTAGTGCGGTTTGCAGAACAGTAATCGATTTTCCGTCTTTTTTAATGTAATAGTTCATACTTTAGGACGAAAAATTAAGGGTTGTGGTATTTTTATCACCGTCTGAAAAATTATTACATCCCTTGTCATTACCCCACCCATTTACTATAAATTGCATTTTTAAATTTGTGATCAATTAATTTTTCTTGATAAAGGAACAGTAAACTTTTTGAGATATTTTGTCTACAATATTTACAAGACCTGAGTTTTAGAATGAAAAAATAAAAATTGGGGGTCGGTGTGCATATAAGAAAGATATTCAATAAAAACTGAGAAAAAAATGTGCTTTTTTAGATTTCGACGAGCTCTGACATATAACGGCATAGGTCTGTAACAAATAATAGGAACAATACTTTTTATTGCTGTCTCTGTATATCCTAACACATGTCTTTGTAATAAAGTTTAAATTAAGTGAATATCTTAAACGGTTTTTGAGAAATACCATCTTTTGTACCCCTACCCCCCATTTTGGCTTATGTTAAAAATTGTCAATTTTGGGCACAAAATGTGAGGTCAAAAAAAAATTCTAAAAAATGTTCATTTTTTTTGCACTAAAATATCCCTATTGGGTATTAGTTTTTTACTGTATATAATTATTTTTTCCAGTTTTATTATAATTTTTGAAATATAACAAATGTAAATTTCCGGAAGTGCAAAAATCCAAAACTTCAGCAGTGGCCACCCTTAAATATTAAAATAAAAATATTAAGAAAAAAATAAAATAAAGATAAGATAATTATTGACTGCAAAATGACTAATCACGTTATAAAAACTATCAAACACGTATATGTTAAAGCACATGTTCATGCAATCCCGGAACGTTAATTCTTAATTACTTAAGTCACTTAATATTGTTTTTATTAAATAAATGCTTCTTTATGTTTGTTAGTATAACTACTCACAAAAGATAAATAATGCTTGTTTAATATCATTCTGATATGATGGTTTTAACAAAAAACCTATGGCAAACATGTGTGACCCAACTTGGATAGTGTTAAAAAAGTGTGTCCGTTTTTGAGAATTTAATAGAAGAATATGAACGCTCATAGTCATTTAGCCAAAATTCTTGTCTATTTTTAGGCGCTCTCGGAAATTAATTACAAAGTCATTTTTTAACATAATTACATAAAAAAAAAATAATATTTATGTCCGCTAGGCCATTCTACATTAATGTATACTAATTTAAATTATAGGAACACCATAGTTTATGGGGGAAAAAAATCTGAGGAAGACTGGTCCAAGTCATTTAGCCAAAATTCTTGTCTATTTTTAGGCGGTCCCGGAAAGTAAATCATTAATTACAAAGTCATTTTTTAACATAATTATATAAAAAAAAAAAGAAGACATATTTATGTCCACTAGACAATTCTACATTAGTATATATAAATTTAAATTATAGGAACACGATAGTTTATGAAAAATAATATTATGAGTAAGAATATATGATAATCACTTTTATAACAGGTCCCGGGAAGTTATTGCTCAATTACGAAGTCAAAATAATATTTTTTTGATTATTTTTTTGTATATACACATAGATTAATTCATTCTGCGTTGAAAGAAACCATTTACAAGAAAAAGTATCAGCTCCTTTAAGAGTTATTTTTAAAATCGTCCCGACTTTTAGTAGCCACCATCTATTATGACCAGGTCGTTGTGTATTTTGTAGAAGAATAAGAGGCTCGCTTGATTACGACGGGATTCAAGGGTGGGCCATTTAAGATCACTGAGCATCTCCCCTACGTGACTAGTGTTGTGCCATCTTCTACGTGACGATCTTGCTGCAGTTCTCTGGACTTTTTCTAACTTGTTTATATTGGTTTGCCTATATGGGTTCCAGATCTGGGAGGCATACTCTAACTGTGGGCGAACTAATGTCCTGTAAGCAGTATACTTAGTTTCTTTGTGGGCAAAACTGAGATTACGACGAATAAAACCAAGGCCTTACTGGATATCGTATCAATATGAAGACCCCAATCCATAGTATTTGTGATGGTAACCCCTAGATACTTGGCTGAGGAAACGTTATCCAGAATTTGGCCATTGAGGGTGTAATCATGTATGATTTGGTTCCAATGTTGGTGTTCGGTTATTCGCATTGTTTTTATAATTTGCAAACATTAAACTTCATCATCCACTCACTCTCCCATATTGCCAGCTTGTCGAGGTCCTGTTGCAAGTCATAGCAATCCTGACCACTGCATATGTTTCTGTATAGGACGCAGTCGTCAGCAAACTAGAGAACTGATGACTTGATGCCAGCTGGAAGATCGTTTATGAAGATCAAGAACAAGATTGGACCAAGAACGGAGCCCTGTGGTACGCCAGATAATACCGGGGCAATATATGATGATTCCCAATCCAAGACTACCCGTTGGGTACGACCAGAGAGCCATGCCTCTAACCAAGCCCTTGTTGTACCTTGGATCTCATAGTAGTCTAGCTAGCTTGTAAAGGAATCTTCTGTGTGGTACCTTACCGAATGCCTTAGCAAAGTCCATAATTATGAGATCTGTCTGTTTATGTTTTCGATTAATCGTACCATCTATGCTGGAGACCAAATCGTGTACACATTGGTCTAGTTTTGAATCACAAGATCTATTGCTTCTGACAATCGGACAAAATATTGTTAAATGATAGATGACATTACTAACAAGCACGTGTTCTAATGTCTTGCAGCAGATACACGTCAGTGAGACAGGTCTATAGTTGCTAGGATCGTATTTCCCCCTTTTTTGAACACAGGGGCAAGTTACCGTACGCTAATCATCTTGAACAACACATTGACTGATTGATGTGTTAAAAATGATTGTAAGGATGTGTGATACCTCTGTGCTGCACACCTTGAGAACACGTGCACTCAGATTCTCTGGTCCGGTCGCCTTGTCAATATTAAGTTTGTCAAGGAGATTTTGGACACCCTTCTGTTCAACTGTAATATCTTTCATAGGGGAATACGGACTTTGATCTTGATTTGGTGGTGTGTATCTATCGGTTCTTCTGTAAAAACAGACTTGAATTGATCATTTAGGACGTTTGCCTTGTCCTTGTTCCTTTTTTAAACGACTCCTTCTTGCCGAAGGGAGGCATTTTCAGTGGACTCCTTTTTTAGACTTTTTATGAAAGACCAAAACGTCTATTATAGCTTTCTGGACGTATGCTCTGTACTTTTTTAATAGTCATGGATGTCTTTGACTATTTCAACCAATTGCTTTTACCCTGTTAATTTTGGACACTCCAGGGGTCATATATAATCTGTTCCAGTCTACATCTCCACAGTTAAAATCGCCACCAATGTAAACATGGGCATTCCTGTAGTTCATGATTCTTGATAAAGATTCATTGAATTCGTCAACTTGAAGGTATTCAGGATTTGTTTTGTCAGGCGGTTGGTAAAAGGAACATAGATATAGGGTTTTGCATCCCACAATCTTGAAATCTTGCACCAGATAATTTCAAAGTTGGTGCTTAATTCTGGTACCTCTACACACAGAAGGTCTCCCCTATAAGCTATAAACACCCCACCATGTGGATCTCTAACTCTATCCCTACGGAGCACATCAAAGTTCTGTCGAAATATTTCAGAACTTTGTATATCATGATAAAACCATGACTCATTTCCAAATATAATGTCTGGATTGTCTCAATAACCGTGCTAAGTTCAGCTTTTTTATATTTAATAGATTGGCAGTTCATGATTAGAAACCTCAGGGATGGTTAACCTCTGCCTTTTTCTTTTATCTTTTTGTTGTCGCTGGTCTATGGGTGACGAAGCAGCGTTTGGTAGGCCTATATCAGTGGGAACAAGGCTAGCAGGCGGTATTGACAGGGATTCAAAGCGGTTACTTATATTAAAGTCCAATAACGAGGCACATTTGAGGCACTCCCAAGCCAGACTTTGGTTTAAAGATTTGTTCTACAGACTGTACTGGACCCATCCCTTGGCAATCCACATGGTACCATATCTGTAAAATTAAAAATCGTATTTATTTGGCCTACAGAAATTGCAGTAAAACATTTGACCAATATCATTCAATTTTAACTTGTTTATAAAAACACCCAGTAACATTGTAATATTTCATAGATCTACAAGTAACCGTTTTATGTTCAATAAATTGATCTTTGTATGTTATTATCCACCGCCAAATGAAGAGGACTATTAAATTTGCATTTGCGTCCGGCGTTCCGGTGTTCTGTCGACACTTTCATTTCTGACCAATAACGTAAACATTTATGATACGATAATGATGAAACCTTATGTGTATAGCCGTAATATCTAGGTCAAATTCGATAACCAGCGAGATCACACCTATAATGTTGGAGTTATGGCCCTTGGGTTTTTGAACTTGAAGATGATTGCGGTTTCAGCAAAATAACTTTAACATTTATAATCCAATCTTGATAGCACCTACCATGTTGGAGTTATGGCCCTTAGATTTTTGAAATTTCATTTTTAGATTTACTCTCGGTAACTTTAACATTTATAATCCAATATTGATGGAACTTTAGGAAAAGTTTATGGCCATAATATCTAGGCCAAGTTTGATAACTAGCCAGATCGTTCCTATCATGCCGGAGTTATGGCATTTGGATTTTTTTTTAAATTGAAGACTTTTGCGGTTTCCGCTCAATAACTTTAAAGTGGTTGATGCACTATTTTCAAACAAGGTTTACTTTAAAGGGCGCTGAAAAAATTGAAAAAGCTGAAATAATTATCAGAATGCCATGAAAAATAAAGGAGATATGACATATTGAAAATTTGCAAAGAAACAAATGGAGGCGGCATCTTGGACCGATTACGTCATCGCGCCTTTTACCATATATGTCATATTGACAAAATGTCTTTTAAAGCATAGATAATTACTGCAAATGACTGGGAAAAAAGCATATACTTATACATTTTACATATGCATATTTATTTTTAATCAATTTGCAGTGATTTTCTTTGCTTTAAAATATATTTTGTCAATATGCCATATATGGTAAAAAGGCGCGATGACGTCATCATTCCAAGATGGCCGCCTCCATTTATGCTCTTTGCAAACTTTCAATAGGTCATATCTGCTTTATATTTCATGGCATTTTGATCATTCTTTCGGCTTTTTTCATTTTTTTCAGAGCCGTTTTAAACAAATCTTGTTTGAAAATAGTGCATCAACCCCTTTAACATCTATAATCCAATCTTGTTGAAACTTGGTTTATTGTTTATGTGCATATAATCCTGCTTTTTTTCAGACTTGTCACTTATGAACTGTGACTTGCTGCAAACATGCAATGTTCCATATCAATGCACCATATCAATCCTCAGGTCATTGATAAAGTATAAAAAGCCATCTTATAAGAATTAAGAAGCCATCTTATAAGAATAAATAGACCTATCTATACATATTCATAGTTCTGATAGGGAATGCCTGGAATACTGAACCTAACCCTGGGGTTTGTGACAACAATGTAGGTTGGGAAGATAGAGGCATAGTGTGTGACACATATTTAATATCTAAATAAAAACGTCTTTTACAATACAATACAAATTCGTTATTGCGATTAAGGCCACCAGCCCATTACACAGAGCAAATTCAAGTTACTATTTAATATTCGTGTACACCAGTGCAGTGATTTCTAATCTACATATATATTTAGTTTCAAGCAGCATACAAAACAATTTTACACCGAACAATAAACTTTGCATGGTATTATTACTATTAGTATCATTTACATGTATATGATTAATCTGAGATTATCTCATCACGTTTTTTAAAAGCATTGTAAATAAATAATGACAAAACATGAATAGTATCATCCATGCATAATGCTTTTTTTCTTTCTCACTAATTAAAAGCATGTCACAAGTTAATTTTTCGAGCTTTCATCGACATTAGCAATCTAGTAAAGTTTGGTAAAGATTGGATGAAAAATTAAGGGCTCTACCGTCGTAACGAGGCAAAATGTAGCATTTTTAACTAAATCAAGGGCCATAACTCCGCTGTTACTGGTCCGATATGGCTGGTTTTCAAACTTGTCTGAGCTTTCATTGATTTAACAATCTATTAAAATTTGGTAAAGATAAAACAAAAAATGAAGGCCCTATCGTCTTAATGAGGCAAAATATAGCATTTTAACTAATTCAATGGCCATAACAGCACTGTTAGTGGTCAGATCTGGCTGGTTTTCGAACTTGTCCGAGTTTTTATTGCAAGATATTAACAAACAAAGATCAGATGAAAAGTGAAGGCTCTATCGTCTTAACGAGACAAAAGTTAACGACGGACGGACGAACTACGGACGACGGACGGACGACGGTCAACTCGCCATCCCATAAGCTCTGCTGGCCCTTAAAAATAGCACTGTTACCATTAGGACGAAGATTTTGTAGTCCGAATAACGCCACTATTCGTACGGGTCATAAACCGAGACATTTCCAGTAGGTTCTAGAAGAATTGCTTTATACAGAATGTTCGTGATATTTTGTTGCCGCTACTTTATAGACTTTTCAATAAAATATTTGATAGCGGTGATTACCCAAACGATTGGAGCAGTGCGATCATAGTTACCCTGTTCAAGAACGGTGACCCCAACTTAACAACAAACTATAGAGGTATCTCATTACTAGATATATTTGGAAAGATCTACACAGGCATTATTAACAGACGTCTTACATTTTATGCTAACATATGCAATAACATATCTGAAACACAAGCAGGATTCAGAGAAGGCAATGGCACCATCCATAATGCATAAATATTACAAGCTGTTATAAGTAAATATCTTTCCAAAAAGCGCGATAATCTATACATTGCTTTCGTTGTCTTCAAAATCGCATTTGACACAGTACGATGTAACAAGCTTTGGTCAGTGTTACAGTCTGCGGGAGTAAAGGGGAAGCTTTTAAAAACCATAATGAGGATGTACAGTTGTGTTAAGGCTTGCGTTCGCAACAATGGACAATTAACACCCACTTTCGGCTGCCATATTGGCTTAAAACAGGGATGCATGGCATCGCCGATACTCTTTTCACTGTTTATAAACGAGTTGACTAGTCTTATATAAGACAGTGGGATAAGAGGAGTACAACTACATCCAAACACAAGCGTACTCTTTCTGCTTTTATTTTCGGATGATGTAGGCTTGATTTCAGATACTGTTGTTGGTCTGCAGAAACAGTTAAATATTTTAAGTGACTTTTGTGACGAAAGTAAACTTGTTAACACTACAAAGTCTAAAATTGTAGTCTTTAACAACGGCGGTACATTATCTAAACTGTTTTACTTATGTAGGTTTATCGTTTTCGATGAAATTGTCGTTGAACCGCATGGCTAATGACTTAGCTACTAAGTCAAAGCGAGTGCTGACTCACTTCACTACTTTCAAATCTGTACGACTTTGGACAAATGCCAAAACATATCTATTTTAAAATATTTGATACAAAAATTGCACCCATAATGGTTCAGAGTTATGGTGTTTTGAAGAGCATAATTCTACAGAATTAGTGCATGTGCTTGCAAACGATATATGTGTACAATGATTGTGGTCGTTATTCATTATGGGTTGAAAGTGCTAAAAAATGTATTAAATGTTGACTAAAGATTATTCGAATGCCCACTTCTAGATATGTCAAAAAGTGATATTACATGTTGAAACAAATGGATGTTAATGGAAAACCAAACTGGGCAAGTAAGGTTAGACTATTGTTATATTCAAACGCCTTTGGGTACATATGGGAGCGTCAACTAGTACGAAACGAAAATATATTTATACAAGAATTTGTACAGCGACTTAGAGACAGTGCGTACAACGACGGCATGTAATTGTGATGTATTCACCTAAACTATTACTTTATAAGAATTATAAGTCTGGGTGCGAACATGAGATATATTTGCACGTTATAAAAACTAGAAGATTCAGACATGCTGTGTCAAAGTTAAGAACGTGTTCGCATAATCTTAATATAGAAAAGGGTCGCCATGAAGCGAAATCCCGAGAGGAACCACTGTGTAAAGTGTGTAATGTTGGTGTTGAAGATGAGCATCATTTTATGTTATTATGTTCTGGTTATCAGGATCTAAGAGAACGCGTTCTACCACAAACATTTTGTTCTAGACCAACTATAAATAAGTTCAATATACTTACGTCATGCAAAAATAAAAATACTATTCATGTTTTGTCATTATTTATTTACAATGCTTTTAAATAACGTGATGAGATAATCTCAGATTAACCATATACATGTAAATGATACCAGGGCTTTATATTAATTATCAGCCCAGATGATACTAATAGTAATAATACCATGCAAAGTTTATTGTTCGGTGTAAAATTGTTTTGTATGCTGCTTGAACTAAATATATATGTAGGTTAGAAATCACTGCACTGGTGTACACGAATATTAAATTGTACTTGAATTTGCAATTAATCGCAAAAAAGTATTTGTATTGTATTGTAAAAGACGTTCTTATTTAGATATTACAATATTTAACAAATATAAAATGTACGTAAGTTATTATTTAATATTTGTTTACATTAACAATATATATAGCATAAGAAAACAGATTCAATAATATTATTACCAACAACAACTTAAACTCTTTTATTTCTTTTCAATATACTAGTGTTTAATATGATCTAAATAAACCGTTTTGTATCAGTTTTTATTAAATTTAAAGAATTATAATGCATTAAGCGGGCCCTTTTCTGTACCGCCGCTCCCTTTTCCTAATAGCATAATAAAACAGATGCAATGATACTATTGGCAATAAAAGCTTTTTTCTTTTTCTTTTTCAATATTATACTGTTTGTTATCAACATAAACCATTTTGTATCACTTTTTATTCTATTTAAGGAATTATAATGCATTAAACATGCCCTTTTCTGTACCACCACGTCCTTTTCGTTATAGCATGGGAACATATATTCAATGATATTACTACCAATACAAATTAAAACTCTTTTTTTCTTTTTCAATACAGTGTTTATTATCGATATAAATGGTTCGTAATAGCAGTGAATTAATAGATTATTAGTTCACTGGTAATAGCATAAGAAAACAGATTCAATAGTATTATTGCCAATAAAAGCTTTTTTTGTTTTGCTTTTTCAATATTATACTGTTTATTATCAATATAAGCCGTTTTGTATCACTTTTATTCAATATAAGGTATAATAGTGCATTTAACAGGCCCTTTTCTCTCCCGCCCAACCCTTTTCGCCCTTTTCTATGAAAATGGCCCTTTTCAATGTTTAGTCATACCCAAATAATAGACTGCTCCACAGCCCTCATTAAATAGACTGCTCCACAGCCGTCATTAAAATAGATGTTTGAGCGAACATGCATGTCTCATGCGCCGTGGAGCAGTCTAGCCCAAATAACTTAGCCTGGTTCCCTGAACTCTCACAATGCTTTGCACAGGATGTCAGGGAACCAGGCTAACATATAACTACTTTCGGTTGGCGCGCTCTCATCTCGTATAAAACTGAATCGGATGGGATTGGGATCTAATTATTTGGTCAAGAATAAGAACAAGAGTTATAGATCTAGTGTACAGCCTACAAGAATGACACTAAAAGTTCACGTTGTTTATTGGTAAATATATATTTATATTTTACTCTTTTGTGTTATTTGTTGTTTACAACTCATTTTACAAATTACAATTTACAGGTAGCCTGCTGTATGTTATTGAACATGTCCCAGATAATGGCATTACTGGCAAACTGTTTGTTTGTAGTTACATGATCAGCCTTTGTTAGACAATTTCACAGTTATTAAATATACTATGCATTAGAGATTTACTGAAAATCCTCAAAATATTATCCGGTCAAATACACATTCTGAATTTCTTGTGTCCGACATTTTTTATAATCTTGTTTTACTATTACTTCCAGGGGACGAAATATATTTTACTGTATACTCGTCCTACAGGCATTGACATGTTACTCGTCCTTATAGGATGTTTACTCGTCCTGCTCTGATTGTAAAAGTTCATAAGTCAAAGTAGTCAGATACCATCATTTAACATTATTATATATATAAATAAAACAAAGGGAACCGTCATAATGTGTTTTTTCTTCTTTATATAAATCTATGAAAATTATAAAACTTTGATCAGTATTATCTGGGCTGACCATTAGAAAGGTTATTTATTTGGCTTTCTGGCAATGCAAAATATGTAAAGAAATCAGTAACACAATGATATATAATGTCTGTTTGCAATGTAGATTGGTGTATCGTACATCGAGGCCTCTCGCATACCGCCACAATAAGTGCAGTAAAAATCGATAAATGCAGCGTATAATCAGGGAGTACGTTATAGGGAGAAGAAATGGGTTCATAAACGCTCTAGTTTATCGATTTATGTTGTCGCGATAGAATGCCGCCATTTACTATTTTATCGATACAGGTAAATCGATCGTAAGCGCGTTACATTTGAAAAGTTAAAATTTCAGCCAACATCTCAAATTAGGCAGTTTTTACAGCCCCTTTTTATGGCTTTCTGTTATAATCAACATCACGAAATTACATTATTGACAAAGATAAATATGTCTACTATTCACTTTTTGTTATTATTAATGCCTATTAGGCATTGCCTAATATAACCCATACTTTGTATCTCGTTTGCAATAGCTTCACACCATTTTTAATTCTATAAAATTAAAAATTTAGCTGATATCTCAAAAGGCACATTTTCATCACCTCTTTTTAGGCTTTGTCTTATAATCACCACCATGAAATTACCTTCTTTACAAAGATAAATATGTTTACTATTCACTTTTTGTTATTATTAATGCCTAAATAACCCGTAGTCTTGTATCTCGTTTGCAATAGCTATACACTGTCACCATTTTTTATTTGGCGCAGAGTGGCGCCATCTTTGTTACACGGAACCGTCTGGTAAAATGTGCTTTTAAACATGCAAACAAATACACGCTCTGTATCAGAGGACACAATGTAAATAAATAATACTTATGTTTACATTTAGCACCTTTATTTAGTTTGTAAGTGTAATAATTTATAAGAATTTGCTGTTTTTCACACACTCGCGAAACAACCGGAAATAGTCATTTTCACGGAGTAGTGAAATACATGCGCGACAACATAAATCGGCAAAACGAGCCCGTTTCTCCTCCCTATAAGGTACTCCCTGGTATAATCGATAAACTTATCTGAACGACAAGTGTTTTCAGTTGAATACAGTGTTTGTACGGTCGTGTCATATCCTCGTCATATAAAGCCCTGCATGGTATTATAGATGACTATATGCATATTCTATAGTTCACTACAGTCTGATCATGGCCATTACAGTTACTCTGGCATGGTATATATTTCCCCCCTTTTCCTGTGAAAAAATTCCCCTCTTAAAATAATCCAGTAGGAATTGCAAAAGGAAAACAGCATACTTTTTGCAATTTCCATTCCTGAAGGCCCTGGTCCCAGTCACCTAATATGGGACTAGTGCCCTTAAAGATTTCCCCCGTAAAAGTGTTGTTTGTATAACATCTTCGCGCTCCGTGAAATTAGAACGGGAGCCACATTTTAGAATGTCCAAAAACGGAAATGCATAAATTTCCCAATACCCGGTTGACTTAAATTTCATTTTAGGGGGCTCTCCACTGTTTAATGCACAGTTCTCAATAATCAAACCCATGACTAGCCCTTAGCCTGAATTCTTGAGCAAAAATAAATCACATCATCATTGTGTCATACATTTCATAGAAGACAATAAAACTATCCATGTTTCCATACCAAATGAAAGTATCAAAAAGCATTTTCTGTACAACTTTAGTCCCATTTCTTTAAGATTACCCCACCCCTCAAAACATGCTAAAAAGGCAATTTTAGCAATATTTCAAATGTCAATAAATAAAAAAAAGAGCAATTTTCCTAAGCATATCAGGGTCATGTCTGCACTCATAATGCTCTTGCATATCAGGAAATGCTAAGTTTTACATACCTTCTCTGGCGTTTTAAAAACGTATTCAATGCTGATCTCCCCATCAGTCAAAATCAGCCATTTTACCTACTTTTTGGAAGTTTTTGCTAGTTGAGCATTTTTCTATTTATAGCCTCCAAAAAACCCAAAGAATGCATATTCCAATACACCAAAATAAACTTAGAAGTACTCAAAACTGAAAACAACATCAAAGATGTGCTTCATAATAATTATAAATACCATCCATGGACCTTAAAGACGCTTAGTTGATTTCTTTCTGATTTACACATGGACATTCGTGCGAAACTGAGGAGTGCCCCTTTATCGCTGAATAAACAGAGTTGCGACTATTTACTGCATTTAATCGCTTAATAAACTATGTAAGAGTTGTTTTCTTTGTTGTTGTTTTTCTACTGAAATGTTACTCGTAACACAGGTAAATAGATGAAATATCCATAGGAAAATTATCCATAGCCTTAAAAAATCAGTCTTATTTGCATTTTTTTTCTGTTGTTGTTTAGAACTATTCATTAAGCTGGCGGTCATAAAAGTTGATGAAGAAATTTGCACAATAAACGTGCGCAGACGCAATTTCCGCCATCGGTCGAAATCACATGGCGGTCAAAAACAGATAGAAAGACGATATGTTTTGTTGTTGGAGAGGTCGAAACTGCACTGCCCAGGTCATTACTGCATTACAAAATCTGCCAGATATGTGAGCCACTGCATTCACAACATATCTGGTTATCATTTATAATAAATAGATGGCATTATCAAATATATAAACAGTGATTATGGCAAAGACATCAGTTTTTAAAGAAACCAGTCCAGATGGAACTTCAGTTGCCAGTGAGTGATCTTGTCATCCGGGACCGACAGGGGATGGTTTAGTTTGGATAAACATTCCTGCAATGAATAAACATTGGTTAGACCAAAAAACTTTTTGGAAATGATGACAAAATACCGTTGTGGAGAAGAATTGATAAGACAAATATAGACATAGGTGGTTTTGCTCATTTAAGAAATATGTACCTGTGTTTTATCGGTGAATAAAATACAGTTAGGAGTTCGGATAACGCACTCGTGATTTAATTACTACGCATCCGAACTCCAAACTGTATTTTATTTTATTCACCGATTAAATACAGGTACGTATTTATTATTTCGATTCTAACTCAACAATAACCCCTTTGTTTGCGCTATTGTTGGGGCACTATATATTATCGCGGAGGTCAAGGTAATCAGGCTGCTATGTTTACAGGCTGTTCCATTGGGCGCCCCGTATGCAAAGTTCTGCGTTTCAATACACCAGTAGTCACGCGACAAACAATTAAGTCATTGCTTACGTCATATAGCTTGTGCTGTATGACGACAAACGTTCTAACCTTGTTCAAGATGCTTATTAATGTTATATGTACTGATAGATATGATGGGTTTATATCAGGGGTGTGCACAGTTTGGGAGCATGGCAAGCTTGTTGTAATTAACATTTTATTAAATTACTGTTGAGTTTGTCTTCGTGACGTATATTTACCAAGTGACGTCATGTAACGTGGCGCTTCCAACGGATGAAATATACGCGGGGAATTAATGGAACAGCTGTATTTTATCGTAGAATAACATACAGCTGTCTCTCTTCTTTGTGTATATGAAAGACTGCGAATGGTTTTATATAACCTAACTCGGAGGAGAGTCCAATATATATCAAAGATATAGATACACAAATTACATGAATATTAGTATTTATCTCTGTCCATCACATGCAACAACTCATTCATTTACTTAGGTCTCCTATCCATTTAGTCTTAGTCAACTGACATACACATACAGACATGTTTATGCAATGCATGTATGCCCGTTGAATTAATGATGTATATATCTGTCCATACGAGAGAGAGAATAGTGAGTTGTTGTTTTTATTAATATATACGCGTACATATATATATATTTATTTAAACGTATTTCTTTTAACATCTATTGCGAAACAAGTTCTTGCAACTTATATTAATCACTCTCGATGGCGTCCTGGATAGAATCAGAACTAAGCAATGTGGATTAATTACATGCATCTTGCTCAAGGATAAATAACATGGCCACGACGAGGATCGAACCCATGATCTCTCGATCTTTATCGAAGTCCGACGATCTACCACTGGACCACGCACGCCTTATATCTCTTCATACACGAAAGCGCTTGCGTGCGTGTGAAAATGCTTTTTTTTTGGCACTGGTTGCGAGAGCGTAAATTTGTAGGTAGTAGCTGTTCCATTAGCTCGAACCCGTCCTGTATAACTTTACAATATGTACTCATTCAAGCTTTCATTGATATTAAGAATATTTGTTAAAGATCGGATGAAAATTTAAGGCCCTATCGTCTTAACGCGGCAAAATACAACATGTTTGACTAAATCAAGAGCCATAACTCTAGTGTTACTGGTACTATCTAGCTGGTTATCAAACCTGTTCGAGCTGTCATTCATATTAACAATCTGGTAAAGTTTGGGAAAGATCGAATGTAAAATGAAGGCCCTATCGTGTTAACGAGGCCGAATTATAGCATATTTCAGAAAATCAAGGGCCATAACTCCGGTGTGAATGGTATGATCTGGCTGGTTCAAGAATTCGTACGAGATCTTATGGATATTTCACTACTGCGTAAGTTTGGTTAAGATTAAATGACAAATGGTTGAATGTTGTTTAACGGCTCATCAACACAGTATAGGTTATTTAGAGCCGCCCCAGAGAGAGGGGAAGGATACATAGGAATCTGGAAACCGTGCCCTACTCTTAATATTGAATAGATTCCGATGGTTTTTTAAACGGGCTCGGAGGATAGACCAATACACGTGACCGCGGGGTTTACATCCCCATCCGACGGACGGGGCTAAGGGAAAGTGTCTTGCTCAAGAACACACCGACGAAACTCAGTGGCACCACGGAGGATTGAACCCGGGGCCTTCGGTTACCGTGCTACCAACTGCGCCACGCCAGCCCTCAAATGAATGAATGACAAATGGAGGGACTAGAGTGCCCACAAGACAAAATTATGCATTTTGGCATATTCAAGGGCAGATAACTCAGTTGTTAGCGATTGAATCTGGCTGGTTCAAGAACTGGTCCGAGATCTTATGGATATATATCTACTGTATAAGTTTGGTAAAGATCGGATGAAAAATAGAGAGGCTAGGGTGCCCACAAGGCAAAATTATTCGTTTTTGCAAGTTGAAGGGCAGATAACTAAAGATCGGATGAAAAGGCAAAAGTTAACAGACAGACAGACACACACACAGACAGACAGACACACATATGGACAACACAGCAGCGGTACACTTATTATTTAAAGACGTTATAACATTATTATTTTTTATATAGAAATATCTACTCAATAAGGATTATACTATTAAGATAATAATAATAAGACCAGAGACGTAATAAACTTAAATCACTCAGACTGGACTGACAAATAAAATATATATGTGCGTATTAGTCTTTAAATCATCAAAAACAGCTCCCATTTCGGTAATTCCTATTTCAGTTTCGGTCCGTTTTGTTAAATCAACTCCATTCCGGTAAATTGTGTAGCATTAGCTCCTCCCATCAATTAGGTGCCGCCTCTTGACTTTGAGGGGAGTCCGATTATCAGACCGTGAGGGGAGTCAACGAACATTTACCTTATGTGTGCACGTATTGCAGAAATATCACCTGTATAACAAAATGAAATGCAATCATGTTTATTTGAAAAATGTAATTTATAGTGAAGCATTTAAGAAATTGATTTACAATCAAAATGGTCGTAAGTTGTTTCATAAAACAGGGCCGTGGTCTGTCAATAAAGCTTAAAATCCAATAATAGGTATTTCGCGGTTGTCACCAGTAAGAAAATCACATGTAGTCCCACAAACAACTCTAAACTATATAGAACGGAGCACACAGCCAAAGTGACCTATGGACAACAAGGGGTAGGGTTTGAATGTCAGAACAATCTAATGTCACAATTCAAGCATAATCTTTGCCCCAACCACAGACTTACTTCTGCTATAATTTTTGTCAAGGTCCAAGAATATAGTAAAAACATTAAGAATTTTAAAGCTAAGTAATATTTTTTTTGTGGCATCAATCAACCAACGCTACAAATACTTCAACCACTTATTAAAGACACAAGGCATTTTAAAGGTGAATGGCCACCCTTTTTGTAGTATTATCAATTAACAAATTTAACTCTTAAACATCATATGATTATTTCTTGATAGTCCCGGAGAAAAACATATATTTAAAACCGCTACTAAGATGTAAGTAAAAATAAGTGTTATTTGCATGACGTAGATACTACTTTTACCACTGCGTGGCTGCACATGGAAATGAGGTAAATCTGAATTGTATAGCTGCCCAACTATTGCCAGATAATTGTTAAATACATTTACCTGTGGATTAATTTACCTTTTCAAAGTTTTCTACATCATCAAATAAAAGCTTATGCTCGCTTTTCACATATATTGCAATGTGTGAACTGTAAATATCTATTGTTGTGTATTGATTTTGATTTAAATAAACATAAATATGTTCATGAAACAAAACATGACCGGAGAACTTTAAATAAGACCGATATAATAATATAGGCTCAATTGATTCTAACACGATCTCCGCAGTCTTTCATATACCGTATTTGTCGGGGTATAGCGCGCACTTTTTTACCCCAGATTCTGTGGCTGAAGTTGGGGTGCGCGGTTTAAGCAACAAGTAATGATTTACTTCTTTTTTTTCAGCCAAGACGAGAAGTTTTGTGGTTTTCAAAAAGTCCATGACCGGCCGTTTACTACAGAGATTGAATCGAACAAAAGTTGGCTTGTTTCTATTGTTTCAATAAAATGCGTTGTATGCTATATGCTTATTATCAATAAAAATAATAAAATCAAACTTTACCATGTTTTATGTTGATTATTGTTGAGAAAATACCATTGAAATGTTGAAAAATACAATTGTTTACATCAATCGGCATTTTGAAATGAAAACGAGGCTGGGATTTTCCGAACGCGCAGACTGAGTTAGTGCATATTTTATTAATAGAATACAATAGAATTGTATGTATAATAATTATTTCTAATAAACAACGACCCCACTTACTTATTTGTTAAAGTTGATTTCTGAATTTCGACAACGTAGAATCATGATTATTCCTAAATGGGTTCAAGGGTTCATTTGATTGGTAAAACGTGTTAAGTGTGAAGTGTTTGGTTTTTGTTAAATGACCGCAAACAATGATATCTAATTATTAAACAAACATGTGACACTCGACAGGGATAGACGTCTTTTGTCTACCAGTCTACTGGTGTGAATTTAATTTTTACTTCTATTTTTAACTAGGGAACTTTAAATATCTAAGAGTAGGGTTTAGTGTTTGGGGTTTAGGTTTACAGCAGTCTTATACTCTATACGTTTGCTCTCCGATTATTATCAGGGTGCAAACAGCTTAGACTGCTTGAAGTTGTTTTTTTGTCCAAATCGCAAAAGTCTATTTTTAGAATCTATTTTTATCCAGAGGCGAGTGTACAGTTTCAGGAATATCCCTACTACACAGTTATTTTCGTTTTTGATAAGATTTGTCTAATAAAAGATTCTTACATCTAATAAAAGAAAAGTTACGCATTAGTTTAGTTATCTAATACACATATAAAACTCTGAGAGCAACATTTACATCGAAACTTCTTGAATTTTACTTAGAACATTGTTAGTGATAGAGGATTTTCGAAATTATTCAATGAGTTTATATAGAAACGTACTACATACGTTTCATTTCGTTTCCGGTTTAGGCTTTAAGGGTTAGCAGAACAAAACGGTCCTTTTCAGGGCCAGCACATATTTATTCGAAAGAATAATCTGTTTTAATTGTCAATCCAAAATATTAAATATAATATGATCGTAATAAAAGTTGAACACGGGCGTGTTTTATTTTATTTTATTGAAACTTGAGTAAACAACAAAAGTACAATCAACAGTACAAGTTTATTTACACTTGAGTAAAAAAACACAGTCTAACATGCAGCTTCGTTTTAGCAAATCAAAATTCGTTTTACATTTCCTCTTTGGTCAATGCTTCAAAATGGCGCTCTGCTGACCTGAAATTGAAAACACATGTTTTTAATGCGCGGTTTACACTACAATACATAAAAAAAAGTTTTTTTCCAAGGATTTCAGGCCCAAAGTCGGGGTGCGCGTTATATGCGCATGCGCGCTATACGCCGACAAATACGGTACACAAAGAAGAGAGACAGCTGTATGTTATTCTACGATAAAATACAGCTGTTCCATTAATTCCCCGCGTATATTTCATCCGTTGGAAGCGCCACGTTACATGACGTCACTTGGTAAATATACGTCACGAAGACAAACTCAACAGTAATTTAATGAAATGTTAATTACAACAAACTTGCCATGCTCCCAAACTGTGCACACCCCTGATATAAACCCATCATATCTATCAGTACATATAACATTAATAAGCATCTTGAACAAGGTTAGAACGTTTGTCGTCATACAGCACAAGCTATATGACGTAAGCAATGACTTAATTGTTTGTCGCGTGACTACTGGTGTATTGAAACGCAGAACTTTGCATACGGGGCACCCAATGGAACAGCCTGTAAACATAGCAGCCTGATTACCTTGACCTCCGCGATAATATATAGTGCCCCAACAATAGCGCAAACAAAGGGGTTATTGTTGAGTTAGAATCGAAATAATAAATACGTACCTGTATTTAATCGGTGAATAAAATAAAATACAGTTTGGAGTTCGGATGCGTAGTAATTAAATCACGAGTGCGTTATCCGAACTCCTAACTGTATTTTATTCACCGATAAAACACAGGTACATATTTCTTAAATGAGCATAACCACCTATGTCTATATTTGTCTTATCAATTCTTCTCCACAACGGTATTTTGTCATCATTTCCAAAAAGCTTTTTGGTCTAACCAATGTTTATTCATTGCAGGAATGTTTATCCAAACTAAACCATCCCCTGTCGGTCCCGGATGACAAGATCACTCACTGGCAACTGAAGTTCCATCTGGACTGGTTTCTTTAAAAACTGATGTCTTTGCCATAATCACTGTTTATATATTTGATAATGCCATCTATTTATTATAAATGATAACCAGATATGTTGTGAATGCAGTGGCTCACATATCTGGCAGATTTTGTAATGCAGTAATGACCTGGGCAGTGCAGTTTCGACCTCTCCAACAACAAAACATATCGTCTTTCTATCTGTTTTTGACCGCCATGTGATTTCGACCGATGGCGGAAATTGCGTCTGCGCACGTTTATTGTGCAAATTTCTTCATCAACTTTTATGACCGCCAGCTTAATGAATAGTTCTAAACAACAACAGAAAAAAAATGCAAATAAGACTGATTTTTTAAGGCTATGGATAATTTTCCTATGGATATTTCATCTATTTACCTGTGTTACGAGTAACATTTCAGTAGAAAAACAACAACAAAGAAAACAACTCTTACATAGTTTATTAAGCGATTAAATGCAGTAAATAGTCGCAACTCTGTTTATTCAGTGATAAAGGGGCACTCCTCAGTTTCGCACGAATGTCCATGTGTAAATCAGAAAGAAATCAACTAAGCGTCTTTAAGGTCCATGGATGGTATTTATAATTATTATGAAGCACATCTTTGATGTTGTTTTCAGTTTTGAGTACTTCTAAGTTTATTTTGGTGTATTGGAATATGCATTCTTTGGGTTTTTTGGAGGCTATAAATAGAAAAATGCTCAACTAGCAAAAACTTCCAAAAAGTAGGTAAAATGGCTGATTTTGACTGATGGGGAGATCAGCATTGAATACGTTTTTAAAACGCCAGAGAAGGTATGTAAAACTTAGCATTTCCTGATATGCAAGAGCATTATGAGTGCAGACATGACCCTGATATGCTTAGGAAAATTGCTCTTTTTTTTATTTATTGACATTTGAAATATTGCTAAAATTGCTTTTTTAGCATGTTTTGAGGGGTGGGGTAATCTTAAAGAAATGGGACTAAAGTTGTACAGAAAATGCTTTTTGATAATTTCATTTGGTATGGAAACATGGATAGTTTTATTGTCTTCTATGAAATGTATGACACAATGATGATGTGATTTATTTTTGCTCAAGAATTCAGGCTAAGGGCTTGTCATGGGTTTGATTATTGAGAACTGTGCATTAAACAGTGGAGAGCCCCCTAAAATGAAATTTAAGTCAACCGGGTATTGGGAAATTTATGCATTTCCGTTTTTGGACATTCTAAAATGTGGCTCCCGTTCTAATTTCACGGAGCGCGAAGATGTTATACAAACAACACTTTTACGGGGAAATCTTTAAGGGCACTAGTCCCATATTAGGTGACTGGGACCAGGGCCTTCAGGAATGGAAATTGCAAAAAGTATGCTGTTTTCCTTTTGCAATTCCTACTGGATTATTTTAAGAGGGGAATTTTTTCACAGGAAAAGGGGGGAAATATATACCATGCCAGAGTAACTGTAATGGCCATGATCAGACTGTAGTGAACTATAGAATATGCATATAGTCATCTATAATACCATGCAGGGCTTTATATGACGAGGATATGACACGACCGTACAAACACTGTATTCAACTGAAAACACTTGTCGTTCAGATAAGTTTATCGATTATACCAGGGAGTACGTTATAGGGAGGAGAAACGGGCTCGTTTTGCCGATTTATGTTGTCGCGCATGTATTTCACTACTCCGTGAAAATGACTATTTCCGGTTGTTTCGCGAGTGTGTGAAAAACAGCAAATTCTTATAAATTATTACACTTACAAACTAAATAAAGGTGCTAAATGTAAACATAAGTATTATTTATTTACATTGTGTCCTCTGATACAGAGCGTGTATTTGTTTGCATGTTTAAAAGCACATTTTACCAGACGGTTCCGTGTAACAAAGATGGCGCCACTCTGCGCCAAGTAAAAAATGGTGACAGTGTATAGCTATTGCAAACGAGATACGGGACTACGGGTTATTTAGGCATTAATAATAACAAAAAGTGAATAGTAAACATATTTATCTTTGTAAAGAAGGTAATTTCATGGTGGTGATTATAAGACAAAGCCTAAAAAGAGGTGATGAAAATGTGCCTTTTGAGATATCAGCTAAATTTTTAATTTTATAGAATTAAAAATGGTGTGAAGCTATTGCAAACGAGATACGAAGTATGGGTTATATTAGCACATGATGTATCAATACCTTTGATATATATTGGACTCTCCTCAGAGTCCGGTTATATAAACCAGCTATCTCCAAGGTATATAATCTATACGTTTATGTATCAATACCTTTGATATATATTGGACTCTTCTCAGAGTCAGGTTATATAAAACCAGCCATCTCAAAGGTCCATAATCTATACAGTTATGTATTAATACCTTTGATATATATATATTGGACACTACTCAGAGTCAGGTTATATAAAACCATCCATCTCCAATGTCTATAATCTATAATCTGCACATTTATGTATCTATACCTTTGACATATAGTGGCCTCTACTCTGAGTCAGCTTGTATAAAGCCACCCATCTCATGGGTCTGTAATCTGTACATTTATTCCAATATATATCAAAGGTATAGAAACATAAATGTACAGATTATAGATCATTTTGATGGGTGGTTTATCTGAGGAGAGACAGCTATATATATCAGGAGTATAGAATGATACATAAATGTATACATTATAGATACTGGAGTTGTTAGGTTTTATATAACCTGGCTCTGAAAAGAGTTATATGCATATCAAGAGAATAGATACATAAATGTGTAGATTATAGACACTGGATGTGGATAGTCTTTATATAACCGGACGCCGAGAAGAGTCTGATATATATCAGGAGTATATATATATATATATAATTGTATAGATTATAGACCATGGAGATGTTAGGTTTTATGTATATATATAAGGGACCGGGTATATATATATATATATATAAATATAGATTATAGACATTGGAGTTGTTAGGTTTTATATAACCTGACTCTGAGAAGAGTCCGATATATATCAGGAGTATAGATGTATAAATGTATAGATTATAGACACTGGAGTTGTTTTTGGTTTTATATAACCTGACTCTGAGAAGAGTCCGATATATATCAGGAGTTACAGTATAGATATATAACTATAGATTGTAGACCCTGAAGATGGATGTTTTTATATAACCTGACTCTGAGAAGAGTCCGATATATATCAGGAGTATATATACATATATGTATATATTAAAGACCCTGGAGGTGGATGAGTTTATATAACCTGACTCTGAGAAGAGTCCGATATATATCAGGAGTATAGATGTATAAATGTATTGATTATAGACACTGGAGTTGTTAGGTTTTATATAACCTGACTCTGAGAAGAGTCCGATATATATCAGGAATATAGATATATAACTGTATAGATTGTAGACCCTGAAGATAGATGTATTTATATAACCTGGCTCTGAGAAGAGTCCGATTTCAAGTATATCAGGAGTATAGGTATATAACTGTATAGATTATAGACAACAGCGATGTTAGGTTTTATTTACCATGACTCTGAGAAGAGTCCCATATATATAAGGAGTATAGGTACATATATATATAGATTATAGACACGAGAGATGTTATGTTTTATATTATATAAAACCATCCATCTCCAGGGTATATAATCTTCACATTTATGCATCTTCCTACGGGTATGCATATATACTCACTATATATATCGGACTCTCTTCAAAGAGTTTGTATACTACCATCCATCTTCAGTGTATATACTCTATCTATTTATATTATATATATCTATACTCCTGATATATATCAGACTCCTCAGAGTCAGGTTATATAAAACCTAACATATCCATTGTCTATACTCTATCCATTTATATATCTATGCATGCACTTACTGAGCATAAAAAGATGGATACATCCATCCAACCAGTATCGGCCCAGGGTCCGTCCCCACTAGGGACGTGTAGCACAAAGGTCTTAACTTGGAAACCGTTGAGCTCCCCACCATATAACCATATCTGTGTTATACGCAATGTGAGAATATGGACGATTTCGGAACTGCTCTGCGCAAAGTAAGAATTCTAAAAATGCCAGACGATTCCGGAATTGTGCAAGGGGTTAATCGATATAAAATATGCACCAAGTGTCGGCGCAATTTGACAATGTTTTGCGCAAAGTACGAATTTGAAAAGGAATATAGTGTTTTGAAACCTTTTTATTTCTATTTACATATGCTTAATTATTTTATCCGTCTGTTATAAGAGATAAAATGTATAAAAAAAAATCATAGTTTGGTTTGGTAAATAATTAACATGAACTTACTTATTGAGAAAACAACTTGAAGCCCTCAAACAATAAAGCGTGGATTTATATTACCGAAATAAGGAGGTACATTATGGCTAAGAAAATATAAACAAGTGAAGCACAGAGGTGCAATTCATCATTTTAACTGAAATGAACTGAAGTTTCAAAGCTTTCCGGCAGTTCGCTTTTGAGAAATGAGGAAAACAAAAACTTTAACCAAAAACGTTTACGAAAACGTCAAAATGCGCAGACGGACGGACGAACAGAAGATAGACGGAAATCGCCAAACCATAAGCCCGGATTTCCTACGCAATCCGGCTAAAAATAAAAAGCAAAATGCGACACAGACAATAATATTTCTAATAACAGGTCAAATTGGGCATTTCATGTATATTTTAGAGATTTTACTATGATCTCTTTATACGAACATGAGACCCTGGTTTGTTGCCATATACCATAGTATATACTTGCATATACAAAAGAAGTCAAATATTGAACATCTGTCAAATAACAAACAGGTCAATTGCTCAATAAATGCATCAGGTGTTAAAGCTACAACTACTACTACTAATTGCATTTGCATGTTTTAATCATATTTATTAAAGTATTATACTGATAAGGTATACAAATATATTAAATAACAAGCTGTCTTATTGTTCAGAACATCTGTCATCTGCCAACTGTACTAAAAACAATCATTTACACATACCATTACCAGTTTATGGTATTGCTATTAATGACATTTGAATATTTGAATGATACTTAAAAACTAGTGGATATTAATGTACATTTGTATAGACAATGAGGAGATAAACACACGTTGTATCACGCGTCTACTTGCAATGTAAACATACGTTATTGCTTTTATCTTATATACAAGCAAAATGTACGAGCTACAAGTTCTTCCAGCATTATTAACGAAGGCCTTTGCCGTCAGTATATATCAATTAACCACTAGAACCAAAACTTCCCTACTGTGTGCTAATTACTACTGACACTGTGCGAACGGAAGATTCCGGAATTGAACCGCGCATTTTGAGAATTCCGATAAAGCCGCACGTTTTAAAAATTCTTACTTTTTGCAGAGCAATTTTGGAATTGACGATATTCTCATTTTGCGCATAACATATACACTCACTGGGCATGAACCGACAGATACAACCATCCCACCAGCATTGGCTCCGGGGTCCGTCCCCAGCCTTTCGGACATAGTACACACCCCTTGGGACATAGTATCTGTGTCATAACGTGGAAACCATTGAGATCCCCACCATATACACCTTAACGCGAGTGCAGGAATTTGTGATATGGCAACATCGACTGCGTGATCTCATTCTGTTATGAATTATAAGCTTTTTTAAAACATTTTTCATCTTTGCGAGGATAATCAGGTGAGCTATTCAGTGCCATTTTGGTCCTCTTGTTTAATATTCCACATGCTGGTAGATTGGCCGTGAATTCAACTATGGCTGTGCTTGCATCTTTTGTTGCTACACAAGTGAATATGTCGGCATATGTATCTTGTCCAGATAAGAATGTGTGACGCAATATTTCAGTCAACTTAACGTGATCTCAACATAATTTGTCGTCATGCGACATTTTATATCATCAAGTCGCTGTATGGATGTTATGCAAACAATATATTCAACTTATGCCGCTTTTTATTCAGTCGTCCTGGCTCGAAATATTGTAGTATATCAACATAGATTATGTCAACATAGGATTATATATCGTGACATGTCGATCTATTTATGGTCATAAACAACACATCATCTGAGGGGTACATTGAAGCTTCCATATAGGTGCGTTCTTTGCTTCCAAAGGATTTCTTTTCAACATATATTCTTATTTATGTGTAGTATATAAACTCAAGTGGATCGATTAACATCGTCAAATGACAGTTACGCATATGATGTGGTTGCGGTTTATACTAATTCCCATTCCAACATGAAAAAAATACCAACGCCGTGTTGGTCAGCTCCGCCCATTTTATGCTCCACCCCTTACTCTGAGGAGAGTCAAGAAGAATATGACTGTGAGGGGAGTCAACGAACGCTTACCGCACACATAATTGTCTACTTTGAATGCTTTGGTGAACAAAGTGAACGATTTTAAAATTTTAAGACTTATCGTAAGGTGTTTAATAAAACAGGTCCCTGAACTTAGTATAAGATCCATTATGTTTTCTCTGCCGTTTCATTCTAGGCCAAACATAACTTATTTATCATCTTACTTCATAAGGATGAAATAAAGAGTAAATACAGGAATGGCCCCTTGCAGGTTTGTTATTTAATCAGGCAACTATGTTTTACATATATATTTAAACATTCTCACAATAGCAATGGTTCCTCCAAAAAAATAATTGCCATATGTGTAGAATGGCTATGAGTCGTTATGACACAGTTTAGGAAAAATAATTTCATGTATATGTAATGTCCAGAACCACTGCTCCTATCACACCGGTAAATTCGTCGATTTCAGGCACTCCACCTCTCTTACTCTTAATGTTATGCATCTCTATGACAACAATTTTTCTCAAAAACTGTGATAGAAGAATACATGTTAAACATCGTACATAGATGAATATACTACCTTCTACAATAATGAAGGGGGAGCTTTCCATTAAAACTAAAATAAAATGTGTTGTTGTTAACAGTTGCCTATCCGAGCCTCGAATGACAAAGCAACTCAAAATCCAGAACAATTTTATCGTGCACACGCATCACTGATCATCAAATACAACATTGTCAAACGGAATAAACATAATCAAATTTAAACACTGTACACAATGCCCACAATGCATCAATAAACCGAAGATAAATACATTTGAAATAAACGCTTACGGTATGTGCACACACTAACGTTTATAATGCATAGATTCGCTCTGTCAATCAAACATATATCTGACCATGCCAATTGACCAATTAAAATCACATGATGTATTTACCCCGTTACATAAAGCACATGCTGTCCCACAAACAAACATATTGTACAATAGAACACGTGGTAATGTTTGTGGCCAAAATAGCGCTTGGACAATTTATCGATTTGTACGGATCTATGTATATTATTAGATCTGCGTGTTTAAGCGTTTATTTAAGCTCGCTGTTTTGCACTGGGCATTTTAGCAAGTAGACGTTGGTTTAAAGTCTCATCCGAAGGACTGGTCAGGTTAATCCAACTTCGGTCCTGGTTGGGATAGAAGGTATGGTCCCTGGGTTACCAAACCATTACACCACAGCCCAACCTATAAACATTAGTTTAGTTTGAAGTAACTATTTATTTACTCTCTTTTTTATTTCTTTATTTCAGCGGAGCATGAGGTTACGCCCCTAAGGTAATACATGTATTTTAGCATCTTGTTTGAGCGCTTTTTTAAAATCTAAGCATTTCAGTGAATATCTAGAGATTATTTAACGGCTGGGATTGATTACATGGAAATCCTTCACAAGATGGTAGACATGGTTCTTTTCACAAATGAGCGTATGCAAAAACACACCTACCAACGAGTGAAAGATTTCTCTATAATAGAACCCAGCAGTTCAATAATCTATTTATTACATTTTAAATCAGTATGTATGATTTTAGCCAAAATTATTTGCTTTATTAAATGCTATCGGCAGATGATGTCACAGTTATTTTTGTGTTTGGAGTTAGTTATTAATATTTAACGATTATGAATAATCTTTCACTGAGAAATCCAAATAATTCACCGATAAAGATGTCATTAACTATAACACCTATTAACTTTTGTTTTAATAATTAAACATTGACCAATATATATACGGTAATATTGAAATAGCAAATGGACACATCTTAACCCAGTGCATACAGTATTTCTTTTTTCTTCTTTTGTTAAGTAAATTTCATTTGTTTGATGTTTATCATTTTATTTAAAGAAACTAACCCACCAAATAACGGCAAAATTACACCACCAAACCGTTTATCAAAACTCTAATCAGGTGTTCAGGTTATATAATAATGTGTATATTCAGATTAAAATATAGTGTTTTTCACGGGTTCTTAAAATACCCGTGACTGAATATGCGTAAAATGAATTATGAGTTGGTAACTCTTAATTCAATGCTCCAATTCTGGGTAAAGGCCTGGCTGGTTAAAACTGTTTATATTGTGTCTGTAAAGTTTGGATTCTGAAAAAAAAAAGATATATACCGCGTCGGTAGGTTTAAAAACAGTGAACATATTTTGTAAAATTTGGCTGTTTTTGGCGGGATAGCTACTTTGAATTAAAGTACAAGTTTACTAGTAGGTTACAAAACATCAGCTACAGAAAATGAATATAAATATGTATTTTATAGTTCCGCAAACTGGCCCAGGATCTGGAGAAGGAGTTCCCCGGTAAACTTGAGATTGTAAGTACCAACCCATTAAAGGGACACACGGCAATCTTGAAGTGTTAATCAAACATTGAAATTAATGTCTCAGTTTATTTATCCAGTATCATTTTAAACCTGCTTTCAATAACATTTTGAGTTTCCATGTTTTAGTCTTATTTTAGCATAGGTTTAAATATATATTATTGATGCAATGAAATCTACAATTAATAATATGCAATGACAATTTTCTTTGTACTATTCTTATAATTAATATTAATGATTGAACAAATTCAAGTTATGTAGATAAACTAACGGGACGCCGAGAGTTTTTAAAAACTCAGGATTGCCATGTGTCCCTTTAATGAAGATTAACAGCTATTCTAACCTGAAAACAACAACAACATTGTTCAAAGTATTCTTTGCAATTCTGACTGAGAGCAGATCTTGATGTTACTGGTACATGAGCAGCCTCCAAATAACGGTATCTTGTTTATATCTCATTAAAGAGCGGATGCAGTATATTTGTTAAAGAGACACGCAGCAGTCTTGAAGTTTTTATTAAAATTACTATCTCGATACATTAATCCAGTTTCATTTTGACTTTAGACCTGCTTGCATAATATCTATTAAATGAAATGTTAACTTTCACATTTTCTTCTTTAATCTATTGTGTGTTTAGATGTGTTATTGGTGCAATATAATATAAAGAAATAATAATCATAACTAGAATTATCACTGAAAGTGATTAATACCCCACAATACCGCCATGTCACATAAACATGGCAACCACAAGAAAACAATGGTAGGGCCACAAGTTATTACAACATTAGAAATCCGGCCCTCCCGCTACAAAATAGTCTTACAATTTAGACAATGGCAAACAAATTATTTAAACTACAAAATATGAAATAAACAGGAAAAAAAATAATGAGAGAGAGAGAGAGAGAGAGAGAGAGGCAGGGAGAGGAGAGGAGAGAGTTTTCAATATTGTTAGTGATCAGGGAAGAAGAGTTAACAAAAATGTGCGTGTTACACCGTTCAAGTCAAAGATGTATAAGTGTAATAAAAAGAGACATGGTCATGAAGAGGATGCATTATAAATTGTTTACATTTAATACAAACCCAAATTAGCAGGTTCCTCAGAGTTGACTGTAGCATTTTTATGGTCTTAAACCCGTGTACCAAAAATTATTTAAATCCGTCGACCCTTTCATGATTTATCGTCCGGACACCGTTTTTTTGGCAAATTGTAAGTTGAAAAGGGGCCATAACTCCGTCAAAAATTGGTGGTTTGTAACTAAAGTCGAACTTGACTTGTATTTTATGGTCTTAAACCCGTGTACTGAAAATTATTTAAATCCGTCAACCCTTTCATGAGTTATCGTCCGGACACCATTTTTTGGGCAAATTCTAAGTTGAAAAGGGGCCATAACTTCGTCAAAAATTGGTGGTTTGTAACCAAAGTCGAACTTGACTTTACTTTTATGGTGTTATACCTGTGTACCAAATATTATTTAAATCCGTCGACCCTTTCATGAGTTATCGTCCGGACACCGTTTTTTGGGCAAATTCTAAGTTGAAAAGGGGTCAAAACTCCGTCAAAAATTGGTGGTTTGTAACCAAAGTCGAACTTGACCTGTATTTTATGGTCTTAAACCTGTGTACCAAAAATTATTTAAATCCGTCACCCTTTCATGAGTTATCGACCGGAAACCGTTTTTTGGGCAAATTCTAAGAGGAAAATGGGCCATAACTCCGTCAAAAATTGGTGGTTTGTAACCAAATTGAACTTGAACTGCATTTTATGGTCTTAAACCCGTGTACCACAAAATATTTAAATCCGTCGACTCTTTCATGAGTTATCGTCCGGAAACCGTTTTTTGGGCAAATTCTAAGTTGAAAAGGGGCCATAACTCCATCAAAAATCGCTGGTTTGTAACCAAAGTCAAACTTGACTTTACTTTTATGGTGTTATACCCGTGTACCAAATATTATTTAAATCCATCAACCCTTTCATGAGTTACCGTCCGGAAACCAACAGACCGACCGACAGACCGACAAACAGACCGACAAGCTTACTCCTATATACACCCCCAAACTTTGTTTGTGGGGGTATAATGATTTTCAGATATGTAAGTTACTAGTATATAGAAAATTAATGAGACACAGCGAGTTTTTTTTTTTTTCAAGATTGCTGTGCGTCCCTTTAACATACAGCCATACTAGATTATTCACATACAAATGTTAAGCAGAGGGCAGTATTTAAAGGGTAACAACCTGATATAACTGTTATTTTCATACACAACAGACATCCTTATAACATTGTTGGTTTGCTGTAATCCAACCTACTCACTAAAAAGGCAGATACCGGTACTCACCATTTATTTTGAGCATTTAGGGGTCTTCCCTGTTTTGGTCTTTTTAGGATGGCGCAGCAAATCACACCAATATCGGATATATATATTGTTAATTATATTTTTTATTATAAATCGATGTTAACTGAAAACATAAAATTAATGAGACACATTAAAACAGATCATATGTATAATACAGATAGGACACTATGTTTTTATAAAACGACCACTGTCACAGGACAGGAAAAAAGAAAAAAAAGCTCCTACTTATCTGGGTACCCACTTAGGTTTTTGGATATGACGTAACACAGCAAAACGACAATTTTTTTTTTAGGATGGCCTGTCGGTAATGCCTTAAAAGTAATATTTTATGAAATAGAGTTCGCTAGTTTAAGTATTCTATTTGATAAATCGCAGCTTATAACTCCCGCAGCGATACAAGTTGCCAGTGAACTATTACATGTTGATATGGCACTGGGTTAATTTAAAACAGAAGGGTCTCTCTGCACTGTTATTGTGTAATTATACCCCTGCTTTCACAGAGTGAAGTGGGGGCTATAAGGAATCAATGTAACGTCCCGTCGCGTAACACATCCTTGTCGCGTCGTGTCACATAACATATTTGTTGTACTTGCATTCCTCGAACAGTTTTGAATGGGTTGTTCCCAGACTTCATACACACCTAACAACTGATGACCTTATGTCCCTCTACATCACCCATTGTTGATTGTCTAATGTATTATATAAAAAAGCGTGAGTATCGGGGATAGTTCTAGTCATCGTTGATGCCGCCATGGCTTAACTAACATGTATGCCATTGACATGATTGTATGAGCTTATCAAGTATTTTGTTGTATGTGTATGTATTACTTTCAGGCCTCTGGTATTACTAGCTGTTTTCAGAGACCACTGGACTGGGTAACAGAAATATATCTTTAACTTCTCTGATTTCAACTTTGCAGACCAGTGAGGGAACTAAAACAGCGACGGGCTTCTTTGAGGTAACAGCTGGGGGCAAACTTCTGCATTCCAAAAAGGTACCTTTCCAAACATTTTAAACATTATGGAGGCTCTTTAGCGAGATTATGGTGGCTCTTTTATCCGATTCTGGTCTCTCTTTAACAAGATTAAACCAAAGTTGGTGTTTCTATTACCTACAGTGTCCTGTTAGGGCCATGTTACCATCGCATCTTACCAATAGTCCTTGTCGATGGTAAGATGCGATGGTCGATGGTAAGATAAGATGGTAAGATACGAGAGTCGATGGTAAGATGCGATGATCGATGGTAAGATGCGATGGTCCATCTTACCATCGACCATCGCATCTTACCATTGACCATCGCATCTTACCATCGCATCTTACCATTGACCATCGCCTCTAACCATCGCATCTTACCATCGACCATCGCATCTTACCATTGACCATCGCATCTTACCATCGCATCTTACCACTGACCATCGCCTCTTACCATCGCATCTTACCATTGACCATCGCATCTTACCATCGCATCTTACCATTCACCATCGCATCTTAGCATCGCATCTTACCATTCACCATCGCATCTTACCATCGCATCTTACCATTGACAATCGCATCTTACCATCGCATCTTACCATTGACCATCGCATCGTACCATCGCATCTTACCATTGACCATCGCATCTTACCATTGACCCATCGCATCTTACCATTGACCATCGCATCTTACCATCGCATCTTACCATTGACCATCGCATCTTACCATTGACCATCACATCTTACCATTGACCATCGCATCTTACCATCGCATCTTACCATTGACAATCACATCTTACCATTGACCATCGCATCTTACCATTGACCATCGCATCTTACCATCGCATCTTACCATCGCATCTTACTATTGACCATCGCATCTTACCATTGACCACCGCATCTTACCATTGACCATCACATCTTACCATCGCATCTTACCATTGACCATCACATCTTACCATCACATCTTACCATTGACCATCGCATCTTACCATCGCATCTTACCATTGCATCTTACCATTGACCATCGCATCTTACCATCGCATCTTACCATTGACCATCGCATCTTACCATTGACCATCACATCTTACCATCGCATCTTACCATCGCATCTTACCATTGACCATCGCATCTTACCATCGCATCTTACCATTGACCATCGCATCTTACCATCACATCTTACCATCGCATCTTACCATTGACCATCGCATCTTACCATCGACCATCGCATCTTACCATCGCATCTTACCATCGACCATCGCATTTTACCATCGCATCTTACCATTGACTATCGCCTCTTACCATCGCATCTTACCATCGCATCTTACCATTGACCATCGCATCTTACCATCGCATCTTACCATTGACCATCACATCTTACCATCGCATCTTACCATTGACCATCGCATCTTACCATCGCATCTTACCATCGCATCTTACCATTGACCATCGCATCTTACCATCACATCTTACCGTCGCATCTTACCATCGACCATCGCATCTTACCATCGCATCTTACCATTGACCATCGCATCTTACCATTGTCCATCACATCTTACCATTGACCATCGCATCTTACCATCGCATCTTACCATGTTTAACGGAATTTTGAAATAAATCTTCTAAGATTTTTAACTCGACTTCCTGACGATGAGGCAAGCTATTCTACTCACTCCTTGCGTTGCTTACCCTTTTACATTAAGGTCACATCTCAGAAACTGTTTAATTGAATTCATTGAAACTTTACACATGTGCAGAAAAGTGCCATAACTCTTATAAAATTAACACGTACATGCCCCTTTTTCATCTTGGTTTCCAATAAATAAACAAGGCCTCAGCAGTCGAGCATGCTGTCCTCCGACAGCTCTTGTTACATTTTCTAATATGGGCATGGTGGCCATTTTGAAAATGCTGAAACATTTCTGAATATCCTATTGATCACAGTTAAGTTGCTGTGCCAGTGAGCCAGTTAAGTTGCTGTGCCAGTGAGCCAGTTAAGTTGCTGTGCCAGTGACCCAGTTAAGTTGCTGTGCCAGTGACCCAGTTAAATTGTAAAATACAACAAGTATGCATGATATAAATAAGGCCAAATAGAATTATATGTGTGGTTTCCATTTCCTGACTGGCCCTGTTTTTAAGTACCTACCCTAAACATTTTATGCAAAAAAAACCACAACAACAGTAATAATTTAAAATCTCTGATGATGTTTTCTACCTGTTCTGTACTTGCATGATATCAATAAATATATATTTAAATTAGTTTATTAGATTATAAATGTATTGAGTGAAAAGAAAAAGACGAAATATTAAATAAAATATTTGGAAAATAATATATTTCCCTTTTCTTCCTACATTCCCTATCTTGTTTATCATGTGATATCAACCATACTTTTATTTAGCCTAATCACTTATGATTGTTATATAACTACTGTAGAATGGCGATGGGTATGTGGACACATCAGCGAAAGTGAAGAAAATCAAGGATGGTATACGAGTGCACCTGTAATAGTATCACTTTGTTTGAGAGCTTATTCAAGTGAACAAATTATGGTAAGTCATGTAACAATTAACAGGTAAGTTGACATGTATATTTAGGTACTGCTAAGTGCCAACACATCGGGACAAAAACAAATGTCAAAACCTTGATTAGCATTTAACAAAATCTGCGGAGGAGCATACCCAAGGACGAACCCCTAACGCTCAATATATCCATTGTCTCTAGACATTATTTCAGACACAGTGCACGCCCCTGGGTACAGACTCCATATTCAGGGTCTTACACAGAAATAATTTAAGGGATTGGAGAAAAAACATTGAATATCATGGGGTGGGGATGGGAGGGAGTTACCCTTTGTGTAAGCATATGTTTAGGATCAGGTTTTTGGTTAGATGCAATTTGAAGTAGATTTCAACTGTAAATGAAAGGATGTTTAAGAAGTGTAGCCTACAAGGAGCTGCATCTCATATGGCAGGTTTTATTGGTGTTTGTAAGGGATATGGCAGAGAGGTTTTATTGGTGTTTGTAAGCGATATGGCAGAGATTAAAGAAGGAGTAGGGGGAAATTAGATTTTAAAATTATGGAATGTTGGAAATATTTCGTGTGGAAGATCCTGACGTTGATGATTGATTATATCATTGCTGCAGGTATATCTTGATTTATAGGTAATGTGAGCTCAAGTGTTGCTGTATTGATTTATGAAGTAACGTATTAAGTATTGATTTGCGAGGTCAGCTATTTACAGATTGTCTTATATGCTAAGATGTTGATTTATGTGAAGTCTTGACTTACAAAGTGAAGTATTACGGTCTACTATGTTGGGAAGTCCCAGCGACGTAGCTGACCTGAAAATTGGCAAAATCAAACATGTTTGCAAAAAAATGCTTAATGCAAGTAATTTACTCGACTTTGACATAATGGAAGGGCAAATAACTGTCTGCAATTCTAAATTGAATATTGTGTACTGGTTGTCTCCCTTTGATTGAAACCACATTTGCCAGTAATATTCAATGTTCCAACGTAAGGAGTCAGAAACTTTAAAAAGGATTTTTCTGTCATGCATCATTTCCCCAAATGTGTTTTGTTTATAATGAAAATATACAATAGGTAAATAGTTTGGTTTGAGAGTGTTAACCTTTTTTTAAAAAATATTATTTTCTCCAATCGTCTGACAAGACGCTATAGTTATTTGTAAGTGGGGATGAAAAAAATCACAAAGTCAAAATTTTTATTGATATTTACATTCGCTACGATGAATCTTATTTGAAACGCTGCATTTAATTTTCCAATGAATACCATTACCTTCGGAATACCTCATGATATGCCCTTTAACGGTTTTCATTGGATGATGGGCGGAGCTTAATAGAATATTGCGCATGAGGGGTGTGTCTAAAATGTTACCGATCGTAACGACTGTTACATTTTACTCCATAAAAATCCCCGTATAATAAACTATTTTTTCGAAATAAATAGTAAATCTGGCTTATATAGAGAAGAAATCAACGCCATTTTAAAGGTAAATATTTATGTGAAATGCGCTCTTTTGGTTTTCATTGGGGTATGAAAAACATTTGGATGGTTTAAAGTACGCGTGGAGTCCGAAAGCATTTCATTCCTTAAATGAGGACGATGTCTAGGTAAATGATGATATCTGGTGCTATGTGTTTTATGCATTGTATAACATATTCTTTACTTTTGATGTATTATATATGGGATGTATTTTATATGTTTGATATATAATTTTTAAAAATTGTTTGATGTATGCTATATGTTTGATGTATTCTATGTTTGATGTATCTTGTATGTTTGATTTATATTTTATAAAAATTATGTTTGATGTACTCTATGTGTTTGATGTATTCTGTGTTTAATGTATTCTATGTTTGATGTATTGTATAATGTTTTCTATATATTTGATATATCATACAATATTTTCTGTATGTTTGATGTATAATGTATTTTTCAGGTAACCACTTGACCTGGCTCGTGAGCCCCAGCTATCGAATGAAGACTCGTGAAGAAACGTTCAGTGTCATGGGTTGGATCAACTATATAGCTCTGGCTTATAATTCAGTTTGACAGTTTACTGTAGTTTTAATTTAGTTTTAGCTTTATAATGGTCAGAAAATAAACTTAGAACTGCAATACCTTTAGTTTCAAACTATTAACAATACATTTTCAATCTTATTAAAAAATATCTCTGGGGGACATAATTCTTAGATCTTTGGGGGACATACTTTTTAGATCTTTGGGGGACAAAATTCTTAATTTCAAAAGCTGCATGCTTTGTATACAAATTAAATACTGAAAACAGAGCTTAGTTTATTTTCTGATTACATAGATAATTAGTATTTCCTTTTATGATACCCAGTGTGATATGACCTACCACAAATGTATCAGAATGATACCCAGTGTGATATGACCTACCACAAATGTATCAGTATTTATGATACCCAGTGTGATATGACCTACCACAGATGTATCAGTATTTATGATACCCAGTGTGATATGACCTACCACAAATGTATCAGTATTTATGATACCCAGTGTGATATGACCTACCACAAATGTATCAGTATTTATGATACCCAGTGTGATATGACCTACCACAAATGTATCAGTATTTATGATACCCAGTGTGATATGACCTACCACAGATGTATCAGTATTTATGATACCCAGTGTGATATGACCTACCACAAATGTATCAGTATGATACCCAGTGTGATATGACCTACCACAGATGTATCAGTATTTATGATACCCAGTGTGATATGACCTACCACAAATGTATCAGTATGATACCCAGTGTGATATGACCTACCACAAATGTATCAGTATTTATGATACCCAGTGTGATATGACCTACCACAGATGTATCAGTATTTATGATACCCAGTGTGATATGACCTACCACAAATGTATCAGTATTTATGATACCCAGTGTGATATGACCTACCACAGATGTATCAGTATTTATGATACCCAGTGTGATATGACCTACCACAAATGTATCAGTATTTATGATACCCAGTGTGATATGACCTACCACAGATGTATCAGTATTTATGATACCCAGTGTGATATGACCTACCACAAATGTATCAGTATGATACCCAGTGTGATATGACCTACCACAGATGTATCAGTATTTATGATACCCAGTGTGATATGACCTACCACAGATGTATCAGTATTTATGATACCCAGTGTGATATGACCTACCACAAATGTATCAGTATTTATGATACCCAGTGTGATATGACCTACCACAAATGTATCAGTATTTGTCTATAGTGCATATATATATTCTATATATTGCACTTTGCTTATGCATGTTAAACTATGCAAGTTGAATACCATCTTATTTCATTTAATAAACAATATCTGGTCTTAAAGGGTTACATTAGGGGTTTTCTACAAATATATTCCATTGCATGCTTAACCTAAGATAGCGTATATTACTGTGAAGAATCGATTGCCTTGTAATTTGTAGGGCGTCTGCGGCCGAGTGGTTAGAGTCTCTGACTTGAAATCACTTGCCCTTCACTGCTATGGGTTCGATCCCTCATGGCCTATGAATCTTTATGTGCAGGAAAATTGCCTGGAGGGACTCTTAGGGACTATAAAATCCAATTCAGTTCAATGCCTTGTAACTTTAGGCTCATTTTGTTTTTGTCCTTTGGACTGGAATGTTTTATGTTTCCATTTAAGTTGGACCCCTATACTCCCTTGAAAAGCCCGATTTAACCCCTTTAAGACTTTGTGTCATTAGGAAAACCATGATAATTTTTATTTTTGAGAGAGAAAAAATTGTATACCCGTGCCTGGTTTCCCTAATTTTTCACAAAACACTCATCTCTTTTTAAGTTTGATTTTAGAAACCGTTACAATGAATGTACATCTTTAAAATATAAAATGGAAGAATTCCAGCCAAAATATTTAAAGTATGAACTGTAGTACATTTACCTCCATCAGCATTACTAAAACTGGTAGAGTAGATTCTAACTCACCAGACGAGTCAACTCTAAAAAAATTATTTTCCTACAATTTATAAAAGTAAAATTTCACATCTTGTTTTGTGGGTTTTCATGGCAGTTCACTGAAAAATAAGAAGCATGCCATGTTTGCCCTAAAAGCGCCCGCGGCACTTAAATAATTTCCAAAAATTAGCTACTTATTAGGAAACAATACATACCTTCCCCAGGTGCCATAAACTTGGTATTTAGTACCGCACCATATCCCCTTCGCCATCACCACGATACTGAGTATTGCCTTTTACTTACAATATGTAAAGAATGTAAAGACCCAGAAACAATCATGGAATTAATCGATAACACAATGTAATGAACAAAAACTGTTAAATTTACAGCATTAAAAGTTTGAAATACGAAGCCCATTTAGGACGTTTAATCAGTCTGTCAATAGTGCTAACTTTTTACACAAAAAATGCACTAGCATACACTTTTACAATTTGAAAGTATGCAGTGGGCGCTAATAGGAGAATACGGTAATGTATATAACTGAAAAAAAGTTGTTTATCTTAAATTCTCACTTGTTATATAATACATATTTGTTTGTTTGTATATAAAATGCATTGTGTTATGGGTCAGAGGCCAAAATCGCAATAAATAAATTGAAATTGCCTGTTAAAATTGAGTGAACCACATTAAGTTAAAATGACCAAAATGTGATATTTAGGTCATTTCGGTTCATAACAAGTGTTTAGTAGTATTTAGCATTTTTTTACGATAATCTTGACTCAGTAAAGGTGTAAAATGCGTATTATAAACCTTGTTTATTTACCTGATTTCATCTGGGGTTGATTGATGAAATGCTTCTCCTTTATTATCAGCTTGGTTTAAAGGAACACACAGTAATCTTGATTTTTTTAAAACTTGCAGCGTCCCGTTATATTTTTTTCGACACAACTTGTATTTGTTCAATCTTTAATATTAATTATAAGAATAATATAAAGCCAATTGTTTTTGCATACAATTTTTTTTTGAAAACTCAAAATTTTATTTAATATATGCAAGCAGGTTTCAATTTAAAATGATACCGGATTAATAAATCGAGATGCTAATTTTAATGCTTGATAAATACTTCAAGATTGCCATGTGTCCCTTTAAGGTCAAATTTATTGTATAGAATCTCGTCGTAAGCATTTATTTACAACATGACATATAACTGTTGTCATGACACTTTACATATATTTACATGTATCCGTTTGATCAACTGAAATTGTAATTTATATGTTGCGCACTAAGAACTGTACTCACCCTTATGAATTAATATTAATTTTTATAAATAAAAAACCATTTGAAACTAATAATGTTTTCTTTATTTTGTTTAGTACCTATATATTGACACAGTCGACATTATATTAAGGATGTTGGAGTACGGTCCATATACGTTTGCTTTTTAAAGTAAAAAGACGAATGAGGATTACAATTATTTTTGTATGATTTGAAAGATATGTATATATGCAATCGAAAATTAATTGTTGTTTTTCAAGAAACTTAATGTTATGAAAACAATTGTGAAAATGTTCAATGACTATATTTTCCCTCTTTTTAGTGATATTTTGAAGTTAGAAATATGTGCCTTCTTCAATGACGTCTAGTGGGAAAAAAAGTGTGGTGACCTAGCCTTTTTTTGATAATTTTGAATCTAAATTATACCAAAGAAGCTTTAAATATGAATTTAAAAAAAATCTCATCACTACGTCTTTTCCCAGCCAACCTCCTTTTACCTCCTTTTCAGCGCATTTTAGGCTATATATGTCTGTCGATTTTAGTGGTGAAGGCAGACAGACCACCCACTCTTTCCTGGATAGAACTAGTAATGTACAACTCCCGCCTTCTGTAAGAATCAACACTTTCTCAAGTCGAGCTCATAGTGGACAATGCCTCCAATTTGAATGAAGACAGAGTTATGGTTTTTGCACGCTCCACTTTCTCCCATTCCTGTCCACCATTGTGCGAGTTTCATTCCAGTCCCGGTAGTAGCTTTCAAGTTATGCTCTGGACAATAAAAGTAGGACCGTCAGACGGACGGACAGTGGTAAATATGCTGCCCTTAATTTTTTGTGGGAGCATACAAATATAAATCCGACAGTTACGGGCCTTTTGAGATGTATTCATTGGATCATGCTGAAGTCGAGTACAAAGTTCCATTGTTATACACCTACTTCTTTGAACGTTATTAGCCACAATCACTCGGCAGAAAAGTTAACGGACCGACAACGCTATGACATCCCATTTATGTGACAAAGGGGTGTTTTGGGTAAAATAACTGATCAGCAGCCAGACATTCCTGATCAGCCTGTGAGTTACTATTACAAGATTGAGGGCTTAGTGAGAAACTATTGTAACTAAATATAAATAAAGAACAAGATACAATACTACACCCTTCTAAATAAGAGTTCAGGTGTAGCTCACACATGTGCTACTAGTATATATCGTTGAGTTTTGGCAGTTTAACATTCAAAGTCACGGACTCGTCAGTGTTAGTCAGTACTCAGTACATTTGAAAACGCAACTGTATACAAACTTGATATTTTTTAAATTTCTAGAGATGTTAAAAAGTCCTCGTGCAAAATTTGTTAACTGAAAGACTTAGAGAAAATCATGTGCAACTGTTTATCGCCATATGGTAACTTTTTGGACAAAGGAACTTGTGTACTAACATAAAATACAATCTTGATTTGAACAAAAAACCAGCGGACTAAAAATAATCAAAAATGAAACCTATTTTTAAATGTACTGAGCATAGATACATTAAAGTGTTGTTATATCTACACAATCCCACCACCTCACCTTGTCCATTTATTGATTATGATGTCTATTTGCATGTGCGTTATATTAGCAGGTGTTATACCACCTCAGGAATTTTTACACTGTTATACAGAAAGATGCGTTTACAGTAGACAAGGAATCTCGGACATTGAAATGCATTTAATGGTCTCTTCAAGTCTACCATACTTCCAGTAATAGTAGCACCCAGGTGCTATGCAAAATACAAAGGGGGCACCACTTCTATATATATTTTTTTAATAAATATATATATATATATATAAACAAAAACAAAAATCTTCAAAATTAATAAATACATAAAAAGAAAATTATATATATATATTTTTTATAACACTAATAAAAAGAAAATTATATATTATATATATACACAATATATATATATATAATTTTCTTTTTATTAGTGTTATACAAAATATTGAAAATTTATTAATTTTGAAGATTTTTTTTTTTTAAAAAGGTTTATGTGGTGTGGTGGGGGAGGGCGCTCCTATTTGGGGAGGCACTACTACTACGGGATTTGGATTTGTTGTAATGTGTATATAACGAAGATATAAACGACGATGCAGACGGCACTGCCTATAATGCCTTATGTTTATGTGTTTTTTCTTTATTCATTATTTGGTTTCACATAGGGATAAGGTGTTATTTCCTTTTAAGCAAAGCTAATTGGGATATAAAGAAAATAAAACAAACACAACTGATATAGCTCCAATTCTTTACTTATATACATAACAAACCAGAGGTATAGCTTTATTTGTGTAAATACCAACAAGTAAATATTACCTAAACTTCAAAAGAAAACGCTAACAAAATATATTTGATCACTTGTTTAACCTTTAAATTATACAAAAATTATCAATCGTTATAGACTTCGTAAACATTTTTCTTACAAACTTTTCAAGTTCTTGTGTCATAATATTTTTAAACAAAACTGTTCTTTGTTTTTTGCACATGCAATATTCTCAGATATGAAACAAAACAGGAAAGTAGTTTCAAATGTATATAAATTGGGATTTAAAGCCCAAATTTACATTGAGTGTACTTCTTGATTCATTTATAAACTGTCGAGCAAAGCATTTACATTCTTTATTATATCAAATATCGTTTTTAAATACATTTTTAAGAATCAAATTGGATGGATGCTTTCCAAAAGGTCAAGTGACAGTGACCTTTGTAATACCCTCTTTTGACATTTTCCCCACGGTGTTACTTTGACCTTGATAACAGTGACCTTGGAGGTGTTTTGTTACATTTGACATTGACCTTTCTGTAAATTATTATCAAAATCCCTCTAAATATTAAAAAAATATAGAGAGTGGACATGAAATACAGAGCAGACAAAATGGCAATTAAATCCTCTCTCGATTTTTTTTTTATCCGGAAGCTTAAAAAGATCCATTATGAACAAGAGGTCAATGACCTTGAAGCTCTACTGATTGATTTTGATTTCAGGAAGTAGTCGCTACAGACTTGTTTTTTGAAAATCTATTTTTAACCGTGGTGGCCATCTTGAATTTCAGGCCGACCTGAAATTTTGCTAAGATCAATAAGACATTAAGAGCAACATTCCAGTAAAGTTTCATGAAAATCCGTCAGGTAGTTTCAAAGAAGTAGTCGCTACAAGTTTTCATTATATAACTCTATGTAAACAAAGCAGCCATGTTTAAGGTCAAATCAAAACGATTTTCGACAAGGACCAACATCATGTCATACTGATCATTTTAGAAAAAGTCCCATATCAATATCTCTTATTGTTTTTGGGAAGTAGTCGCTACAAATTTATTTATTTTAAATCTATTTTTAGCTGTGGCGGCCATCTTGAATTTCCGGCCGACCTGAAATTTTTCTAGGATCAACTAGACATCAAGAGCAACATTCCTGTGAAGTTTCATGAACATCCGTCAAGTAGTTTCAGAGGAGTAGTCGCTACAAGTTTTTACTATATAACTCTATGTAACCAAAGATGGCCGCTGACAGCCATGTTTAACGTTGAATCAAAACGATTTTTGACTAGGATCAACATCATGTAATGCTGATCATTTTAGAAAAAGTCCCATATCAATATCACTTATAGTTTTCAAGAAGTAGTCGCTACAAACTTATTTTTTAAAAATCTATTTTTAGCTGTGACGGCCATCTTGAATTTCCGGCCGACCTGAAATTTTTCTAGGATCAATTAGACATCAAGAGCAACATTCCTGTTAAGTTTCATGACAATCCGCCAAGTAGTTTCAGAGAAGTAGTCGCTACAAGTTTTTACTATATAACTCTATGTAAACAAAGATGGCCGCTGGCAGCCATGTTTAACGTTGAATCAAAACGATTTTTGACTAGGATCAACATCATGTCATGCTGATCATTTTAGAAAAAGTCCCATATCAATATCACTTATAGTTTTCAAGAAGAAGTCGCTACAAATTTGTATTTTAAAACTCTATTTTTAGCTTTGGCGGCCATCTTGGATTTCACATCAACATGAATTTTTGCTAGGATCAACTAGACTTTATGGGCAACATTTCTGTAAAGTTTCATGAATATCCATCCAGTAGTTTCAGCTGTGAAGTCGCTACAAATAAAAGTTTACGGACAGACAGACGGACAGACGGACAGACGGACAGACGGACAGACGGACGGACGGACGACGGACACCGCACCACGGCATAAGCTCCGCTGATCTCTGATCAGTTGAGCTAAAAATGATCCGTTAAGCAGGAAAATTACATAATCTTGATAAGATAAAGGTTACTCTTGTTGACAAATGTTTTAAACGCTACAACACACATTCACACTCACATCTAGAGTTAACGCCGTAGTTTTACGGTAATTGTTAACGAACATGGCTTCAACTTGGACATAAACATTTTGTTGTGAATTCCCGGAGAGATATAAATCATTTTACCTCTCTAAACAATAAATGAGATAGAAAATAATAAATGAGATAGAATATTTAATTTACATGTATTTGATAAGAACTGAATTGAATGGAATTGGAGTTTTACGGCATACCAACAGAACCAAAATGTAACATTACGTTCTGCTTAAAATCGTCTCTCTGGTCAAAGTTGATTGCGTGATACGAGATGCTCAAGTACTAAAATAAATTTTACAACAAATGTATTTTTTGTCTGCAGATACAAGACCAGAGACAGACCCCAACAAATTAAGAAGATACCTCAAAACTCTTGACCACGTAAATGACATGGAAAAGGTTATCTGAAGTAGAGTTGACCTTTTTTTTTTTAATTCAAATTATACAGCCCAATGCCCAGAGAAACTTTAAATACTGACAGACTATTAAATCTTTCATTTTTTCCTTAGAGTAAGGTATATATACGTTGATCACCATTCACAATATTGTTTAAAATATAAAACAATAAAATCTTAAGAAAATGGTTAGCCAAACTTTTTGTGAACAGTATAATAAGAGACAGGTGCCTGCACTTTTATGAACGATATAGCTTTTGGCCAATTATTGTGCAAGTTGTAATTCTGATGTTCGATTTAAGTGATAATGAAATAAAGTGATTTGACACGGTGCGATTTTGACATGGCATGGCAAATGTTTAATTTCACTGATTTGCAAACTGCAGGCAAGAACACTTGAACATAAAACATGGTGTAGAGTTTGTATAAGGCAGATATACATAACAGTTTACTTATTTTATATTAGAGAATCAGCCTGACTCTTACAAGACAGGAAGTCATGACCAATATATATTAAGGAAGTAATATAAACCAAAGCATTTATTCATGTTAGCTTAGAATTTGGCACATTCTCATAATAAAATACATGCAACTAAAGATAGCCTATAAATCAGAACTGAAGTACATTCACAAAGCCAATGTATCAATATGCCAACCAATTCTGTTGATTTTACCTTCAAATTCATGATTATTCAATGAGGCATTGCCAGTCTAAGCCATTATGCGCTTATTTGAATATTGTGACTGTTGTCAGCATTGATATTATATTTGGACATTGGTAAACCATATGAATATTCTAACTGAAGGTCAAACTGTCAGATCCTCTTGGTTCATTAAATTAACAATTAGGAGGTCAGAATGCCAGATCCTCTTGATTCATAATAAGCAATTAGAAGGTCAGAATGCCAGATCCTATTGGTTCATTAATAAACAATTAGGACAGACTGCCAGATCCTCTTGGTTCATTAATAAACAATTAAAAGGTCAGACTAACAGATCCTCTTGGTTCATTAATAAACAATTAGAAGGTCAGACTGTCAGATCCTCTTGATTGATTGATAGATACACTCCATATAAATAGTCCAATACAAAATAATAATCTCTTTTGCCTCAACAAAATGCGAAAAAATACAAATACACACCACAGTAAAACATAAAGCTTCCAGTATACACTTATCTTTGTTTTAACAATGTTTGAACGTTGTTTGGCATACACTCACTTTCAAAGACAGCCAAACATTTTAAAGTTTTTAAGCATACACAGTATTAAAGATGGCAGAAGGTACGTTGCATAACAAAACCCCACTGAAACTAAGTTATTAAACAGTAAATGCATTTTTTAAATATGTTGAAATAAATTATAGCGTGAAAATCATTCTGATGAAAGCATTCTGATACAAAAACACACACAAACAAACAGACTTACTTAGTACCGGTACAGAACAATTAAAATTATTTCCTTTTCAGTAATGCAAAATTAATATAATTGTTAAATTGCTTTATTCTAACTTAAAACAATGATTAATTTATTATAGTAGTAATTGTATTTATTATAGTAGTAATTGTATTTATTATAGTAGTAATTGTATTTATTATAGTAGTAATCTTATTTATTATAGTAGTAATTTTATTTATTATAGTAGTAATTTTAAGTACAAAACACTAATCTGAATGAGAAATTATATCCAGTATCTATTGTCTTGCACTGAACAAGGTAAGATTCCAGCATACAGTACCAGCAATTAAAGGGACACACGACAATCTATTTTTTTTAAAAACTTGTGGCGTGGTGTCCCCTTAGTATTTTCCACATAACGTACATATTTGCAACTTGCAAGTCATTGTAAATAATTATTTGAACAGTTATAAGCAGACTGCTGTTGCACATTTCTAATAGATGGTTACATTGCACCATTAACCCGTAGACTGCTAAAGGCGACTACAACGGCTTTTGCTTCAATTGTAAACCCAGATCACACTGTAAGTAACTCGCAGGCTGATCGGGGTTTACAATCGGCTGCTCATCAGTCATTTTTCCAAAACACCCCTTTGTAAATTAAATGGAAAGGTCTAAATTTAAAGAAAGGACAGTCCATTATACATTCATAGCGGGCTAAGGGTTAATATAGGTATTTGAACTTACAGTATATAACGAAAAACAATCAAAATTGCATTTATACTTTCAATTATATTCAAGCAGATGATACTGGATTAATACATTTAGACACTAATTTAAATGGTTGATATGACTTCGAGAGTGACATGCGTCTCTTTAAAGGACACACAGCAATCTCAAACACTAAAATTAGCATCTCGATTATTTAATCCAGTATCAGTTGACTAAAACTGCTTGCATATAACTAAATAAAATTCAGTTTTTTCTTTTTATTTTCTTTTTTCTACACGTACCATACATGTAGGTTTAAATGCATTATTGGTGCAATAGTATCAACAGTTAGTAATAGGCAAATACAAGTTGCACTGAACTATTCCAGTAATTAACTTTATTGATTACAAAAACTCAAGTTATATAGAAATTCTAACGGGGCATCTCAAGTTTCAAACAAATCAAGATTGCTTTAAGAAGCAGACGTACTACATAAATATTGACGTTTGGGAACATAAGACGATATATACGCCAGTAATGAATGGTGCAGCAAAATCAATAATGGGAGAATGGGAGAAACATGGCAAGTCGGAAACAATAAATTAATGGCGAATTTGGCAATTCTTCAGTCTACAAGCAAAACAGAAGACGAAAAAAATAAGCTGTTGGTATAAAGGGACACACGGCAATCTTGAAGTAGTTTAAATGGGTGTCCTCAATTTATATATCCAGTATCAGTTTCACTTTTACCCTGGTTACATTTAAATAAATCAAAATTTAAGTATTCTCTATTGCGTCTTATTATACTGTTAGTTTTAATATATTATTGGTGCAATAATATCAAAAAATAATAATACCGGTATACAAAAACAAATTGCTTAATACTATTCTTATAATTAATATTAATGACTGAACAAATGCAAGTTATGCAGAAAAACTAGTGAGATGCCGTGAGTTTTTAAAAAATAAAGATTGGCATGTGTCCCTTTAACACAAATTTTAAGGACATTTAGAAAACTGAAATAAGCCATTCATAACACAAACATTAATAGCATTGTATTTATATTCATCCTTTTAAATGAAGAACAGGAGGGTTTGACATTTCAGTGCATTCTGTTCAATATTCGATTTGTCTATAAGTGATAAAATTGCTCTATCAACTGTGTTGATATCTCAATAGCTTTATAAATTAAACCTGGCAAAATATTATACCAGAATTTTTCCTAATATTTCCCACTTATTAATGTTTTTGCTAAACCCAAGTGTCATAACACGTTGTCACCAGTATCACTCTTGCCATGAGTTTTGCAATGCGGTGTAATATGAGTAAGAAGGCAAATGTTAATATATGTAGAAAAAATGTTCAAACTTTTGCGCCGTACATGAGACAATGCTCACAGCTTGTACTGCAGGCTTCACAAAATGAACTGAATGTTGCTTAACAGCTCATCAACACATTAATTAGGTTATTTAGAGCCATCCCAGAGGGAGGGGAAGGGTACATAGGAATCCGGGAGCCTGCACTACCCTTACTAACACATAATTATAAAATGAGGTGAAACAAATGAACTATGGTATCACAGGGTCTGACTAAATTTCAACAAAACTCCATGAGCTTAGTTCAACATATTGAATCGGTGACACGAAACATGCTATGATCAACACTGTCCTACCTTACTTTATTCTTACTCTTAAAATATCCGGACAGTCAAATATTGATAAGTATCCGTATCATCGTATCCGGACAATCAAATATTGATAACTATCAGGATCACGGTACCTGGACAGTTAAATATTGGTAACTATCCAGATCATGATATCCAGACAATCAAATACTGATAACTATCTGGATCATGGTATCTGGACAATATTGATAACTACCCGAATACTAGAAATCAGACAATTAAAAAATAATAATATTGATAACTACCCTAATCCTAGTATCCGGACAATGAAATATTGATAACTACCCCAATCCTAGTATCCGGACAATGAAATATTGATTACTATCCAAATCCTAGTATCTGGACCATGAAATATTGATTACTATCCCAGTCCTATTATCTGGACAATCAAATATTGATTACTACCCCAATCCTAGTATCCGGACAATCAAATATTGATTTCTACCCCAATCCTAGTATCTGGACAATCAAATATTGATTTCTACCCCAATCCTAGTATCCGGACAATCAAATATTGATTTCTACCCCAATCCTAGTATCTGGACAATCAAATATTGATTACTATCCGAATGCTAGTATCTGGACAATAAAATATTGATAACTATCCAAATAATTGAATAAAGAATAAAATCCGGACTGAGTAAATATTGGGTGGAAAATATACAAAACAGTGCCATGAAGGGCAATAACATTAAACAATACAAAGACACAGTATATCAGTTTTGATCATACTACGTAGCAAGCATCTCAAATATCACTATATATGCTATATAAACTCTCTATATCTTAATTATTATATAATATTTGCATCCTAGGTTGTACTCAAACAACAGAAAGACTTGATTAGACAATTCCGACACCATCTTGTCAATTTATACATTATTTATAATATTGAGATATATTTATTTATAGTAACAATTTATTGCTAGAACTACCGACAGAGGCTTAAGCTTGCATGTTGCAACGTCGATCTCATCATCCCGCTTAACAGCAATAACAGCTTGTGTGCAACATTGCATACATTTGTATCAAAATCTAGGTCAAATAAATTTCATTCACTTGTTTGTCCTAACAATTTAAAACAGCAGAAATAGAATATCTGAAAAATCTCACACTATGCATGCAGTCATGATAATATCGAACGAAACTGTGCTGAATTGAAGACCTTCTTTTAAGATAGTAGCCCAGTTAGTAAAACTAATCTTCCCTGAGGCCCTCTTAAACATGTTAAAGGAGGTTTAAAACTTAACAGATTTTATCTATGAATATGTAAATAATGTAGTATAAAATCTTTTGTTTTATCTGGGCGTCCCTTGTAAACAAGGTTACCGTAACGACTAATGAGGTGGGCTTCAGTCTGTAAGAGGTAGGGGGTGGGGTAATTTTAAGTGAGCAATGGGGTGTGGAAGTGGAATGAGACTCTGGGAAAAAAGGAATGATCGATTTCTACAACAATAAATACATACTAAGTTCACGACGTGAAAGATTGCTGCCTTTTTTTCAAACAAAAAGATAATACCATATCGTGTTGGTTCAACACCAAAAACGTAGCCCTACATAAACACGTTACACTATCTGCCATTATGAGATAATGAAACATAAATTTTGGATTATTCTAAATGCAAAACTGAATGACTATGTAATTATAATATAACTATGATAAAATGATACGTTAACGCGGTGAGGAAGAGTTCAAAATAGACTTTTATGGTGCAAAGTTAACAAACATTTATGTTTGGACGGGTACACTATTTTTGCATGAAGGCAGATGTCTACCCTAAAACAATTGCCCTTGTTTTATTCATATGCACACTATGATAGCATGGTTAAAGAATTAATGATCATTAAAAACAATAAAATACATTTCTGCATGACCTTTTATGTGTTTGTTAGAATTGTTTTTTTCATGATTTATATTTTTGCATAAAAAAAAAAGATTCAAATATAAAAACACAGCAATGGCAGAATCTGAATCAACTTTTTGGGACAGAACTAGCACATTTGAAAAATAAACATCGCAGCACTATAATGTTGTAAGATCACAGGCAGTTCAATACTTAAACAAAACCACAGTCCTAATAACTAACAGATTGGAAACTTCCTACCTGAACCAATGAAGTAGCCAAAATATCACGTGGCACCTTAACTTTCCTTTCTAACTCCTCTCTCAAAAATGCAGTGATTTTGATGAGAATTCATTCAAAAGATTCATAATGAATAGCAAAATGGGATTATGCTAATTTATTTTTTTTGTCAAAAAATAAGAAATTGCATAAAAAGCTGTTTAAAGTTAAAAATATCATCCCTTTTGGCTTTTCCCTTAAAAGTCAAGTAACTGACGTGAAACTTTCCTTCAAACTATCTTTTTGCTTAAAATGTTAAGGTAAGGAAAGTACCATGATTAGAAAGAGAGATAAATTTGTGATTGGTTTTGGCATAAATGAAAGTTATATGGATAAAACCCTTCATGATATGTGTGTTTAAAGTCAGGCAATATTCTGTGACATTTCCGCACTTAGATACATTTCAGTTTCCAATCCGTTTGTTATTAGGTCTGTGATAAAACAAACATCTGATATGTTCTGGTATGGACCTATCGCTAACTAACTAAACAAAGTTATAAATAAACAGTGGTGAAAATGTCATGCACTAAAACAAATTAAATAAAACAAAAGTGTGTTAAAACCATGATGTGTGTAAAATAATTTTTTTCCACTCATAATTCCCTTATTTCATTTAACACTAGCCATAGCAGCTTAACTCTCTTATCATTTTAAATTAAGTAGTTACCGTACAGGTATTTCAATAGTTATAAACATAATCAATTATTTTATCGCAGAGATATTTTATCAACACTATTTGTAACAATATATCACATTAGACTCTCTTCTGTATGGTTCCAAAATATTGTGCAGAAATAAATTATGACACAAATACATGTAACAGTTTAGGATACGGGTTGAGGGAAAAATAAACGTTGTGTGTAATTCTGACTTCAAATGGACTGATAGCCAATTCTCATGATAGTGACCTCCCTTTATTGCAAGGGAAATAGCTAATAACTACAAACTTTTTCGTGAGAGTCACCTCCCTTTATTGCAAGGGAGATAGCCCATAAGTACAAACTATGAATGGACTGGTTTCTAGCGAACAGGTAAATAACTAACAATAACAGTGAACAAGTCTACTCATAGTTTGTATTGCTAAATATGTGAACACAACAATATTATCACAGTATTATCAGGACAGAACTCTAAACTGTACCGTGTGACCTGAATAAGCCAATCGCTGACTCTGAATTAATCACAAGACCTAAGTTAGCCAATCGGTGACTGAATCAATTATCTGCTTGCAAAAAACCAATGCATGACTGTCTAGTTTTGGTAACACATATATCAAGCCAATTAGTTCATTGAACTGACTAAGAAAATAATGTGATCTATCAACAGCAAAAAAAAGATAAAAAAAGAACTCTTTAATTCAAAATATATGTACACTATGCAACACTTAATTACCAAACTTAAATTAAAAAAAATGCAAGTCAAACATTTTTTCTTAAAATGTGTACATGTAATGAAGCACAATTTTCAATGATAAATAACAATATCGTTAATGCAAGTAACATAGATTAAACAAATGTTGGCAACTTCTGAATCTTTTTTAAAGGGACATACAGCAATCTTGGAGTGTTTATCGAGCATTATGTCATTTTACTTTAAATCTGCACCATTACCAAGAAAACAGGACCCTGGCCACTTGATTGCACCAACTCTGCGGCAAATATTGCTGCAAAGTTGTGGCTGCTGCAAAATTGTGGAAAAGTATGAATAAAGTTGTAAATATGGCTTGTTAGATTTCATAAGTCTCCATTTTACGATACAATTTCGAAATATATAAATAATGATCCATTTTGGACTCCTTTTTTGGAGATAAGTTTAAATTTGTGAAAAAAAAACCACATCGGAATTGATATATTTTTTTTATTACGTTTTCCACCCCCACATAGTTTAATTCAATAATTAATGCAGCATTATACTAAAATGTGTCAAATTTATTTTAAAGAATCTGTAGATTACCGAGTGTCCCTTTAAAGACGATAACAATTCCACCTCATTTTAACACATGCAAATTTGAGGGCTGATCCAATATTTTGTGAACAAACATCACAAATTGTTCAGAGTTACGTTGTAACAACTTTCCGATTTGATTTTCATAGTTTTTATAGTTTTTATAGATTTTAAATTTGCCACACCTTGTGATTTTGCTTTATGAGTGGTTACACGTCCATGTGTTACAAAATCATGTGTCACACTTTGGATTTATAATGTAACACAGTAAATTTGTCAGTTTTATTTCGGATCAGATACTAAGATTATTGTAAGGCTATTGTTCAAACTGCACCATGTAGCCATGTGTGACACTGAAAAGAAGCTGTATTTTAAACGACTGAACATGATTCTAAAAGAGCGAGGAATCAAATCAAGTACTCTTATTATGTGCTTCACATGCATAATGAACTTGTATGGAAATATAAATAAACAAAAGCATGTGCATTCATTAACATGTATGTGACAATAACACATGTGCATTCATTAACATGTATGTGACAATACCATATGTGCATTCATTAACATGTATGTGACAATACCATATGTGCATTCATTAACATGTATGTGACAATACCATATGTGCATTCATTAACATGTATGTGACAATAACACATGTGCATTCATTAACATGTATGTGACAATAACACATGTGCATTCATTAACATGTATGTGACAATAACATATGTGTTTCACATGTTACAAAATTCCATGTGATTCGCATGTGATGGACAAACATTAATATCACATGACATCTTGGATAAAAGGGAATGACCTGGATTAAATTATACATATTTCATCACGCATAATGGCATAAAACCTGTTGTCCAGTTTTTTTTTAGTTCTTTTTCCAATATTTTTTTTTTTATATATTTTTGTTGAATTTTTTTTTTGTATTTTTTCCTATTTTTTTCCTATTTTTTGAAAATGTTTTCTTTTTTAATAATTTTTTTCTTCATTTTTCACCCTTTATTTTTGTGTCTTGTTTTGACAGACAATCAAAACATGCAATTGTCATAGTTTTGCCATTAATGGCCATTAAACTTGAAAAAGCCTATTGTCAGAAATCCAGGAGGGTCCAGTCCAGGACGGGAACATTTATTTCCGAGTTACTCGTCCTACGTAATTTTGAATGGTCAAATTTTAAAAATTGATCTACACGACTTGTATCAATGAGCACTCATCATGGCGAGCAGAGGAGTGGAATTTTCGTGCCCTGCAGCCTATATAAGCCGGGTCAGAATGGACTTAGTTTAAGATCAAGTAAAACACCAGTGTAATATTGGTACAACACCAGAATAACATGTTATAACTTTCGCAATATATTTTATATTTATAAATTAATGGAAAATTACTTTCAAAACCTTGTCACGAGTTTGTTGAGTATACATATCTTAACAATATCGTTTAACTGGAACCCATACCCTCCTGCATCACTGACAGTCACTTTCGACATTTATGATAAATAAATCTACAGCCTTTTGATAGGATTGTTTTAGAATTACTCCAGAAATACCATTATAATTATCTCCCCTGAAAAATCAATTCCCAGAATCATAATATTTACAAGTATTGAATGTATTCATTGCAACAATACCTTTCAAAGTTTGTATACATAATTTTTTTTGTTTACGTTCTTTTTTGGCGTATTTTTTTTAATTTTTAATTTTTTTTTTTGAATCTGTGTCAATTCTAACATAAACTGCATGATCTTCTTTAACCTTGGCATAACCAATTCTCATCTACATGTTGCGTACAAGACTTTTGTTTGTTTATCACTGTGACATATTGGTGGGTGAGCTGTCTGTTCTGTTCACTAGTCTCCGTGACAAATAATTTCTTTAACAGACTCATTAGACTATGTAAGAATTTCACGACCATAGCAGACACAGTACGATTTGTTAGAATATTAATTAAAATCTTACAATATATCAAAAGGAACTCCTAGCACTCCGGTATTATGTTTTAAATATATTTTCATTTTATTGTAATGAAATTTTGTATGCGTACGTTTGAACTATATTTCAACATTACTGCAAAACAAAATTCGGATGACGTATTTTCAAGCTTGGTGCACATTTTAAGTTTTGTTGCACGTGCAACTCAGTTTTTTTTTTACTCACTTCCGAGAATTCGAAATTTATGGCGTGTTAGAAGTTCCTATTAATATATAAAAGTATTTATTCCAATTGTATACAGTATACTGGGAGTGATACAACAGAACATATTTGAATTGACACAGATCTTTTTCTTTTAACTTTTTTTTTTTATTATATTTTTTTTTATACATTTTTTTGGCTTCAATTTATATCCTGTTATACATACTTTACAGCCCCCACCTCCCTGCGACACCCTTCCATCATATAATACATACATATAATTTTTTTTTGTCTGGACAAACAGGTATATAACAGATAAGGGGGAAATCTTGACTATGATAGTTCAATATAAACAAACGTTCAAAATAAAAAAATCCTGTTTTGTTCAAATAATCACAGAGAAAGGAAAAACACAGTCAACCAAAGGATCTCGTCAATATTAAATAACGTGCAGTGTTTTGGATCCTGTGTTGGCAAAGCCACAATATATAAACGTTTAGTGTAAATATCCACGTGCATTAGGTGTTTGTAAATCCACGTGCATGAGGTGTTGTAGTTTGTCATAAAATATAACTAATAAAGCGCTTGTACACAAGAACAATATAAAGTCAGGTTTAAGTCAAAGCTCAGTAGAATTCGTTTAAACCGGTTTTGTTGACCGGTTTTGTAAACTGACTTAAAATAAATCTTGAAAGCTGGCATAAAATGAATTTAGAACTGAATCAACATCTTAGCAACAGTACCTAAGCAACAGTACCTACGCAACAGTACCTAAGCAACTATTTACTTCTGGATTAAATTAATTTACAAAGGACATCATTTCACGGATGGTTTGTTTATCAGAAATTCTTTCATGAGATGGGAGGTGTAGTTTAAAAAAAAGAAAAAAAAAGCCTCCTACTGAGTGAAAGAATTCCTGATAATCGACTCCACAGGTTGATTTATTCCATTTCAACATATTTTGTATACGTATCGTGATGTTTACGCGAGTAACTCATAGGCTGATCAGGATTTACAATGTCCCGCTTCTGATAATTCATTTCCCCAAAACACCCCTTTGTCACATAAATGGAATGGTCTTAATTTAAAGACAGAACAGTCCATTATAGATAAGTAGCCGGTTAAGGGTCAATAATATTTCCAGAGTTGGTCAAAAATATGTGGGACTATGAATTTTCTTCCTACGAGAATTCCTAGCATTTCCCCATTAGAAATGTAATAAAATAATTTAACAAAACTGAAATGCAAAAAGGAGAATTCTCAGCAAAAATAAATTTTAGTTCAAATGTGTCTGTCTTTGTGTCTGTCTTATTCAGGTGTACTGGAACACAATTTATAAACAAAAAGGGAAAAAAAGAAGAAAATATTAAAATATTAAATAACTTAGGAACCATTTCTTTAACATGCAAACACGGAAACGTGACAAGTCTATTCGATAACTTCACATAAGTTTTTTGTTAGAATTCTTATCTTAACATTTTATGTAAGATATTGTTATAACCTCTTTTTTTCCATTTTATGTAAGTAAGTAAGTAAGATCTTGAAGGATTGCTGTAGGTAAATTGTCTTGTTACGGTTACACTAGTTTGTTACACCGTCTGTACGAATTGTAGATTTAACACTTCTAGTAACGCGTCCTGTAACCAATTGTAGATTTAACGCTTATAGAAACACTTCATGTAACAAACTGCAGAGTTCACGCTTCTTGTAGGAACTTGTGGAAACAATTCTATTGTAATACGTATTCCACAAACTTGTACAGTTTTGTTAGAATTTTGTATTTTAACTTTGTTATGTATATTTCCTACAGTTCCTGCACTGTAAACACTTTATAAAAAGGCTTTTTCTCTGAGATTTCTAGGAGGAGCTCATGCAGATATCCAATAAGGAACAAATTCCTGTGCAATATGAATGAATGAAAAGCGGGCATGAAGATATTTTAATGAAGATATCACACTGTTCTGTAAAATCCATGAAATATTGATAATATCACACACTTAACTACCAGTATCTAAGGATCTATGGAAATCGATGCATACTACCGGAGGGAGTTGTTTGGAATTTCTACTCAACTATTTATACACACAGTCCGTTATCCTCCCTCCATTAAATGTGATGGCATATACATATATCTATATATATATATTATTATCTGTGTAATGAACATGATGATGTACTAGAGATCCTTTTATACATGACCTCGATGGTTCACCTGCCAATCATCGGCTGGATTGTTCAAGCGAAGGGTGAAATGACGAAATGAATATGACAATTCCACGATCCACCACAAGATTACGAGTCTGTTCACCGTTCAGTTTTTAACTCTAACTGGGTCCCACTATCAGCTATCAGCCTCCAACATTTCTAAGAAGAGTTTGTGCATCAAGATTTTCCCGCTCTTTTTCACGTCCAACCAGTACTGTTTGGCAAGAAGCTTCAAATGTGTCATAGCTGGCAACAGTAGATACAGTTGTCCGACACGTTTAAGGCCGCCGCCGCTACGCGACTTGACGTAGTCCGTGAGCGCCTCGTGAAGTTTCTCTTGTAACGCTTTGCCGGCATCACTTCTCTCCGTCACCACATCTGCAAATAAGGCATGTGTAGATAGAGGACGAATAACAAGTAATATTATACCTCATTTGCATATTCCACTCTTTGTTTAAAGTGACGTCATCCTGTCCATAAAGTTGCATATTGACCGGGCACCTGGTCCGATAGCTATATTAACGGACGTGTGAAAAAAATGACGTAAAACATAAAACTTATTGATTTAATTTGTTGGTCAGATTCGGTATAATATAACAAATAATGTATGGTGCTTCGGTTCATATGAAGTTTATGGACTGGGCAGTTCGCTTCGGTCCATATAACATTCTAGGTCTGACTGCCCAGTCCATAAACATGCATATGGACCTCAGCACCATACATTATCTGTTAAATAGTAATATGCCCCACGGGATGAAAAAATTACTGGAAGCTATGTATATGGTTATCTTTATTTTAGGTGCAAAGTGTCCAAATGTATTACAGGTGTGCATATTGCAATATGTAATTTGTGTTGTAAAAATAATATAAAATGGATGTATTGCTAAGGTTTGCAAGTACGACATATGACAATCAGCGTTTGTAATATATATTATCATGTGCTTTCATATTCATTCAGTTATTAGTCCAGGATCTGTCATACTGACCAGAGGTCAAAGGCCTATCGTATTGGCCATAGGTCGGTTTTAATAGTCCCAAGGCCGTAGGTCAATTTGGGACTGAGGACTAATAAGTGGGTTACAGGGCCAATATGAACACAGGTCTGTCTAATAGGGATCATATAAGCTCATCTAGACCATACTCGCCCAGTCGACATTGCATTTCCTGGTTGGGGAATCATATGGTGCAGATGAAAAATCATCGTACTTGATAAATAAAAGCGGAGTTAACTGGTTTATACCTATATTAAACAATATGATGCTCTTCAAAAGGAGGTACTCCTCTTTTGTGATATTCAGCGCTGAGAACTTTTTGCACATTTTCCGCGTCAAAGTGTCGAGCTCTTTGGCACATCCGTACTTCTCTGCCTGTTCGGTAGTCAGTTTAAAGTCTTCAGCAATCTACAAATAGCACCACATTATTAGAAGGCTTTCTCTGCAGCAACATAAATTATGAACATAAGAGAAATTTTATATAAAAATAACTTGCAAAACCATTCTGTTACTGACCCAAAAGTTAACCTTATATGAAAATATTGATTATAATATGAATATGGTTCAATTAATGTTAAATGTGAAACTCCGCTGTCCATGGGTTAATTATTCAATGACTAGACACTTTTTAGGCGACTTTCCAGCTTCAATTAGTGGAGGAAGACCCCAGGTGCCCTAGGTAGAACCTAGCTAGTGGAACCACCGCCGTTCCGCAAGTCAGCTGGATAGCTTTCGGACATACAGATTCTTGGTCCCATGAGGGCTTGAACCCACAACACTGAGAGGCAAGTGATTTCAAGTCAGAGACTCTAACCACTCGGCCGTGGACGCTCCCTTGTGCACAGTCAAACATGTATTAAGAAGCAACCAGGGTCTCACAAAGTAGCCATATCACCAACAGCAGCCAAATTATTTTACAACATATATACACCGTTTCTCAGCCTACTGATGACAAGGTATATATATATAACTTACATATTTTGAGAATTTAAACTCTGTAGACACAATATAAATGACTTTAACTAGCCAGGCCAAACCCCAGAACTGGAACGTCGAATTAAGAGTTACCAACTCAGAATTCATTTTACGCATATTTAATCGGGTATTTTAAAAACACCTCTACTTTTAATTGGCACATATTCATTATTTTATGACCTGAACACCTGGATAGGGTTTGGATATATGATTCTGCAGTGAAATTTTGCCATTATTTGGCGGGTTAATGCCTTTAACACAGGCGGTCTGTGCACTGCGTAAGCGTCTCTGTGGCCGAATGGTTAACAACGTTGCGTTGTAAACCTTCGCCTCTCACCGCTGCTGGGAGCTCGACTTGTGATGAAGTGTCGATTCTTACGAATGGCGGGAGGTGTGCAGTACTGGTTCTACCCAGGAAAAGTGGGTGGTCTGCCTCAACCACAAAATATCACTGTCATAGCCTTACATGTGTTGAAAATGATGTAAAACACCATACAAGCAAACGTTGCACTGCATACCTTAAGAATGCCCTGATATGGCGATGATCTGTGGATGAGATTAAGGATGTTGATTTCTAGCCATGAGTGTTGTAGGAGATTCATTTGATCCGAGAGACTGAGGCAGGAGAACCCTGAAATATGTACACAATAAAGGTTATGTCCCCTGAATTATAAGGGTTACGTCCCTTGAATTACAAACCGTAAGAATAAAGGTTATGCCATATTGTAATGTTACCAGCTATCACCTGAGACGAAAGCTGGAAAACTTTGAAATACAATCGTACAGAATAAAAGTTATGTCCCCTGAAATACAACTGTACAGAATAAAAGTTATGTCCCCTGAAATACAACCATACAGAATAAAAGTCATGTCCCCTGAAATACAACCATACATAATAAAAAGTTATGTCCCCTGAATTACAAACTGTACAGAATAAAAGTTATGTCCCCTGAATTACAAACTGTACAAAATAAAGGTTATGTCTGTAGAACCCTGAAATATGTACAGAATAAAAGTAAGGTCCCTTGAATTACAAACTGTACAGAATAAAAGTTATGTCCCCTGAAATACAACCGTACATAATAAAAGTGATGTCTGTAGAACCCTGAAATACGTACAGAATAAAGGTTATGTCCCCTGAAATACAACTGTACGGACTATAAAATACCATTGATTCTACAAGCTTACCAGCAATCCCCTTATACCAAGTTTCGAGAAACCTGAAACACAATACAAATAATGTGATGTTAAATTCAGTTTCTGATCTGTGTTTCTCATCACAGAAGGCTGACGCTAGTGAAACCATATAAAACAGAATAAACCTTTAGGTAATAATACTAGACTTTTCACAGTTGAGAAATATGAGCCATGTATTATTAACAGAATGTTTTGTGTCAAAGAATGTTTAAATATCATGAACTATTTCTCATGACTGCACAATCCTGGTATACAAATCCATATTACTGGTAACAAAAAAGTACCAAAGAACAGTGTGCATGGAATACACTATAGAGTCAAATAAAATGAGTAAGAGTATGGTATTAAGTTTGCTCAACTAGGAAGTGATCACACATACAAATACCATATCAATACCATAAACTGTTGCAAACACTTTATTTTCAGGGAGAGATTTGTATCTAGGGAGAGAGAGATTCTTACAGGGATTCATACTAAGGGAGCTTACTCAGGGAGATTCATACTAAGGGAGCTTACTCAGGAAGATTCATACTACGGGAGCTTACTCAGGGAGATTCATACTAAGGGAGCTTACCCAGGGAGATTCATACTAAGGGAGTTTACTCAGGGAGATTCATACTATGGGAGCTTACTCAGGAAGATTCATACTACGGGAGCTTACTCAGGGAGATTCATACTATGGGAGCTTACTCAGGGAGATTCATACTAAGGGAGCTTACCCAGGGAGATTCATACTAAGGGAGTTTACTCAGGGAGATTCATACTATGGGAGCTTACTCAGGGAGGGAGATTCATACTAAGGGAGCTTACCCAGGGTGATTCATACTAAGGAAGCTTACCCAGGGAGATTCATACTAAGGGGACTTACCCAGGGAGATTCATACTAAGGGAGCTTACCCAGGGAGATTCATACTAAGGGAGCTTACCCAGGGAGATTAATACTAAGGGAGCTTACTCAGGGAAAAAGATCCATACACAGGGAGAGAAAGTACCTAGGGAGAGATTCTTACCTGGCACCTGTTTGGCCCAGCTGATTGTAATTACGAGCTCCCTATCGGCCAGATCTGACAGGATGGTGAGGAATTTCATCTCGTCGTCCCGCATGTTGGGGTCTGGCCTCGCGTACAACTTCTCCAGCTGCCCCTCGATGTTTATTAACTGCTGCAGAGTTTTGTTGTCCAAGACTGAAACATAAGGCTTAGCTGTAAAATACCACAACATGAACTATGTTAATATGGGTAATATCTGCAAATAAGCAAAAGAAAAACACCATTAAAACAGCCTAAAAAGAAATGAAAAGCCAAATAACAATCCAACTGTGCTACAGTAATACTATGCTACACTGGTCTTCACTATGCACACCTGTACATTGTATTCTACTGTACTATGCTACACTTTACTACACTGTGCTAGACTATTTTAATTTATGCTATCTTATGCTACACTATGCTAATTTATAGTATACAATGCTACACTATGGTACACTGTGCTACACTATGCTAATTTATGCTATAATAAATTATACTATGCTACACTGCTATACTATGCTACACTGTGATATGCTATGCTACACTATACTATGCTACACTGTGATATACCATGATACACTATGCTACACTGTGCTATACTATGCTACACTATGCTATACTATGCTACACTGTGCTATACTATGCTACACTGTGCTATACTATGCTACACTGTGCTATACTATGCTACACTATGCTATACTATGCTACACTGTGCTATACTATGCTACACTGTGCTATACTATGCTACACTATGCTACACTGTGCTATACTATGCTACACTATGCTATACTATGCTACACTGTGCTATACTATGCTACACACTATACTATGCTACACTGTGCTACACTATGCTACACTATGCTACATTGTACTACACTATGCTACACCATGATACACTATGCTACACTGTGCTATACTATGCGACACTGTGCTATACTATGCTACACTATGCTACACTGTGCTATACTATACTACACTGTGCTATACTATGCTACATTGTGATACACCATGATACACTATGCTATACTATGCTATTTTGTGCTATACTATGCTACATTGTGCTACACCATGATACACTATGCTACACTGTGCTATACTATGCTACAGTGTGCTACACTATGCTACAATGTGCTGTACTATGCTACAGTATCCTACACTGTGCTACACTATGCTAGAATATGCTGGACTATGCTAGACTATACTACAAAGCACTATACTATGCTAATTTATGCTACACTATGCTATAATTTATGCTACACTGTTTTCGACTATGCTACACTGTGCATCACTGTGCTATCCTATGATATACTACACTGTGATACACTGTTAATTTATGCTACACTATGCTAATTTATGCTATACTATGCTACACTGTGCTACATTATAATTTATGCTATAATATACTATGCTACACTGCTATACTATGCTCTGTGCACTGTGCTACCAGGGCTTTTCCTAGGTATTTTGGGAAAAGGGCCCCTAGATCGAATTGGGCATTTTTTATCGACAAATTACCAACATTGGGAAATTAGTACATTATTAATAATTATCATTTAAATGGTGATTTGAACCTGTTAGAGTGGTAACATCAATCAGTTACTGAAATGAGTGTGTGGAGTGACACCAACACAATAGAAAATGTCTATTAAAATGTTTTTTGTTTATGTTTTGTTTTTGTGGATTGGGAATATTTTTCTTTAAATTCAGGAAAAAAGTGGGTTTTGTCATTGGGAAGGAGCTGTTATTCGGCCCCGTGGCACTCCTAGGAAAGTCCTGGCTACACTCTGCTACACTGTGTTATACTATGCTACACTGCAGGAGCATGCTACACTGTGCTAGACTATGCTACACTGCAGGAGCATGCTACACTGTGCTAGACTATGCTACACTGCAGGAGCATGCTACACTTTGCTAGACTATGCTACACTGCAGGAGCATGCTACACTGTGCTAGACTATGCTACACTGCAGGAGCATGCTACACTGTGCTAGACTATGCTACACTGCAGGAGCATGCTACACTTTGCTAGACTATGATACACTGCTAGAGCATGCTACACTGTGTTTTATTGTTCCATTTTACATTCTTTACATCTGCTAGATTTTCAGTAGCAATAAAGCAAAATGACTTACACCTAAAGGCAAAGTTAGAATAAATTGTTTTATCTGATATAGCAAGAAATACACCTGAAGGAAGGAAAGAGGCTTCAAAGGTGAGAACAAGATAATATTGATAAGGCTAAACTAGAGATGAGGTGAAGTCTATATCCAATTAATAATAAATCTAATATATATAAATCTAATAAATGGCAGTTAGAGCATGGCAGTTATTATGACAGAGTCACTAAAGTACACCATGCTACAAACAGAGTATGTCTCAGCCCATTGGTGATTAAAAATCTCGGTGAACCAACTCGCTCAGACCAGACTCTATTACTTAACAAGCAGTGAAGATGCTTAGCAAGAAAAGTGTCTCCGGATTATATAAAGATTACCAAAGAAATAGTGTGTAATATAATAAGACAAACAGCAGGGCTATATATAGCAGTTAGCAATACATGCCAAATTTATTATTTTATACAAAATTAAAAAATTTGGCAAATACTTTGACAAATTTAATTATCATCATGTACACCAGTATATTTTATACAAGATTGCTAATTTATTATTTTTATCCAAGCCCTATCTGCAGATGATGACCAACAAGGTGAAGCACCACTAGGCACATTACCATTTTTGCTATATATATTACACATACATTTGCATCTTGTCTATGATATATGTTAATTATGTTCATTTGCTTTTTAAAGTCATCATTCTACCAGTGACATGACATAAGGCCAAAGGTTAATTTTTCCCAGGTGGGAATATAAATTGGTTATTATTACCATACTTTTTTTCCTTCTACTCAAACACAGTATAATAGCATTAAGTATTGATGTATAAAATTGTGGCCAAGTAGAATGCAAATGACTGTAAGCTATATAGAAAATTAAATTGTAATAAAAAAAGGTAAGAGAACATTGTGTATGTAAACAGGTTTATATAACAGTTAAAACTAGGAGGACAAGGGCTCCACCCTGGAACTGTCAGCAATGACAAGGGCTCCACCCTGGAACTGTCAGCAATGACAAGGGCTGCACCCTGGAACTGTCAGCAATGACAAGGGCTCCACCCTGGAACTGTCAGCAATGACAAGGGCTCCACCCTGGAACTGTCAGCAATGACAAGGGCTCCACCCTGGAACTGTCAGCAATGACAAGGGCTCCACCCTGGAACTGTCAGCAATGACAAGGGCTCCACCCTGGAACTGTCAGCAATGACAAGGGCTCCACCCTGGAACTGTCAGCAATGACAAGGGCTCCACCCTGGAACTGTCAGCAATGACAAGGGCTCCACCCTGGAACTGTCAGCAATGACAAGGGCTCCACCCTGGAACTGTCAGCAATGACAAGGGCTCCACCCTGGAACTGTCAGCAATGACAAGGGCACTGTGGGTAGCTTAAACTGGGGTTCGGATGTCAGGAGCAGAATACTGGAGATAACATTATAAATCCCATGGCACATTACACTTAGTGTCAACTCCTAGCTCATATATACTTACTGCTATATGAGTGGTTTGAGTCGAGACATTGTTTCTTCACTATGGGGAATATCTGCTGTACATATGGGTATGCGTCTGTGATTATACTTACTGCTAAACGAGTGGTTTGAGTGGAGACATTGTTTCTTCACTATGGGGAATATCTGCTGTACATATGGGTACGAGTCTGTGATTATACTTACTGCTATATGAGTGGTTTCAGTGGAGACATTGTTTCTTCACTATGGGGAATATCTGCTGTACATATGGGTATGAGTCTGCGATTATACTTACTGCTATATGAGTGGTTTGAGTGGAGACATTGTTTCTTCACTATGGGGAATATCTGTTGTACATATAGGTATGAGTGTGTGATTATACTTACTGCTATATGAGTGGTTTGAGTCGAGACATTGTTTCTTCACTATGGGGAATATCTGCTGTACATATGGGTATGAGTCTGTGATTATACTTACTGCTATATGAGTGGTTTGAGTCGAGACATTGTTTCTTCACTATGGGGAATATCTGCTGTACATATAGGTATGAGTCTGTGATTATACTTACTGCTATATGAGTGGTTTGAGTTGAGACATTGTTTCTTTACTATGGGGAATATCTGCTGTACATATGGGTATGAGTCTGCGATTATACTTACTGCTGTATGAGTGGTTTGAGTCGAGACATTGTTTCTTCACTATGGGGAATATCTGCTGTACATATAGGTATGAGTCTGTGATTATACTTACTGCTATATGAGTGGTTTGAGTCGAGACATTGTTTCTTCACTATGGGGAATATCTGCTGTACATATAGGTATGAGTCTGTGATTATACTTACTGCTATATGAGTGGTTTGAGTCGAGACATTGTTTCTTTACTATGGGGAATATCTGCTGTACATATGGGTATGAGTCTGTGATTATACTTACTGCTGTATGAGTGGTTTGAGTCGAGACATTGGTTCTTCACTATGGGGAATATCTGCTGTACATATGGGTATGAGTCTGTGATTATACTTACTGCTATATGAGTGGTTTGAATCGAGACATTGTTTCTTCACTATGGGGAATATCTGCTGTACATATAGGTATGAGTCTGTGATTATACTTACTGCTGTATGAGTGGTTTGAGTCGAGACATTGTTTCTTCACTATGGGGAATATCTGCTGTACATATAGGTATGAGTCTGTGATTATACTTACTGCTATATGAGTGGTTTGAATCGAGACATTGTTTCTTCACTATGGGGAATATCTGCTGTACATATAGGTATGAGTCTGTGATTATACTTACTGCTGTATGAGTGGTTTGAGTCGAGACATTGTTTCTTCACTATGGGGAATATCTGCTGTACATATAGGTATGAGTGTGTGATTATACTTACTGCTATATGAGTGGTTTGAGTCGAGACATTGTTTCTTTACTACGGGAAATATCTGTTGTACATATGGGTATGAGTCTGTGATTATACTTACTGCTGTATGAGTGGTTTGAGTCGAGACATTGTTTCTTCACTATGGGGAATATCTGCTGTACATATAGGTATGAGTGTGTGATTATACTTACTGCTATATGAGTGGTTTGAGTCGAGACATTGTTTCTTTACTACGGGAAATATCTGCTGTACATATAGGTATGAGTCTGTGATTATACTTACTGCTAAATGAGTGGTTTGAGTCGAGACATTGTTTCTTCACTATGAGGAATATCTGCTGTACATATGGGTATGAGTCTGTGATTATACTTACTGCTATATGAGTGGTTTGAGTCGAGACATTGTTTCTTCACTATGGGGAATATCTGCTGTACATATGGGTATGAGTCTGTGATTATACTTACTGCTAAATGAGTGGTTTGAGTCGAGACATTATTTCTTCACTATGGGGAATATCTGCTGTACATATGGGTATGAGTCTGTGATTATACTTTCTGCTATATGAGTGGTTTGAGTCGAGACATTGTTTCTTCACTATGGGGAATATCTGCTGTACATATGGGTATGAGTCTGTGATTATACTTTCTGCTATATGAGTGGTTTGAGTCGAGACATTGTTTCTTTACTACGGGAAATATCTGCTGTACATATAGGTATGAGTGTGTGATTATACTTACTGCTAAATGAGTGGTTTGAGTCGAGACATTGTTTCTTCACTATGGGGAATATCTGCTGTACATATGGGTATGAGTCTGTGATTATACTTACTGCTAAATGAGTGGTTTGAGTCGAGACATTGTTTCTTCACTATGGGGAATATCTGCTGTACATATGGGTATGAGTCTGTGATTATACTTTCTGCTATATGAGTGGTTTGAGTCGAGACATTGTTTCTTTACTACGGGAAATATCTGCTGTACATATAGGTATGAGTGTGTGATTATACTTACTGCTATATGAGTGGTTTGAGTCGAGACATTGTTTCTTCACTATGGGGAATATCTGCTGTACATATGGGTATGAGTCTGGAGATCGCTTGTACTTTTGTCGCCCACCGCGCACCCGGTCTAACCTTACACCTGGAAAATACAAATTTGTAAATTTAAAGAAATGTCTTTAAAACATACTTATCAGTCAAACCATAATTCAAAGACCAAATGTGTAGAAAGGAAAAGAAACTACAGACTTGGGTGAGTTTTACAAAGTAAGGCAGGATTTACTCCAATAGCCACAATACAGATCACTTATTTTGGATTAACTCCCTTGAATGGTTTATACTACATGACAGCAGACGGCCAAAAATGTTACCACAGCCAATAAATTCATAAGTGCTTTTTCCCCCAAAAGCTTTTTAGCCAGATGGCAATTACACCTTTAAGCATGGCCATCTTCTCGGCCCGGTTTTATGAAACAACTTGCGACAATTTTGATCGTAAGTTAATTTCTTAAATTCTTTACTTTGATTTACAATTCAGAAATGAATGCGAATTCATTTCATTTTATTATACATTTGATATGTCTGCACATAATGCACACATAATTGTCTTCATTGAATGCTTAGGTGCAAAAATGTGAACAGTTTTAAAATTTGAGACTTATCGTAAGATGTTAAATAAAACGGGGCCCTGGTCCACATGTGTAGACTTAACGGGCCACGGCAATCTTGAAGTATTGCGAGCATTTACATTTACATCTCAATTTATGAATCCATTATCATTTTGACTTTAAATCTGCTTGCATATATCTAAATAAACGGTAATAACTTATTGAGTTTTTCATTATTTCTTCGTTTTTCTACCATATATTTAATATATTATTGATTCAATATTATCACCAATTATGTAATATGCAAAAACAATTGGCTTTGAACTATTCCAATATTTATTAATAAAATTTCAAATATGCAAATTATCGAGAGAAACTAACGGTACTACGAGTTTGAAAAAAAATCAAGATTGCTGTGTGTCCCTATATCTACCTCTATAAGAACCGCCTCCACACACAATGTCTACCTATCTCTATAAGAACCGCCTCCACACACAATGTCTACCTATCTCTATAAGAACCGCCTCCACACACAATGTCTACCTATCTCTATAAGAACCGCCTCCACACACAATGTCTACCTATCTCTATAAGAACCGCCTCCACACACAATTTCTACCTATGTCAGTATGGCCTCAAAACCAAACAAATCATCATCATCTTTGTTCTCCTGACAATCTTCAAGACAATAAGGAAAGCAGCCCAAGTATTTCTTCAAGATGTTAATTCCATTCCCGACCTCGACCTGGATCCGTCCTACACGTATTTACCTAACAACTCAACCACAACACAACCTGAAACCTTAATGACTGCTTGTCATAAACAATTATTAATGATGCTTCCAGAGTTTTTGTTACTTTATATTCCAGCTCTGTATTAACATCAACATCAACATGTCTTACTACAAATAATTCACCTGGTATTGTAATTTCTTTGTACTTTGCATGCTTTCATAGCACAAGAAATGGATTTTGCTGAATCTGCAGGGTATAGTGTAGCGTACCTTGTTGTGTCTAGCAGTTCAAATAATCTAGGAAACACTATTGTATGGCAATCTTGGAGGGGCGTACCTTGCTGTGTCTAGCAGTTCAAATAATCTAGGAAACACTATTGTATGGCAATCTTGGAGGGGCGTGCTGAACTTAAACAAATATAATAATATTAAGACATGCATGGGTGTCTTAAACCAGGCTACTGATTCTGTCAGAATACTAGATAAATTTGATGAAAATAAATAGCTTTATTGTAACAGCAAATGTAAAATAATTTAAAATAATTTAAGTACCCTGTTGAAACAACTACTGTTTCATGTCATATTGACGGAGAAATTTTTATTTTTTTATTATTAAATTTTTTGCCAAGTCTCCCTTAAAGGGACATAAGGCAATCCTGATTTTTAAAAACTTGCATCCCGTCTGTTTTGACTAGTATTAAGCCAATTGTTTTTGCATATTATTTATGACTGTTGATTCCATTTCGCCAATAATATATTTAAACCTATGATACAATAACGAAGAAAAGTTGAAAACTTTAAAATTGTATTTAAATTTATGCAAGCAGAATGATACTGGATTAAGTAAATCGAGATACTACTTTTAATGCTTGATGAAGACTTCAAGATTGCCATGGGTCCCTTTAAATCAGTGCAGAGATTTAGTACAAATTTATCTTTAATACTGTTCCTTTATGTAGTGTACAATGTCTACCTGCATGGCCCTATGTTCTCGAAACTTTTGAGTCGAAATCTCAGACTCAAGCTCAGATATAAAAATTTTGAAGACCTGAAAATTTACACAAAAAGAGGTAATCATCAATTACAAATGTCCTGAAAGTTTCGGGAAGAAAAACAATCACTGATAAAAAATTACAGCTAAACGAAATATATGAATTTTGAGCTTCAGCATAAGATTTTAGCTGAGCAAGTTTCGAGAATATGGGGCCAGGAGGTTGTTTGTTCAATGGTCTATAACATAAGAGTTTTTTTCTGTATTAACGCTAGTGTTGTTCTGAGATTAATCAATCTGAGCCAGCATCGGTCAAATCAGATTTTTTTTTCGGATTAATCAATTCCATATTTTCATGATCTAGTTTACTCGGTTGATATTTTGGTACTAGAGAATCAAATGTCATAACTTTGCAACAAGTAATCACATATCTCAATCTCTAAACTACAACTTATACATTAACATAAATACTGGGTCAGTTTCATTCAGTAATTAATGCTTTATGACCAGAAAAGACTTGTAATTGTTTCTTTCCTTCACTCTAGTCTTTAAGTCTAATAATGAAGCAATGTTTAATCGATTAACGTCATTGATCGATCATCGGTTGGTTCAACATTCTGATGATCGATCATGAATTTTCAACTGATTCCCAACACTTATTAATGCTGTCTATTAATACTGTATTCGTTCCTTTTAGCACCCCTCCCCTATAAAGTCCCCAGTATGCATTACAAATTGTTTGTTAATAAGAGCCCTCTTCATCGACACCTAAAGTAAAGTTGTCAGTTGTTCTGTTACATGGTGTAGATATATACAAGGTGTGGGTACTCAGTACCGGATGCATGGCAACCTGGAAAATGTACGTAATGTTTCTTAATAAGCGTCCCAAGTGGTATTGATAAAAGGACCCATTCCCAATTGCAAAAACTACGTTTTTTTCCCCAATTCTGGTGTAAAAAATCCCCGACTGAAAGCAATTAAAATTTTGAAATCAAAATCAAAACTTTTTATAGCCCCGAAGCTTCTCCTTAAAGATCATCCATTGTCATTAGACGCTGCACTGTAAATGTATGCACGGTATTAGATGCTGCACTGTAAATGTATGCACGGTATTAGACTACTGCACTGTAAATGTATGCACGGTATTGGACTACTGCACTGTAAATGTATGCATGGTAATGTGTTAGCAAAGTATTTAAGCATATATTAATGCTGTTGTCTGGTAGTGAAAATTGCCCAATTTAACAATGCCATATTTCCCAACTGAATGGGTACCAGCATCATTTCCAAAAGGTCGATTTTTTTTTGCAGTGTTCGCCTTTCAGAATAATATAAGGCACTTCTGGGCACCTATAAGGACGACTATGGTATGTCATCATAAGTTTATTTATCTACAAGACTGACATTTATGGTAAGACAAAACCACAAAACTTGCGCTCCATTATTGTTGGAAATTACCATGAGAATATAAAGCACCTTCCAAAGGTGGCGTCAAGTGGCAGACAAAGAATCCTGCTCCGGGAGCTGGTGAAAGTCATACTTTGGTGGCCCAAACTGACATAAATGTAATAATTGTGACTGACAAAGCGGCAGGCTGTATCAGTAAAGAACACTTTTTGTCATATTTCAAAGACAATGGTGTTAGAAACAACAACTAAATGTCAACCCGAGTTTCCATCACCTTCATGATATAAATGGCATCGGCTGTTCTATAGTCAGTAAAGAGTTCAATAACCTATATAGTTCAAATGCCGTACAGTTTTCTCGTGTGCACGGAACCGTAAAATGCTGTAAGCTCAAAACCAAATTCTGTGTTAATTCATCATTCTACCACTCTACTGAGCGATATATTTTACTGCCATCCCCATAAACTAGCATACTTTCATTTCACAGTAGTAACCAACAACATTCTCTCAAAATACTTCACAGGACCCTGATCTTAAATTTTCTTCCTCAATTTTGTTGTTGTCTTATTTTGAATATATATTTCCCAAAAGCTATTTTTGTTGTTTGTTTAGTATTTTCAGCCATTTTAGGCTATATGTATGACTGCCAATGTCTTAGTGGTGGAGGCAGACAAGCCATTTATTGTTGGGTAGAACCAGCACTGTTTACCTCCCATCACCTGTAAGAATCAACACTTTCTACAAGCTCCCAGTGGGATATATAAAAGACAGTATGTGAAATCGTTTTGTTTGTGTTAATGTCATTGATAATGGTATCGATGACAGAGCCTCCCACACAAGAACTCAGAAATAATGCTTGCAGTTTTATTTGTGGTTTCTTGTTTAGAGAGAGAGAGAGAAAAAAAAGAGGACATTAGCCCTTTCCTGTTTAATCAGTCATGATGGTTACATAGCAATAATTCCTTCCAGAGCTTGGAATTATGGTGCATGCATAGTTGTTTTGAGGATGTTGGGAGATAAGGAAAAGTCATTGTCTATCTGTCATATCCTAGTACATAAACACAAACATTGAACTTAACTGAACCGAACCTTTACCGTAACCTATGACCCCTGACACTACGGAATACTGGGAATCGATGAAGAAAACAGGAACATCGGCATTCTTAAGGTATGGATCGGAGCATTAGCAAGCTCTGACTGCCTAGCAAATTATGCTATACAGAACAAGTATCATATTATTTAAGTCACCGAAAGCTGCAACTTCTTTCTTAAACCATTTTCGTAATATAATTAAAACAAATTTTAGACTGTAGAGTTTATAATTTCATTTAAAAGTGAATCCATTCTTGTAACTATATTTTTATATCATCTTAAACCATCATCATCATCTTGTCTGGTGTATAATGTGGCTAAATTTGAGTGGCTTTTAATATTTAATATGATTTATATATATATGAACAGGAAATCTTAAACTTGAACTTGGTTTCAAACTGGTTCACCACCTCTTGTAGGCCAATTTACTCTGCAATAATGTAATTCTCCCTAAAATCTACTTTCTCTCTGCCAAAAATCTACTTTCTCTCCCAAAAATCTACCTTCTCTCTCCCAAAAATCTACTTCCTCTCATAAATATCTACTTTTCCCCAATAATCTTATATTTCCCAACAATCTGCTTTCTCCCAACAATCTACCTTCTCATAACAATCCACTTTCTCCCAGTAATCTACTTCTTGCAATAATCTAATATTTCCTTCTAACAATACACTCTCCCAACACTCAACTTTCTCCCAACAATCTACTTTCTCCCACTATCTACTATCTACTGACAATCTACTTTCTCTCTCCCAACAATCTACTTTCTCCAAACATTTTACTCCCTCTCAACAACTGCAATGTTCTTATTTCTAGCAATCTACTTTCTCACAACAATCTACTTTCACAACAAAACAACAACAACAACAATCAATCAATATATTTGTTTCCAACAATCTACTCTTTCTTGAAACCTCACAAAACTTGATACAGTTTTGCAAAAAAATATTTACGAACTTACTGACAAAAACAAGAATAACAGCAAGGTTCAAGCTCCAGGTATTCCAAGGTGGGAACAATGACAGGGTTCAAGTAGCTCCAGTTCAGGTATTCCAAGGTGGGAACAATGACAGGGTTCAAGTAGCTCCAATTAGCTGAACACATTTCTCCAGAGCGATGATCTGGTACAGGTACTTATTTGAAGAATGATAAATATGGTTCCATCAAACAGAAGAGATTAGGGGATACATAAAGCAACAAAAACAAATCAGATACTTCATAGCAAGGTTGCAATTGTGAAAGAAGCCTCTGAAACCATATAGACTATATAGTTTCCAATACTGTATGGCATTAGAATAGTCTGTGGTCATCAGAAAAGTTTACTTCAAAGACAACTTTAACATCACAACTATTTTAACCCTTAACCTGCCAAGGCCAAAAAAAATACTTGAGTTTCCGGTGGCCCGACCGACCCTATTTTTAAGGGGCCAACTCTAAAACCTTTTATGAAAAAAACAAGAGGCCCAAGAGGGCCTGTGGACGCTCTACTGGCTAACATGGCTCTTATAACATAAATGAAGCGAGTGACTGCCATTTACGTTTTTTTGAAAGTTTCAGGCAAAAAACAGCTTTTTGACTAAATCAAGGGCCATAACTAAAGAATCTGGTAAAGTTTGTAAAGATTAGATGAAAAATGAAGGCCATACCGTATTAACGAGGCAAAATATAGCATTTATTTCTGGTCCAACATAGAGATAAAAAAATAAAATAAAAAAAAAAACATGAAAAAAATGGAATAATTTAAAAAAAAAAAAAACATGAAAAAAATAATAATAATTAAAAAAAATAAAATAAAAAAATAAAAAAATAATAATAATAAAAAAAAAATAAAAAAAAAAAAAAATAAAAAAAATTAAATTATAATGATTAAAGTAAAAATGAATAATAATGTAAAAAAGACAGTTGTAAAATCTGGTAAAGTTTGGCAAAGATCAGATGCAAATTGAAGGCCTTATCGTAGGACGAGGCATATTATAGCATTTTTAACAAAATCAAGGGCCATAACTCCGCTGTTACTTGTCCGATCTGGTTGGTTTTCGAACTTGACCAAGCTTTCATAGACATTAACAATTTCATGAAGTTTGGTAAAGATCGGATGAAAAATGAAGGCGCTATCGTCTTAACGAGGCAAAATATATCATTTTGAAGTAAATCAAGGGCCATAACTCCGATGTTACTGGTACGATATGGCTGGTTTTCGAACTTGTCTGAGCTTTCATTGATATTAACAATCTGATAAAGTTTGGTAAAGATCGGATGAACAATGAAGCCCCTATAGTCTTAACAAGGCAAAATATAGCATTTTTAACTAAATCAAGGGCCATAACTCCGCTGTTACTATTTCGATATGGCTGGTTTTCGAACTTGTCCAAGCTTTCTTTGATATTAACAATCTGTTCAAGTTTGGTAAAGAGTGGATGAACAATGAAGCCCCTATTGTCTTAACGAGGCAAAATATAGCATTTTTAACTAAATCAAGGGCCATAACTTCCCCGTTACTGGTCCGATATGGCTGTTTTTCAAACTTGTTCGAGCTTTCAACGACATTAACAATCTGATAAAGATTGTTAAGATCGGATGAACAATGAAGCCTCTATCGTCTTAACAATGCAAAATATAGCATTTTTAACTAAATCAAGGGCTACAACTCCGCTGATACTAGCCCGATATGGCTGGTTTTCGAACTTGTCCGAGCTTTCATTGATATTAACAACGTGGTAAAGTTTGGTAAAGATAGGATGAAAAACGAAGGCCCTATCGTCTTAACGAGGCAAAATATAGCAATATAGCATTTTTAACTAAATCAAGGACCATAACTCCGCTGTTACTGGTCCGATCTGGCTGGTTTTCGAACTTGTCCGAGCTTTTATTGATATTAACAATGTGGTAAAGTTTGGTAAAGATAGGAAGAAAAATGAAGGCCCTATCGTCTTAACGAGGCAAAATTTAGCAATATAGCATTTTTAACTAAATCAAGGGCCATAACTCCGCTGTTACTTGTCCGATCTGGCTGGTTTTCGAACTCATCCGAGCTTTTATTGATATTAACAACCTTTTAAAGTTTGGTAAAGATCGGATGAAAAATGAAGGCCCTATCGTCTTAACGAGACAAAAGTTAACAACGGACGACGGACGGACGGACGACGGACAACTCGGCATTCCATAAGCTCTGCTGGCCTTCAGCCAGTAGAGCTAAAAATTACAAAATATTAAATTACAATGATTTATCACAATATATCGAGGTAAACTGACATCACAGAGAAACTTTCAGTTGTATCATCAACTTGTATGGGGTTTATGAGATAAATACATGTAGAATCTAACAACATCTTGCTAAAAAAAAAGCAAAAAAAAAGAAGAAAATGCCTACCGACCTACCCTATTTTATAGAGCACGCAATAGGAAACACACCTACCCTTTTTTTTGGTCAGAATTTAATATTTTTACATATTTTCAAATGTCCTCATTAACTTCTTGGTGCCACTAATAGTTATGGGTTTTATTAATCCATAGCATTATTAAAACTACAAGGAAGATGTCTTAAAACAATAGAAAAAGGTGTTAAAAAAATTAGACTGATGTGCAACCACATTTAATGCTACAAAATCTCACATAGACTACCAGTAGCTGTCGTCCCAGTAGTTAATACATGGATCAAATTTGATATTTTTAGCCACTTGCTGAAAAAGCAACTGCCACAATTTTCTACTTGCTATTTTAATCAAAACACTTGCTTAAATTAATAATTTAGAGCCTTCCATTCATTGTAGTAAGAATTCTATACATGTAAATGATGACATTGTAAGACTCAGCTAGATGCAACAAGGTAATAATGCATCATTATACTTACTATGCACCAATTATAGGCTATTTTACTAAGAATGATGAATATGTTTAGTGAATAAATGTAGATTTAGACTTGGTGGGTTTCTTTTATTACTTGCAAAATGTATCAAGTGCTAATATTTTCTTCATGCAATCTGCAAATATCTACTTGCATTTAGCAAGTAAATAACTGTTAAATTTGAACTCTGGGTTAATATATATATTGTTTTAATATGTTGCAATCAGAATATCAGAATCAATATCAAATCTGCTGAATAGCTCTGAACCTTGAAGCCAATGATTCAAAGGGGACTATTTTGCAGACTGTTTTATTTGATGATAGCTCAATTGAGTTGTCTCCGATAGTATATACATTAACAGACATTACAACTTAGCCAGTCTAGTTCTCAGTAATGGTTTAAGAGTTATGTAATGGTTGAAGATACATTTAGGATACAGTAATGGTTTAAATCAAGGCATGTAATAGTTGCTTAAAGTGCAGACTGCCAACCTTATCAGCATTTAAGTGTTTACAGAGTATTCATGAAACACTGTGCCAGAGATTGAGTGGCACTGAAACAGAAGCACCATTACGCCTCCACAAATTCACTGAAAAACTAAATATCAGGGGTTACATTTAACATTAATGTGTGAATTACCTTTGAATTGTGTTATTTGGATACCTGCCGGGATAACGGTGTAATTATGATACTTCGAGTTTTTTGGCATACAAACGGTGATTGGAATGGTAAAAAATATGTTTATAAAGATCACTGTAACATTCACCTTTGCTCAGGTGTGCGTGTGTGCTATTAGAACAAGATGTCAATGACCTTGAAGCTCTACTGGCAGGTTCTGAAAGCCTGTGAAGTTTCATGAAAATATGTCAAGTAGTTTCAGAGTAGTCGTTACAAGTTTTTATATATAACTCTATGTAAACAAAGATGGCCACTGGCAGCCATGTTTAATGTCGAATCAAAATAATTTTCAACAAGGAAAAAATCTATTTTTAGCCATGGTGGCTTAAATTTCGAGCCGACTTGAAATTTTGTTAAGATCAACTACACATCAAGAGCAATATTTCCAGGGATGGAAACTAACTTTTAAAGCTTGGTTGCCCAAACGGGCAACCATCTTCTGGATTTTGGTTGCCCAGCTGAAAATTTATGAGCCCAGATTTTCTGTATTTTTCTTTTCGACACACTAACAAACACATTAACAAACATGATTTAACACAAATTTACTTTATTTAGGCCAAACAAAAAAAGGTGTGTTTCCTATTGCATGCTCTAGGGTCGGTAGGTAGGCATATTTATATTCTATATTTCACTACAGTCTGATCATGGCCATTACAGTTACTCTGGCATGGTATATATTTCACCCTTTTCCTGTGAAAAATTCCCCTCTTAAAAAACAAATTATATATATATATTAATTAGAAAAATGTTAAACTACAATACAGGAAAACACTATACTTTTTGCAATTCCTCTTCCTGAAGGCCCTAAAAGCTGACTAGTGCCCTTAAAGATTCGTTATTTGTATAACATCAAATACCGTAACGTTCGCGCTCCGTGAAATTAAAACGGGAGCCGCATTTTAGAATGTCACAAAACGGAAATGCGTCAATTTTCCAATATCCGGTTGACTTAAATTGCATTTCATCGTCGAATAAACAGAGTTGCGACTATTTACTGCATTTAATCGCTTAATAAACTATGTAAGAAATATTTTCTTTGTTGTTGTTTTCTACTGAAATGTTATTCATCCGCATTGACGAATAATGCCGAGGAAATCCACTTTAGCTTGTCGAAAAAGCTAGTCGCCCGGGCGGACTACCGACTTATGAAATCTACTCGCCCAGCTTGAAATTTAGTCGTCCCGGGCGAACGGGCAACCGTTAGTTTCCATCCCTGTATTTCTGTTAAGTTTCATGAAAATCCTTCCAAGTCGTTTCAGAGGAGTAGTCTCTACAGTACTTACTATATAACTCTATGTAAACAAAGATGGCCGCTGGCAGGAATTAATGTTTAATGTCAAATCAAAATGGTTTTCAACAAGGATCAACATCATGTCATGCTGATCATTTTAGTTTTTAAAAAGTAGTCGCTACAAACTTGTCTTTTAAAAATCTATTTTTAGCTTTGGTGGCCATCTTGGATTTCACATCAACATGAATTTTTGCTAGGATCAACTAGACTTCATGGGCAACATTTCTGTAAAGTTTCATGAAAATCCATCCGTAGTTTCAGAGGAGTAGTCGCTACAAAAAAAGTTTACGGACGGACGGATGATGGACACTGCACCATGGCATAACTCTGCTGATCTTTGATCAGTAGAGCTAAAAATTAATATCAAAACATCGTTTGGGTTGTCGAACATTATTTGGGTTGTCAGACTGAACATCATTTGGGTTGTAAGAACATCATTAAGATTGTCAGAGCGGTTGCTTTCTGTATCTATCATAATCCATCGCTCTTATCAAGCCTTTTTTTCAACCTTTTTGCATTGTAAGAGTACATAACCGATCAGCAGGAACAGATCATACTTGTGATTTTTTATCTACTGTTCCAAATCTGACTGGGAAGTTCATGATGTTCCTTCTGATGCAAAGTTATTCGTAACCAAAATTCAACTTCCTGTGAAATTCAAGATGGCGGCCATGGCTAAAAAACAAAGGTTTGTGCTTGCTTTATCTCTAGTACTATACGAAATGAAATGGGGGTTTTACAGCCGGTCAACACATAAGGTTATACTGGGACAGCAACCTCAGGGAGAGAGGAGATGAAGGACCAATTACTGATACAGCAATTGTACTAACGTGATCGTCATGACATATATTGCCAGTAGTTAGTTTCTAATGAGGCCTAAAATAAAATATTGTTTGTTTGCCCTTTACCTACCTAGCAAAAAATCATTGGGTAGGTAAGTAGGTAAATTATTTTATTTTATTTGATAAAACTATAGTTTCTTGCATGTTTTTTAAAATGATATATGTTAACATGTATCTATTTTACAACGTACATGTATGTTGTGTGTTTGTAAGAACTCTGTTATTACATTACATAACACTGTAAGGTTGACTGCTTTTACATGTACCAACTTTATACACTTCTGTATTATTTGTTGCAATCATCGAAGAAAATAAAAAACATAAATGAAGGCAATAAAATATTTTGGGTTCGGGGCTAAAAATCCGGGTTGGTAGGTAAAGGGCAAACAAACAATATTTTAATTTAGGCCTTTCTTTCTTGTCGTGCCCTTAATGGTTTATTCTCTTGTTGCTCTGGCTTCTGCCAATATAAGTCATAATGAGTACCTTCATTGTGGCTTTCTAGGCTATTGTTTTTTTGTATTATATTTACACAAGCATATTTGTGTTTTACTTATATTGCCTATTGATCCAGCCTTGTTGGTTAGAGATTAGATCATGGCGGGGATTTGTTTATTTACACTGCCCTGTTTTGATGGGATGACAGTAGGGTGAGTGTGAGGTTTAGTGCACCCTAGAACCGGTTTAAACCCCCCAGTGTCCTACTTTGCCACTGACCGTTCCAAGGCGGTAGCCCGATTGTCAACCCTTTTGTGTTTGTGGTGTCGTTTGCTTTTATTATTACTTTTGCCTTCTTGTTTGTCTGTTTGCGTGTTTGTTTCTGTGTTTTGTGGTTGACTGTCCTCCTTGAATGCTACTTTCCCTGTCCGATCTTTTCATATTTCTTTCCACTGGAAGTTTCACGTTTTTCATGGTTAGCTTAAGTAAGTAAATTTCATTCCATACAAAAGTCAATAAAATAACACAAACAATTATCCCCCCCCCCCCCCCATTTTCCTTTTACTGTCAATATTGATGTATTTTCTGTAATTTGTTTTAAGATATAAACATTATAATGCATAGATATTATCACAAAAGATAATTAAAGAAGATTAGGTTCCATTGCTACTGCAGCTACAACACTTTCTATAAGTATCATATCAACAAATTATTTGGGTTTCCGTTTTTTCCTTCCCATTTTTCTGGCGCCAAAAGTAATGCATACAATCATACTAAAAACTTTGTAGCTGAACAATGGCCAATAAAGAAAATGATCTCCTCCAGGGAGTATCTTGGATCAGGGGTGTTAATAAACTATTTAGTAAGCACTAAAATTATGTCTGCAAGTGACAATTTGTGACATCTGTATTTATTTGTTGACAAATTGTATCTAAATAGACCTAGCAGACATATATTACAGACGGCCAAGAATAACATTTATTTGAAATGATTTTTATAACTGCCCATGGTTAAATTTCATGTAGCAGTAATTATTACAATATTTGTTGCAATAAATAGCGACCCAGGGTCAATTGGTATACTAACAATTTATGCTGAATAAATTGTATTAAAATGGTCAGATTCCGGTCTATTTCAGTCCAACGGAAACCAACCATTTGCAACCACTCAAATGCGTACAATCCCAAAGAATGACGGGATTGTCTTGTACGATTTGGAAACCAATAAAATCATTTGAAAAGATCATATTTAACATTAAAATTATTCGTTTAAAAACACATTTTCCCTAAATATCATCGTTCATTAACAGCAGATAAAGGTCTAAAAGTAACATAAATATCTCTTGAGCCCTAGCTTGCTGGCTTAATTACTGTTGAGCAGCAATATGCTTAAAACCTTGCTGGTCATATACTGCTGATACAAAAGTCCTTTGGGAATTGCAGTGGAAATGAATTTAACATTATATGCATGCATTCTGTAATCTCCAAACCCCAGCTGGTATCACATCTGATTTTACTGTGTCAAATTGAGTTTGCATGTCTTTTTTAATTTGGTTATAGTAACTCATCTTCTTTCTAGAGCAACAACAGGGACATAACTCCATCCGATCGATTGAAGCACAAATCTAAATTTGGTGTTTATTGAGGTATTAATCTAATTGTGAAATATAAGCATAAATCATTGAGAGCATAAAATTAATGGGGGAGTAGTGACGTAATTCCAACATTTGGAACGCCTTGTATTGGAAGAGCTTTGAGTTTGTAATCTAGGTCACTGGTGGGTGATTGACTGCCATGCAATCAATAAAGGTCATTTCTAATATCACAAAAACATAGCTCCATAGATCATCCACCAATACAGGCAAATCAATTCCTCCTGTTACAGAGCAAGCAGTCATGATTCCAATACCAACCACTAAACATTCCAGCGCAGTGATTTTTTTTCACTCTTTTGGGAATGGTACCAGTTACTATTCAATTGGGAAAATTCACAGCATTTTGCCTTAAATTGGGACATTTTCACTATCAGACAAAAGCAATATTGTATGTTTAAATACTTTTCAAAAACATTACCATGCATACATTCGCTTGTAGTATTCCATTACCCTCCCCTAAAAGTATATATTCTCCCCCTGTTTCTGTTTAAAGTTCCCCTCTAAAAAATTCACCATCAGATTGGGAATTGTTTCACGGACCAGTTGGGTAAAAACATACTTTTTGCCATTTCAGAACCACTTATACACGGGGAAAAAAACTGGCTATAATCTTCACCTTATAATTACCTTATTCTTAAGTGTTAGCAGTTTTTCTGTTTTTTTTAAAGAACTCTATTTAAGCAACAGGCTACATTTAGGTTATTGATTTTTTTTATTTTTATTAGGTACAGCAAAATTGTACAGAACACAATATACATTATGCATTTGTTTTAGTATGTATTATGAAACTTGACTGTCCCCAGACTGGTTTAAGGCCAGCTTGGTGAAGGATTTGGTGATGGATTCACTAGCTTTGTTCAAGCTCAGTTCCTTGGGAAAGAGCCTCCAGCAGTTCAAGCACTACCTAGGGAAAGGGCCTTGCATTTAAGCCTATCCCCTTTTAGGAGTCAACAGCCTTAAATATAACTTCAAGCCTGGTAAAGGACTGTTCACAGGGCTAGTAATTGTCCTTAGTTATGTTTACCTTGGAGATTACGAATTAGTCGGATTCTTTCCCTTCTGTTTCCAATGACGTAACTGAATTGATACCTTTACATCAATATTAATCAATAAACACAACACACTCCATGCCACTGCTGTTGCAGATGTTGCAGACAAAAGGTTAGAATGTAAGAAATGACGTTATATGTAACTGATAGATAATTGTAAACAGATGTCTGTATCTGATGAAATCCATAGTAGCATTAATGCGGGCATGAATGACGACAGAATGTACGTGTATTGTACGCAACTCAGCCCACCTTACACTCTGGAAACCGTTACCATTAAACAAGCAAATATCATAAATGACAGATAAGTTGGAACTTGTGTTTTTTTGCAAGCACACATGACTGTTCAGTGTAAAGTATTTATTTCTTGTTGCTACACTTCTGGCTGTATCTCTTCAGGAGAGGATTGTTAATGCCACTGCTGGTGATGGTGCTTCTAAATGACACTGATGGTGATTGTGCTTCTAGATGTCACTGATGGTGTCAGATTGTGTTTGTAAATGCCACTGCTGGTGTGTTTGTCCCTAAATGTTACTGCTGGTGTGTTTGTCCCTAAATGCCACTGCTGGTGTTTTTGTCCCTAAATGCCACTGCTGGTGTTTTTGTCAATGAATGCCACTGCTGGTGTGTTTGTCCCTAAATGCCACTACTAGTGTTTTTGTTTCCCTGACAAAGATCTTTTATGAGGAAAATATTTGATTGTTTGGATATCATGGAACAAACAAACCCATGGAAGGAAAAGAAAGAGTTTTAATAGGGTTAACTGTATTGAGGGTTGACTGTATTGAAGGTTGACTGTATTGAGGGTTGACTGTATTTAGGGTTGACTGTATTGAGGGTTGACTGTATTGAGGGTTGACTGTATTGAGGGTTGACTGTATTGAGGGTTAACTGTATTGAGGGTTGACTGTACTAAGGGTTGACTGTACTAAGGGTTAACTGTATTGAGTTAAGGGTTAACTGAGGGTTAACTGTATTGAGGGTTGACTGTATTTAGGGTTGACTGTATTGAAGGTTAACTGTATTGAGTTGAGGGTTGACTGTATTGAGGGTTGACTGTATTGAGGGTTAACTGTATTGAGGGTTGATTGTATTGAGGGTTGACTGTATTGAGGGTTGACTGTATTGAGGGTTGACTGTATTGAGGGTTGACTGTATTGAGCATTGACTGTATTGAGGGTTAACTGTATTGAGGGTTAACTGTATTGAGGGTTGACTGTATTGACATTTGTGACGTTATATCAGCTGTGTAATGGGTGCACATTTTGCTGGCTGGCCGAGCAGTTTGTAACCTTCCTCCGTTTGTATCCTAAATCCTCCGTTTGTACCACTTGAAATAACAAATAATGTGTTGATGAGGTGTTAAATAGCAATTCAATTCAATTCCATCTGCTTATATTGACAGATCAAATTGGCATTAAGTAAGTCTCCTTCCATCAACAAGTTCAAACATATCTCATAGAAAAAAATATATGTTGAAACAGATTCAATGGCTTAAAGCTAGATTTAAATGAGTTAAGTATCAATTAGTCAAAAATATAATATTAAGTGCATAATTTTATTCATAATTTTAGCCTAGAAATTGAGACATCAGTTACAGAATATTAATTTAATTATAAATGATCTAACTGAAGATTCATAAAACGCTGCTAAATTATATTAGTTCCAGTTAGATCCATGCATTTCTATCGTATTTTCAATCCAGTTCATTTAAGTGAAAAATAAACAGATTTCCTTTATACGTCATGAAAACATCCGAATAAAGGCATTTATTTAAAACCTTACTCTACTTATGTCATCAAAACATTCCAATAAAGGCACTTATTTTTAAATAACTCTTTGAACTTATAAGCTTTAAAGCAAACCAAACTATTTCATTTACACAATTCAATAATAATTCAAGTGCAACAAAAAAAATAGTTTAATATTGAAAAGGGTTTCACAAATCACAGAATAGTCTAACAAACCTCCATGTGTGAAAGCTGCCTTTCAGAATTCAATCTGAGGGGCTAGGGTGCAATTTATATGCATTTCTCAACCAGAAAATGCATCATTTTATCATTAAACTTTTATTTATGATGGTATCATACAATACTGTTGATCAATAAAATGGCAAACAAACTGTGAGATCAGCTATATTGTAAGAATCACACCAAGCTTTTGATCACAGGGGCCTGTGTCAAACAAAAAAAAGGGTGATACAATGTGTGTCAATCGAATGTTTTTTGTATGGGGTTTAAGATCATTTTTAACAATCTTTCAGTCAATATCAGGACAGTGTCAACTTGTAGCATTGAGCTTAATGCTAAACTTTATAGTGATAATTGCCACACTGGAATAACACTCTGTAGACACATTGAGTGTGTGTACGTACAATGGTGGACAGTGTGGATGGGGAGGGGTATTTATGTTTGGAGGATGGAAAGAACGAGTGGCCCAATAACTTGTGACAGTAACATGAACACTGAAAATCCCACAATATTTCCATATTGGTAACATTTTGCTAATGTCTGACTCATTTAAGATTGTGACTATATTTGAGGAAAATCGAAAATCGGATATGTGATAACAGATGAGGCTTGACATAAAACCTGTCATATCAGCTTTTCTGACTTTAAAGTTAATTTATGCAATTTAAGCCTAAATCATTCAAAATATATGGTGAATTCAAATTAAAGACCTTGTCAACACTGTGCCATCATCATAGTTTGATTGATATGGCATTTTTCTCTTGAACTGGAACATTTTTAAAATTTTAGATTTCTTTAAAAAAAAGAAGATGTATCTCCTTTAAGTTAGTGCAGGAACTAAACTGAGCTTGACTACTCCCTAAAACATCTGGATGTTCACAAATAAATGTTTGATGCATTTAGGATTATGAATAGGTGAAGCGCATTGTTGGCATTTGGCTGTTGTAAATATTTTGGCACCTGTCTTCAAGTACAACACAAAGCGCTCCCTATCATAGTATCTTACAGCTGTACTCCCACTTTAACTGTTCTAATTAATGCAATAAAGTCAGTTTCAGACTTACTATCACTGCCTATGCAGACTGCACTGCAAGTTCTTCTTGCCAGTTAACTTATTTAAGGACAACGCACTTTGAGAAAAAACAAAGAGCTCATCTGAATATCTACATTATTGAATGGCAGAATAAACATACAGATAGCGCAAACCCACGCTATTTGGAAACGCTATTTGGAAACATTTGGCCTTTGTGGTTTGGAAATTCTCCCAAGATTGTTATTGTGTTGTTAGACTATGTGTTGTTAGACTATACCTATCATTGATTAACTGACTGAGCATTGATGTATCTTTACCAAGGGCGTAGCTGACCTGAAATGCATATATAGGCACGAAAAACCAGTGTGGTGGGGTGGGGGTATCGGGGGCATGCTTCCCGGCCTGTTTTTTAAACTTAGCTGTGCAATGGTGCGTTCTGGCAAGAGCACTCCCATGGTATTTAAAGATTTTTATTTATTTACTTTATACAAATTTGAGAATTATGATGGTGTCATACAATACTGTTGATCAATAAATTGGCAAATTAACTGTGAGATCCGCTATATCATAAGAATCACATCAAGGTTTTGATCACAGGGGCCTATCAATCTCTACCCTACCCAGAGTCATTACTGATTGTCAACTTCAAAGAAAGTAGGGCGAACGGTTGGGTCACGTGATTATTCAAAAAAGTTATGACGTTTATAATAAATCCACTGCTTAATTATCTGGATGTCTGTCTTTCAACTCTTTCCTTGTGAAAAAGAACTAATTTTTGCTACTGTGAAGTTGTAAAAGGTATAGCTAGTTAATTGCCGCTGTTCCAGAGATGTCCATGTATCATCAGTTTAACAGAAATGGTAATGTAAAATATGGTTGCAATATAAACTAGCTGAAAGCACAGCCCATGAAAAGCAATCTATTAATAAAATTGCATTGTTCTTTCAACTAGAAGCATGATTAAAGACGGGGTTTTGCTTGCAGAAATATCCAGGTGGACTTCAGTTATAGAATTTATAAGGCTAAAAGAACTAGGGATCAATTTGAATTTTGTAGTAGACAACATAATATATTTTTAGGATGCAGCATTGAATTGACTGCCTATTTTCAATGTATATGTGCTTATATTGATACAAACAGTGTTACAAGACAATTTCTGATGACAAGATTTTCTTTAACCCCTTTGTTGCCGCAGTCGAAAATATTGATTTTACGACCAGTGAAGGCTGAGATCAGTATGCACACTATGTGCCGGCTGATCAGGGTTTACACTGTTCGTCACTCAGTAAGAAAGTTTTCCATAAGACTTTATTTATGAAATATTACTGAAAGGTTTAAATTCAAATTTTAGCAGACAACACCTGAAATTTGGCGGCGAAAGGGTTAATCAGGCCAAGGTGTATTGGTCGAATCCAAACAAGACTGTTAGAATAAATGAGTGGCATCACAGGCAACCAGACAGACAATCAAGGTGCTGGCTTGCACAATATGAATAAAAATCTTGTACTGTCTAAATAACACAGTAAGATATGCCAAAATTATTGTGGACTGTTTCAGTTCCTGTGAAAACATCATAAATCTTGTCATCATTATGACAGTAAGAATCTATGCACGCATGAAAGTGTAATGTATAGTTCACTAACATGCAAATAAATGTATATTCCATAAACATGCAAATGCAGCGTGACTCTACATAACAGCATGCACACTTATTAATATTGCGTTTGGAAGCGTCAAGATATTCTTGATTTGTGTGGCAACATACATTAATCAACATTATAGTAGTGAGCAGAGGTTGATCTCAGTTTTCTTCTCCATTTATAACAGTTAACCCTTAACCCCCTACATATATATAATGGACAGTTCTTTCTTTGAATTAAGACCATTCCATTTATGTGACAAAGGGATGTTTTGGGGGAAATGACTTATCAGCAGCCAGACATTGTAAACAGACATTGTAAACCCTGATCAACCTGTGAGTTACTCGCAAGCTGATCTGGGTTTACAATGGACGCAAAGGTTATTATAGTCGTGCTTTGCTTAAGTTAGTTAAAGAATACTGCATAGAAATTGATCACCCATGCATTTTGACCCATGCAAAGGAGAGTATTTAATGTCTTGTCTATCAGATTTAATGAGCCTACCAGCCGTTGATTGGTCTATATATTTAGTTACTCGGGATAACTCTATATTCACCGTGATAGCTCGGAACCGTGATAGCTCGGAAACGTACGGGGTGAAATGGGCTATAGGAGAAACAGAACACCATCACAAACTATGAACCAATCAGTCTTATCAAGGTAATTTTAAGTGTAGCTTTGATGTAAAATAGATGCAGAATCAATTTTAGAAACACTTGATGTTAAGTTTGTTATAGGCAAGACATTGCATAATACATGGACCATCTAGTAAACTGGCTAGAGTGGGTGGGTGGTTGGGGTTTGTGGCAGGACTAGCTTTGGTGGGAGGGATAGGTGGAGCTGAGGGAGGATTGCTTTCATTTAGGTTCTTGGAAATCTTCATCTTCTAAACAACACATCACACATCCAAAATATCTGCTGCAAGTCTTCTGAACTATTGGATCAACTACACTGCTATACCAGGATACAGAGTAACTTCTGAACTATTGGATCAAACACACTGCTATACCAGGATACAGAGTAACTTCTGAACTATTGGATCAACTACACTGCTAAACCAGGATACAGAGTAACTTCTGAGCTATTGGATCAGATACACTGCTATACCATGATACAGAGTAACTTCTGAGCTATTGGATCAACTACACTGCTATACCAGGATACAGAGTAACTTCTGAGCTATTTGATCAACTACACTGCTATACCAGGATACAGAGTAACTTCTGAACTATAGGATCAAACACACTGCTATACCAGGATACAGAGTAACTTCTGAACTATTGGATCAAATACACTGCTATACCAGGATAGAGAGTAACTATTGGATCAACTACACTGCTATACCAGGATACAGAGTAACTTCTGAACTATTGGATCAAATACACTGCTATACCAGGATACAGAGTAACTATTGGATCAACTACACTGCTATACCAGGATACAGAGTAACTTCTGAACTATTGGATCAAATACACTGCTATACCAGGATACAGAGTAACTTCTGAACTACTGGATCAAATACACTGCTATACCAGGATACAGAGTAACTATTGGATCAACTACACTGCTATACCAGGATACAGAGTAATTTCTGAACTATTGGATCAAACACACTGCAATACCAGGATACAGAGTAACTTCTGAACTATTGGATCAACTACACTGCTATACCAGGATAGAGAGTAACTTCTGAACTATTGGATCAACTACACTGCTATACCAGGATACAGAGTAACTACTGGATCAAATACACTGCAATACCAGGATACAGAGTAACTTATGAACTATTGGATCAAATACACTGCTATACCAGGATACAGAGTAACTTCTGAACTATTGGATCAACTACACTGCTATACCAGGATAGAGAGTAATTTCTGAACTATTGGATCAAACACACTGCTATACCAGGATACAGAGTAACTTCTGAACTATTGGATCAAATACACTGCAATACCAGGATACAGAGTAACTACTGGATCAAATACACTGCTATACCAGGATACAGAGTAACTTCTGAACTACTGGATTAAATACACTGCTATACCAGGATACAGAGTTACTATTGGATCAACTACACTGCTATACCAGGATACAGAGTAACTTCTGAACTATTGGATCAAATACACTGCTATACCAGGATACAGAGTAACTATTGGATCAACTACACTGCTATACCAGGATACAGAGTAACTATTGGATCAACTACACTGCTATACCAGGATACAGAGTAACTACTGGATCAAACACACTGCTATACCAGGATACAGAGTAACTTCTGAACTATTGGATCAAATACACTGCTATACCAGGATACAGAGTAACTTCTGAACTATTGGATCAACTACACTGCTATACCAGGATACAGAGTAACTTCCTGGATTGGCACGAGGTGCTCCCCTCACAATTGTCCGCTGGTTATGGAATAAGTTGGAAGTAATCAACAAATATCGTCGAGCTTTGACATTTTTTTGTTTGAATTTTAAGTTTAAATTTCAAATGAAATTTGTCTTACCTTCCCTGAGCATTCCGACAAATAAACATTTCTGGAAGCGACATGCTTGACATGCCTTCCTCCGACGTTTTGTTATTTCACAGTCACCGTTTGCTGGACATGAGTAGTCTATATTTCCTGAAATAAGAAAATGATGTAGGTCAGCATACGTACATGATGGCGATCTGGAAGGACAACAGTATATAATAATAGCGTATAAACTTCTGTAAAGCGATTGATTACAGACCCTTGTTCTGACCACTGCCATGAGAAACACTATTCATTTCCAACCCATTAACTTCTAAGTCTGACCAATGTTCACGTTCACAAGCTTGCCTTCTTTAGTGAGAATTTTTTTTTTTTAAAAATTCTGCTAATGCAATACAGAGTTATAAAACCTGAGTGTCTGAGTGTCAGTATGATACTGAAGACATATATAAAATGTTGAAACAAGAGATGTTTGTAAAACATATATGCCCTCCTTCAAGGACCATGAAACAAACATTCCTGCCAAGTTTTTCAAGTTTGTAGTGCCAGCTGTTCTTGAGTTATCGCAAAGACAAGCAATTTTTAGTGATTTTTTACATGTTTTGTTATCACAGCCACCCATTTCTTATGTGAATCTACCCAAAAGGTGAGGTGCACAACTAGACCATGACACACAAACATTCATGTTTTTTAGTTAATTTTTAGTGATTTTTTACATGTTTTGTTACCACAGCAACCCATTTCTTATGTGCATATATCCAAAAGGGGAGGTGCACAACTAGATCATGACACACAAACATTCCTGTCAAGTTTCGAGTTTTTAATGCCGGCTGTTCTTGAGTTATTGCGAAGACAAGCAATTTTTAGTGATTTTTTTACAAGTTTTGTTACCATGGCAACCACATTTCTTAAGCAAATCTACCCAAAAGGGGAGGTGCACAACTACAATATGACACAAACTTTCCTGCCAAATTTTTCGAGTTTGTAGTGCCAGCTGTTCTTGAGTTATTGCGAAGACGAACAATTTTTAGTGTTTTTTACAAGTTTTGTTACCATGGCAACCACATTTCTTATGTGAATCTACCCACAAGGGGAGATGCACAACTACACCATGTATGACACAAACATTCCTGCCATGTTTCCAGTTTGTAGTGCCAGCTGTTCTTGAGTTATTGCGAAGGCAAGCAATTTTTAGTGATTTTTTACATGTTTTGTTACCATGGCAACCACATTTCGTAGGCGAATCTACCCAAAAGTGGAGGTGGGTAACTGGACCATGACATAAACATTCCTGCCAAGTTTCGAGTTTGTAGTGCTAGCTGTTCTTGAGTTACCATGAAGACAAACATTATTTAGTGAATTTTTACAAGTTCTGTTACCATGGCAACCACAATTCTTAGGCGAATCTACCCAAAAGGGGAGGTGCACAACTAGACCATGATAAAGTTTGGAGTTTGTAGTGCCAGCTGTTCTTTAGTGATCGCGAAGACGAGCAATTTTTAGTGATTTTTTACAAGTTTTGTTACCATGGCAACCACATTTCTTAAGCAAATCTACCCCCAAAGGGGAGATGCACAACTAGACCATGACACAAACATTCCTGCAAAGTTTCGAGTTGTAGTCCAGCTGTTCTTGATTTATTGCGAAGACAAGCAATTTTTAGTGATTTTTATCATGTTTTGTTACCATGGCAAACAAAATTTCTTATGCGAATCTACCCAAAAGGGGAGGTGCACAACTAGACCATGACACAAACATTCCTGCATTGGCTCTCTGTAAATATCACGAGTTCACAGAAGACATAATTGCGTAAGCTGAGGATACTAACAACTTTCTAATACTTAGAAAGCAAACATCTTGGCAGCAGTAGAACTCCTGCAAATGTCAGAGATCTTTCTTCTGATGTTTAATTACCAGGTAAAAATGTTTGACGAACTTACGGATCAAATGAGCCCGACTGCTGTCTACTTAATAACAAGTTTATGTTAAATGCTCTCAATGCTTTCATAATATTAACTGCATTTTTCTTTTATTTATAGTTTTACTACTAAGAACAAATTCCCTGATGATATATGCGCATTCAAGGTGCCCTGATTTTTGTCCGCTCAGAATAAGAGAGTTGTTATTCTGAGATTGTGAAAAATAGGTCAAGGTTATTTATACTGACCTACTAATACATCAAGGTAATTTATATTGACCTACTAATAGGTCAAGGTCTTTTATTTATATTTGACCCACTTTTGGCAAGAACATACTGGTGTCATACATGTGTTTTGTTTTGTTCAGTGTTTTGTTTGTCTCAATGGCGTTGAACGCCATTCAACGCCATTTTTTAGCACATTTTGGGACATCTATTTATTAGTTTGAGGCTATGAAGTGAAATTGTAACAATTAAGAAACCCTAAGGGAAAGAGCGCAGTGACTGACTGTTAAAATTTCACTTCTTAGCCACTAACTGACTTAGTGTTTGCCCTACTTTTCCCCCACGCTTCTACGAAACCACGCCTCTTAACACGTTCTCGCTTCTACTAAATCCGCCTCCTTGTGTCCAAACAAGCGCGTGCCATACCATTTTTGGAATTGAAAATCGAAAAACAAACGCTACACATTCAATCCTTAATTTCATTGGTTTAAAACAATCATTTGACAAATAGAATTGTGTTGTACACGGATGAGTCTAGTACTCGTTTACCCCTACAGTAGACAAACAATTATGATTGATCAACCGTCGTTCAACTTGATGGATTTAAATCTTGACGAGTTGCTATTTGGCGAATCCTTTAATGATTCCGATCTAACGGCTACCCAGTTGTTGGAAATATCTACACAAGAGCTGTTGCCAGTTGCAAAAAGAGGTAGATTTTTAAAAGTTTATTTTTGCAATGAAACGATTTGCTTTTATTATGCCCACCTCCATACATTTGCCGTTGTAATTGAAATTCCCTTTATACTGCACATAAATTACGTTCACCGTTGTAATTGAAATGCCTTTTATACTGCGCATAAATTACGTTCACCGTTGTAATTGAAATGCCTTTTATACTGCGCATAAATTACGTTCACCGTTGTAATTGAAATGCCTTTTATACTGCGCATAAATTACATTCACCGTTGTAATTGAAATGCCTTTTATACTGCGCATAAATTACGTTCACCGTTGTAATTGAAATGCCTTTTATACTGCGTATAAAATGTCAATAAAAACTGTTAAATAAAATCTTTATTTATACATGTATATTTTTGCAACTTATTTATATAACATTGTTTGCTTTTTATTTGCAGAACCCCAACCTGGTGGTCGATTTGGTCCCTCTGTTTCAACTAATGATTTGCGACAGCAACATAAAAATGCCTTCCCAAGAAAACTCGCCAAAGTAACGCTTGGGCTTTTTTGCTCTCGAGAGACTGGGCAACGAATCAGAATATGCGCACGGAAACGGCCGCCGAGCCTGGATTCCGTATTCTTGAAGATGTCGGTTTGTTAAAGGATTTTGGATTGTTGGATAATTGGATGCAGAGATTTATTGTTGAAATTCGGAGAAAAGACGGCGAGTTATATCCTCCTAACACACCGACTCAAATTGTCAGTGCGATTCAGAGATATCTGAGAACAGACTGTCCGATGAATAATGTCAATTTCTTTAAAGACGATGATACAAATTTCGCTGGATTTAGGAAAACTATAGACGCGAGAATGAAGGAACTTACAGCTCAAGGTGTTGGTGTGAAAACTAAGAAATCCGATCCTGTTACCAAGGAAGATGAAGAAAAATGATGGGAGACTGGAGTATTTAATACAGAAACTGCACTTGGATTAAGCAATGCTGTGTTTTTCTACAACGGAAAGGCTTTTGGATTTAGGGAATATCAGGAACATTTAGACTGTCAGGCTGAACAGTTCGAATTTGGTTTTATCATGTAAATGGAAGAAAATTTGTACAGTTCATACCATGTGTGCGGAAAAATGCCCCAGGGAGGAATTAAGCATAAGAAAATAAACAACGAGCCTATAATTCATTATGAACAGGTAGATAATCCAAATAGCATTTGCAAAATTTCCGAGAAATACTTGGATTTAATACCCAGAAAGGGACATTTTTTTACAGAAAACCATTAGGTGGGATTGACGAAAACAACAACGTGAGATTTAGCTGCGGGTCGATCCCTCAAAATACCTTGAGACAGATGACGAAGACGTTTTTTGATAAAGCCAGTATTTCCACCGACGAAAGAAATATAACAAACCATTCAGCCCGTGTGAGCCTTTGTACCACGCCCTATTATGAATGAACGATTTTCGGATAAGTCGGATACAAGTCGGAGTAAACATAGAAGTAGTGCTGTGCATGAATATCAACGTGAAAACTTTACGATGTTAAATGATATCAGCAATGTTTTAGTGACCCAAAAAAATCTGCTAAATCTGAGTGTTTGGCGAAAACTGATGAAAATAAGATTTTGCCATCTCAAAAAACTGTTCAAATTGAAGATGCCTCGGATTCCATTATCAAAACCAGACGAGAAAGGAAGACGAAAGTCTGACTCTGTATGTACCGAAATGTGTAAAAAAACGCGTTATTATTAAAGACGGAAGAAGAATTGCAATGGATATTTAATGTGTTTTGTGTTAAAAGTTAATATTCGAGACAGTTTACGGATTACATATTCGGGACTTGTACGTGTTTATTTTTTATTCTTGAGCTTTTAAATAAGATTGCTTAGTTTAAATAAATAAAATATTCCTTTTTGCCTTTATTTTTGGTTTTATGAATTTTTATGTTACGGCCCCTAAGACGAAATCCTGTATCCGTCCCTGCATTGTGTTTCTGAAAAATCCATTAACACAGAATTTCGCTCAGTTTCTGTAACACGGCACTTGTACTGTTGTATGCGCATGAGCAAACACTTTATTCATGAGTATGCGGGTCTATTCGGAGCATGCGCAATCGCGTATTTAGCGATTACTTGATTAAATGGTTAAATTGGTGTTCGTTAGAAATTTACATGAATAAGTTCGCCATTTTTTTAAAATTCCTCACCGTCTGATTGGAGGAAAAAGTAGGGCAAACAATAAGATGGTAGATAGTCAACATGTTTGAATTTCAAAGCTCTTAGGCTTCCGGTGTCTGAGAATGGCCTTTATCAAGTGCAAAAAATATGTCAAGGTCAGTAATACTGACCTAGTTTTGGTAGGAACATACTGCTTCATAAAGATGTAAGTGTAGAAAGTTTCAAAGCCCTACCGCCTATATGGTACGTACCTACCGCCTATATGGTACGTACCTACCGCCTATATGGTACGTACCTACCGCCTATATGGTACGTACCTGAAGAATGGACTTGGAACAAAAGCTTGAATGTAGAACTTCAATGATCGTATGGACGGCATGGAAGGATGCATGGACATGAAGGTCTGCTTCATTTACATGATGGCCGGCCGGGGCAGGAAAATAAAGATTGCCCTGTGTCCCTTTAATAGCTTTTAGGAAAACTGACTGCAAACCATGATTTCCAATGTCTATGCAAGGTTCACTGAACATAATGACTTGTTTATAAATTGCCTGACAGACAAGGCATTTCACACATAATGAGCTTTTGAGCAGCCGCCAGAACGTGTCAGGAATTCCCATTAACCTAATCTAATAAATACACATACCCAACAAGAAACTTTACAATAACTGCTCCATCTGATATATTTCTAGGTACACATAATATTTGATTGTGTGTGGTTCTCTATTGCTGGGAGATTGATTAATTGAGAATGGCAGGGGTGTTAATGAGAGTGCATTGTCCTGCTAAACTTGTACCAAAACATTTTGTGTTTCTGCAAAGTTGGCAACTTCCAAATCAGAAGCAGATTTAACATGAGAAACAGAGAACAAGGGTCCTGACTCCATGATATTTGAATAAAGTTACACGCACCCGCCACTTCCCCCAAAAAAACAGATTTTTTTCTATTATGAAAAAGTGTTTCTATATCTGGAGGTGGCGTACCCCATCCTCCCCTCCCCCTCTCCCCAACCCAATTGCCGAATAATCCTGATCCACAAATGAAACTACTTGAACCGAACAACAAACAACAAGTTAATGTAAGCTGAAAATAATTACTCCACTCTAAATTAACCTGTAAGTGATACATAACAACATGCATAATTATTACCCCATTAAGTAAAAGGTCTTTATACTGACATTTCTCAATTTAAACCCCATTAAATGAATTTTGATGTTGCCAACATACACAACTCACATTAGTAAATGAATCTATCAATTGTCATAATTCAATAGATACAAGTGGTCTCAAAGCACATTGAATTTATCACCAAGGTTATAGTGAAGTATGTATTGTGGATCAAGGCCAAGGGCTCCTGGATTGTACTGGTTTTGTCACACTACATTATCAAGTATCAAGCTAATGTTGTAATAGTTTGTTTGTTTGTATGTTTGTTTGTTTGTATGGTGTTTTACGTCATTTTTAACACATGTAAGGTTATATGGATGGTCGATTTGTGTTTTTTTTGTGGTGAAGGAAGACCATCTAGTTTTCCTGGGGTAGAACCAGTACTGTACACCTCCCGCCATCTGTAAGAATGGGCACTTCCTCACCTACAAGTTGAGCTCCCTGTGGAATTTGAACCCGCAGCGGTGAGAGGCGAAGGTTTACAATGCAACGTCGTAACCATTCGGCCACGAAGTTGTAATATAAATCAAGTTTTGAGGTTATGCCACCAAGTTGATCATTCTAGTATAAAAAATACATCCTTATTTTGAGATAATATAGAGGACTGTAGTCTGGACAGAATTTGCACAGAATCTTGATCTTGATAAATAAATATTAAATAATTATCTCCCTTAAGTTACTTCCTTTTTAACAACACCACATAGTAATTATCTCCCTTGCATTACAGTTCTATTTTAGAACACGTTGCAAAACTTTGGAAGTATATAAAAGCTTTCCATCTGATATATTATCTTTCCAAGATAACAATTGACTGTTATTATAAATATAAATAAGCATATATGGAGAGAGATATACAACTTATTTTCTTGCTTCTTGTTTGTACATGCTTTGTATTTCACAGTGTATCGTAACAGTATGTTTTTTTGTTTTGGTGATATTCCTACTGTTGGATTTTAGACCAATAAAATAAAATGATTTGATTTGATTTGATATATTAACTCCCTTGGCTTTATTTTTTTCCTGGGTTTACCTCCCTTGGAAGATCTGACAAAATTACCTGTATCTCATTTCAATAAACCGAAGTGCAGCAAATTAGCATTTTTTTGTACTGCAGATAACCTTATATAGCATGTTCTAGATTTGTTATTCCTGCCAACACAAAAACCCCACCACTATCTAGATTGATTACCGGATGAAGCCTAATTACTGATGCAGCATAATTACTGATGCAGCACTTAGCCTCTGCAGTAGTCCCTGCATGATGTCTATTTAATAATTATTTTCACCGTGTGATGACTTTCATATAAATGCCATAGTTTAATTCTTATGATAGCAAATCATCATCTTGGGTTTCATAGGTTTAAATTTCTCTTTTAATTTCCGCTTCATTACCACACCCACCATGTGATACCTTATAATGTTGGTTTAAGGGTTCTGGTCCTTGAAACCATACCAAAAAAGGTGAAAGTGCACATTTTTGAACTCTCAAAGTGCACATATTTATCAGTTTGTTAATAAGCCTGAAATTTATCTAAATTCTGTGAATAATGTGTACCAGAATGCCATCCCAATTGATAGATCCTGTTAAAATACCATTAATTCAAAATGCCATTAATTTGTCAGATCCTGTTAAATTGCATTAATTTGCTAATTCCTGTTACAATGCCATTAATTTGCTAATTCCTGTTAAAATGCCATTAATCTGCTAATGCATTGTGCCAGCAGCAGTAGCAATGACTAATGTATGATTATCTACCAGTGTCTGATGGACAGCAACATCAGACACTGGTGCATTTCTCTCAACCTGAACCTTGGACTTTTTCCCTGTATTCATTCAGTAACCAATCAATCACACAATGTCCCTGTCCTACAGGCCTTATCATGGCCGCCACAAACAAATAACCCTGTCTAAATCAATAGTCCAATTATTTATCCTTGTCCCATATCTGAATTTTTATTGAAACTTTGATGAAAGAAGCAATAGGGAATGTTTTTTTGGAATAAGTTGTATTTTTTTCCGAATTCGCAAAGCTGCCGGAATCTTTTTTTTTGGACAGGATGTCATATCGGTTAGAGATAGGAACTGCCAATCAGGACTAGATAATTACTGTCTCAAAATGTCAGAACCACAGTCTAAAAATTTATATGGTCATCACAAAATTAATGAGAGTTTCGCCGATGTATAATAAGTCTATTTTGCCAGTAGCGACACATATGCTTATATACATTATAAAGGCAGCCTATATAAAGTAATACAATCTATTCCAACTACAGGGCATTTCTGTCTTAAATTCTATTACTTTCAGCCAGAGAGCAATTAAATTGATGACCATGTCAACCTTCGAGGGGAAAAAATGAGAATATTGACAGAGAATCACCAAATTTATTAGGCCAAAAAAAAAAAAGTGTGTTTCCTATTGCATGCTCTAAAAAAATAGGGTCGGTAGGTAGGCATTTTTTTTTTTTTTTTTTTTTTGAGCAAGATATTGTGAGATTCTACATGTATTTATCTCAGAAACCCCATACAAGTTGATTATACAGCTGAAAGTGTCTCTGTGATGTCAGTTTACCTCGATATATTGTGATAAATCATTGTTCAGAACAATTTTTTTTTTTTTTTTTTCATAAAAAGATTTAGGGTCGGCCCCTTAAAAATAGGGTCGGTCAGGCTACCGGAAACACATTTTTTTGTGTTTTTTTGGCCTTAGTATACATTCTGGTATACTTCGAATATTTGTACACTTACACTTTTACAACCATAATTATGCAGGCTAACTTGATAGACTGAACTTGATGAATTAAAATTGCACGACCCCTTGGTTCACCAATCCTTGGTGCTAAAAACTGGGTCTTAGATTGCGCCCTGTTAGCAAACTTGATAAAACAATCTGAACAATTATAATATTTCCTGCCTGTATCACCCAATAAATATTTATATAATTATTATGATCTTACACAGAAACTCTGAGATATTAGCTGTGACATATGTAAGCATGTAGGTGGGATATGACTATTGGTTAGGGGTGTCAATACATCAAACTATTGATATAATATTACAATAGGGAGTGTCCCAATAGCACATTTCAACATTAGTGCAGAGGGCTGACGTGGCGCAGTCGGTAGCGCGGCAGATTTGTAACCGGAGGCCCGGTTTCAATCCTCCGTGGTGCCAGAGTTTCGACGGTGTGTTCTCAAGACAATTTCCCTTAGCCTCATCCGTCGGATGGGGACATAAACCGGGCAGTCCCGTGTATCGGTCTATCCTCCGAGCACGTTAAAGAACCATGGGAATCTATTCGATAATAAGAGTAGGGCACGGTTCCCGGATTGTTTTGTTGAAGCTGAATCTTCGACTAAATCTTGTCGGAGAGTACAATTAGACAGGTTCAACAGTAATATTGGTCTTTGATAAACTACAATAGTCACCACTACTAAGACAGATCAAAGTTGTTCAACTAAAGGGAACGGTCCAGACTCGGACAGATCAAGGTTGTTTTGCTAGACTCTGTTGACATAGGGAAAGGTCCTGTCTGTACGTTGTTCTTCTAGGGCCTGTTGACATAGGGAAAGGTCCTGTCTGCAGGTTGTTCTTAGAGGGTATGTTGACCTAGGGAAAGGGTCATACTCTTGGGGACAGATCAATGTTGTCTTACTATTTACTTTTTTTAACCAGTAATTTTCTTGGTATGCCCTTATCTAGACAGAATAGATCATGCATGGAAACAGTTGGTGAAGAAATGATTAGACTATCTATACATACCATGCTGAGTGAAGAAATTGTTATGATAGCATGAAAAAGATAATATTACACAACCTACTTGTGTCACCTAATGCAAATTACATATGATATACACACTTATCACAAATTTGAATGCATCAATATGTAACCTATATACTTATATTTCTGTAAAATATACTCATATTTCTGTAACATATACTCCTGTAACATATACTCATATTTCTGTAACATATACTCACACTTTTTTAATACATACTCATAATTCTGTAACATACTCATACTTCTGTAACATATACTCATATTTCTGTAACAAATAAACTTTTATAACATATACCCATATTTTTGTAAAATATACTCATATTTCTGTACCAAATACTCATACTTTTGTAACATATACTCATATTTCTGTAACAAATACTCACACATCTGTTTAACATATACTCATATTTCTGTAACAAATACTCATACTTCTGTAACATATACTCATATTTTTGTAACATATATTCATACTTTTTTAACATATACTCATATTTCTGTAACAAATACTCATACATCTGTAACATATACTCATATTTCTGTAACACATACTCATACTTCTGTAACATATATTCATACTTTTGTAACATATACCCATACTTATGTAACATATTTAACAGATAATGTATGGTGCTGAGGTCCATATGCAAGTTTATGGACTGCCCAGTCCATAAACTTCATATGGACTGGAATATGCAAATGAGGTATAATATATACTCAATTAATGCATGGTGTTTCGGACAATTTGCAAGTTTAAACACTATGCGTTATTTGTTGATTAGATGATATTTAATAATGTTTACATTCACTTCATGTTTTCTGTAGACTCAGAAATTCCGAGCAATGCTTGAGCTTGAATTCATTTCTGCTTTTAGACTCAGTTGAGATTACAGGAAGTCGACTCGGACTCAGCTGAGATAGTTTATGTGCCTGAGCCTGAGCCTGAGCCTGTGCCTGAGCCTGAGCCTGAGCCTGAGCCTGTGCCTGTGCATGAACCTGTGCCTGAGCCTGTGCCTGTGCATGAGCCTGAGCTCGAGTTTTTTGTTTTCGAGAATATATAACCTGGATCTAGTCGCTACAGTGGCGTAGTGGGAGAGCGTCCGCACTACATGCGGAAGATCACTGAGTTCGATGATGTCACAATAAACCTCTCAATATGATGTCCGACATAATAAACCTATACGGTGTTAGTAATGAAATGTTTGTCCGAAATCAATGACCGTTTCTGTTTATTTTTAGAACATACTATATCCCAGATCGAATCCTATCATACTGTATTAAACCAGCTTGTAATTGTCATATTTTTGTGTTTGTAATTTACCCTGTCCTAGTTTCAAGACAAACATAATTCATTGATGATCATGCCTCAATCATTCATTAACATGCATGAAACAGCACTGATAATAATGCATTTCATGTTTCAGTTGTTACAGTTAAGATAACATCTGAGTAACAGATAGTCACAGATAGTCCCACATAAATGATCCTTGAATTTAAAGCAGTATTACTACTGACATCTTTTATCATCTCCCAGTATTACTACTGACATCTTTTATCATCTCCTATGGGCCTGTAAAATAAATAGAACAAAAAACTCCAGTGGGGTGTGAGTGTACATGGATGGTGTCACACTAGCAGTAAGATTACAGAGCTGGACACATGACACGATTTCCCAACACATGACATGATTGATACCCCATCCAACTTCAAACATGGGAGCTACAAATACCATTTTTATCAAAACTAGGGAAAGAGCAAATAGTAACTGAGAGATATTGCAAGCCTGCAAGCAAGATTTTAATCTGCATTAAAAAAATAATCTGCACAATAGTTGCTACAATAGTTAGCACCGATTTGTGAATCGATGGTCTGATGGTCGTTATCACATAGGAAATACCCACTGATCAGATACAATTTAGTTGCTCTGACAAATGTCTGACTTCCTTACAGTAGTAACAGTAGATTATATAACCTAGCTCCTAAGAAAGGAAAAGTGACCTTACATTGACCCGAATGATTATATATAATCACTAGATCAACAAATGGACACAATACTGAAAACACCCACGATAAAGTCAATGATTGTCCCCAAACAGCAAGTTTGATCCATTGCCATGTAAAAGGATTTTAGAAACAACTAATCATGAATATAAACTTGTGTCCTCAGTGCTCCCCATTTTGACCTTGAATTGAATTGAATTGAATTGAATGTTGTTTAACGGCTCATCAACACAGTATAGGTTATTTAGAGCCACCCCAGACAGGGGAAAGATACATAGGAATCCGGGAACCTGCCCTACTCTTATTATCGAATAGATTCCTATGTTTCTTTTACGTGCTCGGAGGATAGACCGATACAGGGACCGCCCGGTTTACGTCCCCATCCGACGGACGAGGCTGAGGGAAAGTGTCTTGCCCAAGAACACACCGACGGAACTCAGTGGCACCACGGAGGATTGAACCCGGGGCCTCCGGTTACAAATCCGCAGCGCTACCGACTGCGTCACTCCAGCCCTCGACCATGTTGACCTTGAGTCAGCACATACAATTCGGTGCTCCCCATTTTGACCTGGGGTCAGCACATACAATTCGGATAAAACTGACACAAAATGCATGGGCAAAAGCAAAGCTCTGGTCTGACTAAAACACCATTCGGGTAAACAAGGTCCTGGCTTGATAAACAATACCCTGACTTGATAAACAAGGCACTGACTGGATTAACAAGGCACTGACTGGATAAAGAAGACTGACTGGATAAACAAGGCAATCATACTGGATAAACAAGGCACTGACAGGATAAACAACACACTGACCTCATAAACAATTAACTGACCTGGTAAACAAGGCCCTGACCTCATAAACAAGGCACTGACTGGATAAACAATGCACTGACCTCATAAACAATGAGCTGACCGATAAACAAAGCCCTGACCTCATAAACAAGGCCATGACCTCATAAACAAGACCATGACCTCATAAACAAATCATAAACAATGACCTGAACTGGTAAACAAGGCTATGATCTCATAAACAAGGCACTGACTATGTAAACATAAACAATGCCCTGGCCTCATAAACAATGCCTTATACTGGTTAAAGAAGGCCCTAATCTCATAAACAAGGCATTGACTGGGGAAACAAGGCACTGACCTCATAAACAAGGCCTTGACTGGGTAGGCATTTAGGCCCTGGTTGGTTAAACAATGCACTGGTTGGTTAAACAAGACCTTGACCTGGTAAACAAGACACTGACTGTGTAAACATGATCCCGACTGGGTAAACAATGCACGGTTGGTTAAACAAGGGCAATCAAAATTGAAAAGTGCAGAATCTATATCAAGCAGGCGTATGACAAACAAGTCAATAAAAATGGGACTGTATTTTTCATGGTCAACCATGCAGCAAAACAATGAGATTGAATGGTGTTTTACGTGATTTTTAGCACATTTTAGATCAAAATATGACGGTCGATTTTTGTTGTGGTAGAGGCAGACCACCCCATTTTTCCTGAGTAGAACCGGTACTGTATACATCTAACCATCTGTAAGTCTCACTTAGAAAACATCCTATTAGTTCATGAAACTAAACACAGTCTATATCAGACCAGTTGGTGACAGGTATGATGTTGTTCGAAGGGGTATTAAAGAGATGACCCTGGCAAACTGTGAGTGAGAAAATGATCATTCGCTGCCGGAACGGCAGCGACTCTTATATTGTTTTAGTAATTGCACATGGTAAGGTAGTAATGAATAGTTTCTTTGAGTTTTTTCACTCTGATAACGCAATCTTATAATTACACATGGTAGCAATGAACAGTTTATCTGTGTTGTAATGCACGCTAACGCAAACGCATCCCATATATGTGAGCAATTGTATTTCTGCTTTTTTGAATATTGTTTTAACACCCGTGACTTGGTCTGTTATTATGTTAAACTTTGTTCCCAATTCCTACCCAGAAATAATGCTATTTTCTCTCGGCAGCTATTTTATATGATATTTTTCATTGTTATGAAGAGAAACTAGATTTTTCTTAGGATAATAAAAACACTTTTTCTCCTTGCATTTTATTATTTATCGAAAACATTATTATAATGCATAAGACACAAAAAAAAAAAAACTCTTTGAATTTAGATTAATTAAACATTTTCCTCTCGTAAATTATTACTAAATACCGTCTGCGAATACTTTTCCTCTGCCTCAACAATTAAATTCATATATAACGGCATACACAGCTTATTATGGAAATTGATGGCCGAGTTTCGATTGTTTGACTGTTGAAGTCAGAATATGCTTATTGTTAATCTTAACAGACATGACAGAGACTTTGTGTCAAGTATTTGTGTATAATATTACTGTGAAATTAAATCCCCCGATGTACCAGCCGTTAACAGAAACAACTCATTAAAAACGTACGCTTCGTTAAAAAGGCACGCTGACTTTTTAACTCTTGTGTTTACATAAACATTATCTGTGCTATAAATAAAACATTTGGATCTGCACACTTCCTGTGTTGTGCTTAGCATCGGCGCAGCGTGCAGGGGATACAGAGTAATTAGTACACAAATATTTATTCGGCATGTATAGTGTGTACAGTTTAGTTTTATTCAGTTGATTTGTTAGCGTAATTATGCCCCCCTTCATTCGGTCTGTCTGTCGGTCAGTTCCGAAATCTTATCTTCGCGATAACTCAAGAACAGCTGGCACTACAAACTCGAAATTTGGCAGGAATGTTTGTGTCATGGTGTAGTTGTGCACCTCAATTTTTGGATAGATTCGCATAAGAAATGTGGTTGCCATGGTAACAAAACTTGTAAAAAATCACTAAAAATTGCTCGTCTTCATGATAACTCAAGAACAGCTGGCACTACAAACTCAAAACTTGGCTGGAATGTTTGTGTCATGGTGTAGAAATTGCACCTCCCCTTTGGGTAGATTTGCATTGGGTAGATTTGCATAAGAAATGTGGCTGTCATGGTAACAAAACTTGTAAACAATCCCTAAAAATTGCCTGTCTTCGCGATAACTCAAGAACAGCTGGCAAACTTGAAAATTGGCAGGAATGTTTGTGTCATGGTTTAGTTGTGCAACCACTCCCCTCCCACACCCTTTTGGGTAGATTCACATAAGAAATGTGGTTGCCATGGTAACAAAACTTGTAAAAATCCCTAAAAATTGCCTGTCGTCGCAAAAACTCAAGAACAGCTGGCACTACAAACTCGAATCTTGGCAGGAATGTTTGTGTCATGGTGTAGTTGTGCACCTCCCCTTTTGGGTAGATTTGCTTAAGAAATGTGGTTGCCATGGTAACAAAACTTGTAAAAAATCCCTAAAAATTGCTTGTTTTCATGATAACTCAAAAACAGCTGACACTATAAACTCAGCAGGAAGGTTTGTGTCATGGTTGTTCAAATGGGGCATATATGTTTTACAAACGTCTCTTGTTCTCTAAGTTGTAATGCTTCCGAGTGCTTCATTAAATGTTTCAGTTTATGTGTTAATAAGCATATTCTGCCTTTAATGATCTAGCTGGTATTTAAATAGTGAAATATACAGAGCTACTAGAAGTTAATTAAACATTAATGGAACACACAGCAATCTTGAAATACTCATCAAGGATTTAAACTAGCTCCTCAATTTATTATTATTATTAATAAACCTCCGGCAGATATTATAATCTTTTTTAAAATAAATTATATATATATATATATCGGGACCTTAGTTTTAAGTCCCATCCAAGTGAATTAAATGTCAGGTGAGAATAACTTATTTTGAGAATTAATCCAAAATCAGTCCCAGCTGGAATAGAACTCATGATCCCTGATTTACTAAGCCAAGGTGATAAACGTTAGCTGGAATAGAACTCACGATCCCTGATTTACTAAGCCAAGGTGATAGCCGTTACACTTTGGTGCCACCTCAGGTTACTGGCAGTAATAAAGTCTAAAATGCTGATGTGACAGCATTTTGAAATGTTGGACTAAATATACTAAATTTATAGGATTAACAGTTTTCCCCCCTTTAATATCCCTACCCGAAGAACAGTTTAATGCAAAGTGCATGGTGCGACTGTAATCTGCAAAGAGGTTTAATTTATAGCAATATGAATTCAAGTTGAGTAGAAATTGTTCATGCTCTTGAGACAAAACCACTGTCGGGCTTCAACAATGAGGTTAAGAGTTGAACCAATATATCAAACATTCTTGATCATGAATATGTCCATTTATAGACTAGTTTCACCACTACATACCATATGGAGATAGATATGTCCATTTATAGACTAGTTTCACCACTACATACCATATGGAGATGGAATACGCTTGCCTGACTTGAGGTCTAGTTTAAAAAATACCTACCCCTAAGTATTTTAGAGGTATAATATGTACAAATATAAAAAAATTTAATGACCTCATACGAACGCACCACTACTTTTGAAAATGCATCACCCCTGGGGACCTTTATTAAAACTGGAGGGGGAGTGGGAGGATGCCTACAGTACACTCAAGAGATATGAAAACGCAACACGGGAATTTTCGCTATACAGTCGAACCTCGATAGCTCGAAGTCAGCGGGACCATAGGGATATGTTCGAGCTATCGGTGGCTTCGAGGTATCGAGGTAACGGTAAAAACCAAAATATCTATCCGAATGTGTGTACCACCCGAAATAGTGTTACTTGTGTACGTGATGTATCGTTCTCGGTATGTTCATGCATGTTGGTCTAAACCTCGTAACGGATATACAACATGTAATTGTTACACTGAATATACAAGAAAAACTGCAATAATGTGTTTGTTTTGTCATTTATTTAAAGAAATATCACACTAATATATTTTAACATACATTCCGGAAGTCCGAATAATGAGAACAAGGTAAGACTGGTTTCGGTACATTATTTAATTAGAAAATCAACCGTGTTTAATTTATCGTAATTAACAGTAAACGAAGTTCACTAAACATAAATTTTATCTGTCTATTATCGCTTTTCAATCATAAAAGTTCGCACCATTAACAACCAACTATGTCTGTTTTCGCACTATGATCGAACTTGCTACAAACAAATACAAACGCGTCGATTACAATTAATAGGGCCGACGTTGCATGGCAACGAATTATCACCTTCGATTAAGCGAGGTTTAAATTCACACAAAAATGGATCTTCGGACCGTAAAATGTATTCGAGCCAGCCGGGGTATTCGAGAAATAATAGTCGAATAATCGAGGTTAAATTACATTGAATTATATAGGAGTTGTGTCGGGACCGGAAAATGTGTTCGAATTACCGATGGTATTTGAATTACCGGTGTTCGAGCTATCGAGGTTCGACTGTATATTGTATATACTGCACACTTAAATGCACATAATATTCCAAAGAAATCCCAAGATGTTTTGTAAAAAAAAAAGGTGCAGTTAATTAGAGAAAGGACACAACTGTGATGTTGTAGACGTTTTAATCACAGTGCACCTTGTAACAAGAAATTCATAATGTTGAAGTTGCTCTTTGGAAAACGGAGCCAGTGTTCAGTACTGTATTTAACGTAAATAGTTTGCAAAATTTTGCATCCTAAGTTTGCTCACATGCTTGAGCAAAACGCGTACTCTGTCAATAATGAAACTTTGAAGGAATACTATTTGCTGATTTATTTGTTGTTTTAGTATTTTTTTCCAAAAGGAAAGGTCTTACGTAGCCATGTACCATTCGATTAAAAGCAGCATATCGTACATACAATATATAGCGGAAATTCCCGTGTTGCGTTTTCATATCTCTTGAGTGTATTACAGCACACCTTCTTCAACCAATCATGTATATGAAAATGAAGCAAGATATTTCACTGCTGCACAATCTTGATCTGCTTCAGAATATTTTGGATATTATATTGAACCTAAAACACAGATCCTATTTCTGCATGTAAAGTATTTGTTTTACAATTCCATAAATAACTTCATAACATGAAGTATCATCAGCAAACATAACATAAACATCTAAATATAGAACTCTTGAGTACCATCACATTCATTTTGACACATAGTGACACAGATATTTATAGATTTGAAATGACATTTATTAAAACTCAGCACACTTTAAATCTGATTTATTTGCATGTGGCTTGAGGATCAAAACATGGAAAAATTATCTGTCTCAAAACCAAATGAATATGTCAGTGCATCTTAAAACATAATTTATTATATATCAAAACCATATATCAAACCAAGCTGCAACCCAGCCAAGATTTAGACTGTGTGGATATATACACTCCTTCATTTTTTTTGCTGACAATTTGTACAGTTTACATTATAATAGTTGTACAATAATAATAATAATTAATATAACAATGAATTAGGATTCAGAGGAAGCTAAACACTTGTATAGGTCTGATTTCATTTAACTATATTCCCCTACCTCGCTTCCCCATCTCTGACATTTCCCTATCTCTCTTCCCCACCTCTGACACTCCCCTATCTCCAAAGAGATTCCATCCCTTGACAATGTAGGTAATGATGAACCCATATCTGCCTTCTGCAGGCACTTGTCTGTTCTCCTAATTAAATGCCATCTCCACATATTGGTGGCAACTTTTGCAGGCTTTTCATCACACTACCATTTTTCTCAAAATCAGGCATATCCATCCATCACAATGTAGTTTGCATAATGAAAACACCAGTAATTCCCATATTTCCCCTGAGGTCATGCCTGTAGCCTTGATATTTTATAGCATCTTCTTTTGGTGTCCAGTTCTAATGTGTAAATGCATTAGGCAATTATGGGAAGATCTCCTATTTTGTAAACAATGATCCATCATCATAACACATTAAAATTCCAGTTCTTGAGACATTAATCATTTTAGAAATTTACAATGGAATATTCGAATTGGATGAATAGTGGATTGGTTTGCCATCACATCACTATCAGGGCGAAGCTGACCTTTTTGAAGCTGCAGGCCCGCTTAATTTCTGAGCACTGTTGGGGAGTGTTTCTGACGCATTCTGGTGCATTTTCGAGATTTCCCAGAATAATAGTGCCTTAGTGAAGCTTAGTAACACCATAGTGTTGCAAAATGTACCGCAAACAGGAAATAGAATGCCAAAACCCCCCAAATTGTTTGTTCTTTTTTCTGAAACCTATAAACTCTTAATAATTAATTGCTTACCCTCAAATTCAGACAAGGTATATTGTAATATATGTGGGGTCATTAATTGCTGGAGTCATGTGGCTAATCACAGAAGCTACTAAATATATATTCATAGCAAGGGTAATATATAGCTCCAGATCACACTGGCTGCCTGTAGTGACATTTGAGCCCTGGGCAGAAAAAAACAGATTAGGGTACTATGTACTTTATTACACTAGGCAATTTAGCAAGTACTGAAGTACGTATATTATATATACGTGTAGTATATTATATATACGTGTACGAGTACAGTACAGGAGGTTCAACTTGTGGCCAACTTTTGTTGAAAAGTCTAAAAAGCTTCAGTCCATAAATTATGTCATTTAAGCATTATATAAATCCTTAGGCTTTATCCTTTAATCCCCGTATAAGTCAAACAGATCTTGGTATGTTACTATAAGCTGGATTAACTAAAACCAGCGACAAACTCTGAAATCATTAAAAGACACAAACAATGAGATTGCTATCTTTAAATTGTTTTCTGCTATTATATATGTTTGTTTTCTGCTATTATATGTTTGTTTGAATGGTGCTATTATATGTTTGTTTTCTGCTATTATATGTTTGTTTTCTGCTATTATATGTTTGCTATTATATGTTTGTTTTCTGCTATTATATGTTTGTTTTCTGCTTCTGCTATTATATGTTTGTTTTCTGCTATTATATTGTTTGCTATTATATGTTTGTTTTCTGCTATTATATGTTTGTTTTCTGCTATTATATGTTTGTTTTCTGCTATTATATGTTTGTTTGAATGGTGTTTTTCCGTCATTTGTAGCACATGTTAGGCCATATATGACAGTTGATTTTTTGTGGAAGGGCATACCATACCACCCCATTTTTCCTGGGTAAAACCAGTACTGTATACCTGCCGCGATCCGTAAGAAGCAACACTTTCTCACTTGACAAGTCGAGCTCCCAGTAGGATTAAAATCAGCAGTGGTGAGAGGCGAGAAAGTATCAGATGCAGCATCGTACTGTCCTAGCTGGCCACTGATGCGTTTCTATTATTATGTTAATACACTGTCAATGTTTTATTGAAAAGATATTTCTAAATATTAGCTTGAAGAGATACTGTTCCACTGAAGCAAAAGTACTTAAATAGTTGATGCCTATTATTAAAACTGTTCACTGTGCAATGATTTATATCTAAACAGCATCATCATGATGAAATTTAATATGAAGGAAACAGAATAGCTATATTTTATGAAGGGAGCTTATATCAAACTTCCAAATTGTAATAAAGCAAGATGGAGGATAGATTCAGGATATTTTATTAAAAGAATCCTAAAAGATAGAGATCTTTCATGTCAACTGTTTACAATTTGCCCAAACAATTTAAGATTGGCAATCAACATTTACTATCAAAATGACACAAATCTTATCATACTTATCAGTCTATAATGATGAACAGTTTTAGATTGAAAGAAGGTCTGCCTGATGTGTGGACTGAAGGGATATGATAAGTGCATTAGCATTTCTGCATGAAGTTGTGGTTTGCACAGAGTTGTGGTCGTGTCTGTATGGAGTTATGGTTTGCATGGGAATGTGGTCAGCATGGAGCATGGTCTAGCTGCACGCAGTTGCAATCTGCATGGATGTGTGGTCTGCATGGAGTTGTGGTCTGTATGGAGTTGTGGTTTGCATGGAGTTGTGGTTTAGATGGAGCTGTGGTTTGCATGGAGTTGTGGTCTAGATGGAGTTGTGGTCTGCATGGAGTTGTGGTCTAAATGGAGTTGCGGTCTAGATGGAGTTATGGCCTGCATGGAGTTGTGGTATAAATGGAGTTGTTGGCTGCTTGGATATGCGGTCTAGATGGAGTTGCAACCTGCATGGAGTTGTGGTCTACACTGACTTGTGGCACGGAGATATGGTCTGCATGGAATTATTTTGTATGTTTCTGCATTGAATGCAAGTAATGTCTTAATACTGAATTGGTGCTTCTTTCAGCTGAGGAATTCCTGCATCTTTCAGTAGATGTGTCTGCAGTTATGGTTATGGTGCTTCCTGTCTCATATTCTTGTGATGAGGTGGCTCCAGTCGTGACATCCATACAATGAAGTAGAGCTAAAATGTTGATATCAATTCTGATATTTAAATATATAATTTATACTCAACCTTCAACTGTCTATATATTTATCTTTTTCAATAGGTTGTTTTTATATACCAATCATTTGATCTCTGTATTCTTATCATGTTGATGCATCTTAATAAAATATATGATTTTTTCGGGGGGTGTGTGTTTTTTAACAATACAAATCAAACAAGAGGTCAATGTCCCTGAAGCTCTACCGATAGATGTTGATAGCTTGATCAGCCATGGAACCTGCGAAGTTTTATGGAAATAAGACCAACACTTTCAGAGTAGTCGCCACAAGTTTTCCTATTATCACTCTATGTAAAAAAAGATGGTCGCTGGCAGCCATGTTTGACATAGAATAAAATGAATTTTAGGACCAACTACATGTCATGCCAGTTATTTAAGTAAAGGTTCCAAATCAATACCACTTATGGTTTTTGATAAATAGTTGCCACAAACTTGTATTTAAGCTGTGGCAGCCACCTGATTTTTACTTTTACTGGACATCAAGACCAACATTCCTGTGTAAAGTTTTATAAAAGTCATTTTGGTAAAGGTACCAAACTGATACCACTTATGGTTTTCAGTCACCACAAAATTGTATTTAATAAATCTATTTTTAGACATGTATAACATATTAGCTGGGCTGCGAGGTCTGAGAGGTGAAGTGGTGAAGTGAGACCCTTCTGTATAACATATTAGCTGGGCTGCGAGGTGAAGTGGTGAAGTTAAACCCTTCTGTATAACATATAGTATTGATGTCAGAACTCGAGCAAAATTATTCATTTAAAGAATAATATATATTATTATAACCAATCATCTATGACTGACATAATTTTACTTTACACTTGTAAAGTCTCCAATTTTAGAAAGACAACAACATATTAAAAAATATCAATAGCTTATCAGTAAAGGCGGTTAAAAAGAACAAAGTGTTTGGTTCTTATGACGAGTGAACATTTTTGAAACAGACCTCAAGATTGCCAAGTGTCCCTTTAAGTAAATAATGATTCAGGACTTCAAGACTCACATAATTGGGTTATTTTTTAAGCCGTCCCAAAGAGAGGGGAAGGATACACTGTTACAGGAACACAGGAGCCATGCCCTTGCTACTTTTACTATCAAATAGATTATTTCTTATGGTTCTTTAATGTGCTCATAAAATATATATTGACACATGGGACTGTCCGGCTTACTTCTCAATCGCTGAATGACACTAGGGGAAGTAATACAGTGGTGCACCACAATGTCATGAGGCTTGAATGCGCTGATTCAGGGTCAAACATGCTGGCTAGCCACTGGGCCATCGCGGCTCCCTGCTTCAAGACTTAAATAGGGCTCGATCTTAGACATAATACGTTCTAACAATAAACTGAAACGGTCAATGATTTCGGACAAACATTACTTACACGGTATATATACAAAAGTATCTGTTTATTATGTCGGACATCGTGTTGGAAGGTTTACACAGTATGTGACGCCATTGAGCTTCAGCCCAGATATATCCCTACTGGTACATATCAACTTCTATATCCCTACTGGTACATATCAACTTCTATATCCCTACTGGTACATATCAACTTCTATATCCCTACTGGTACATATCAACTTCTATATCCCTACTGGTACATATCAACTTCTATATCCCTACTGGTACATATCAACTTCTATATCCCTACTGGTACATATCAACTTCTATATCCCTACTGGTACATATCAACTTCTATATCCCTACTGGTACATATCAACTTCTATATCCCTACTGGTACATATCAACTTCTATATCCCTACTGGTACATATCAACTTCTATATCCCTACTGGTACATATCAACTTCTATATCCCTACTGGTACATATCAACTTCTATATCCCTACTGGTACATATCAACTTCAAACGGGCTGGCAATGGAAAATGTGTACAGACAATCATCATTTATTCACACTAACCCAACCACTACAGCCACTTTATCAGTCAAACCCAGTCATTTCGGTCACAGTAATCATCAATATCATCTGTATGACACTCATGTCAAGTTTACAATCTAGGCTGTTATAGGTGATAGGAAAAATACGGTCTCTTTTGGCAAGATTTGAAAATAGAAAAAAAAAATACAATTCATTAAACCGCAATTTGGCAAGATCTACAAGATAACCACATTTTTAATCACATATAATTATTTTTTTTCTTTCTTTTTTTTTCTTTTTGAAGTGTATATATAACCATATTATCACGCTTTTTGAATATCATTAATGCTCAATGAAAAAAACATTGACCTCGGTGTAGAATTTGTGAAGTGTTATAGTAAAATATTTCCTACATTGACTCGTTATACAATATAACATAGTGACGCAAGTAAGGTAATGGCAAACGTCCAACCATTTAAACATTGATAGTACGCCAGATATCTGCATTCTATTATCTTCTACGCTGTGTTTGATCAGACTTGTTTCAACCACGATACTCACTGTGTCAAGGCTGGGATAAACGAGAAAATTCATTTCATAATCGAGACTGACTGACGCAATACCTTGGCTGCTTTTCAAAAGGACTGCAATTTTGAAATGTTCCTCCAATATTTCTGACCTAAATAACATGATATTGTCGCACAATTGGGGGCATATCCTGTATTACGAAATGTTTTGCATTTTGTCATGAGATTGTCATAAGTGCAGTGCATAATCACATTTCAACTGCCAACTTCACTGCACAATTAATTTGCGACAACACCGTTTTTGACATCAAATTGTCAGAAATGATAAATAGTCATATCTTTTATATCTCGGTGCCCTTTTCACCAATGTTTTCTACTTTGCTTTAAAAGAAATAAACAACAACAAAAACATAATGTCAGAGTCATAAAAATCTCAGGAACCTCTTAATAGCCAATTGATTTAAAGTGTTACACTTTGTCAAGAGCAGTAAGAAACTCAGAAACTGCATAACTTGCGGGCTTAACATCGACAGCTTCATATATCCTCTCATCCTTCAAGATTCCTATCTGTTAGTGTCGAAAGCTTATAACTTTTAGATTTTGATCTAACAAATATTAAACCTTAACTGCGCTACATATATATAATCGACTGTTGTTTCTTTGAATTATGAACATATCATTTATGTGACAAAAGGGTGTTTTGGGGGAAATGACTGATCAGCAGCCGGGCATTGTCAACCCTGCGAGTTACTCGCAGGCTGATCTGGGTTTACAATGGACCCAAAGGCTATTATAGTCATGCTTAGCGGGTTAAGGATAAAAACCCGGTATTATAAACTATATAGATGGGTGCTCCCTGAAGAATGTGTGTAGCCTGCCGAGGTCTTGTCCAAGAATGTATGACAAACAAAAAGAACCATATTACTTACCAAATAACCATGAATGTATGTTGCCTACAAAGTTACCGCATAGGGAAACTAAAAGGATGGACATCATATTAAAAATGTTTCAAATTTTCTGTTACATAATTTCAAAACTGCAATTTGCCAAAAAGTGACATAACTTAAGATTTACTTTCATAGAGATTCTTTACTGAATAAAATGTGCATGTATTAAATTTGTAAATATTTGAATAACCTTTTAGCAACTGAGTGCAGTATATAAATAGTTAAAACTGTTAGAGATTGAAACACCCGGTGACATCACGGCTTTCATGTATCAGTCCAGCCTTCATGTACTATCACAGCCTTCATATACAGATATACTATCAAAACCTTCATATACTATCACATGTTTCATGTACTATCACACAGCCTTCATGTACTATCACAGCTTTCATGTACTATCACAACCTTCAGGTACTATCACAACCTGCATGTACTATCACAGCCTGCATGTACTATCACAACCTTCATGTACTATCACAGTCTTCATGTACTATCACAATCTTCATATACAGATATACTATCACAATCTTCATGTACTATCACAGCCTTCAGGTACTATCACAACCTTTATATACAGATATACTATCACAGCCCTCATGTACTATCACAACCTTCCGGTACTATCACAACCTTCATGTACTATCACAACCTTCATGTACTATCACAGTATTCATGTACTATCACATCCTTCATATACTATCACAATCTTCATGTACTATCACATTCTTCATGTATATCACAGCCTTTAAGTACTATAACAATCTGCATATACTATCACAGCCTTCATGTACTATCACAGCCCTCATGTACTATCACAGCCTTAATGTACTATCACAGCCTTCATGTACTATCACAACCTGCATGTATTATCACAACCTTCATGTACTATCACAACCTTCCGGTACTATCACAACCTGCATGTACTATCACAGCCTTCATGTACTATCACAGCCTTCATGTACTATCAGAGCCTTCAGGTACCATCACATCATTTATTTATCATCACAGCCAGCCTTCAATCCTTTTGAGACTGAGTCCTCATATATGAACCAGCAAGCATTATACTGTACATGACAACATTAAATCAACATCCATTAGAATTATGTAGTGAACAACAATGATTATCAGCCAAATTTTATGGAAATAACAGTTTAATTTGTGTGCTGTAAAGCCATTTCTGGTTTATTTTAATGTTTGATTACTCTCTTAAAGAGTTCTTTTGGTGTTTTTATTGAAATTTTCTTGCAGAAACAGCCACTGTGCTCTTGTCTATCATTAATTTCAACCAGAACTTTACTTACTTAATTTGGTAGAATTTTGTATATAATTTAAGCAAATTTAGTGAAATAGATTCAACACAAACTTGTGTCATTTAAATAAAAATCACAAACCAATTTCACTTAATTTCTGATTTACATGCCAAACATGGCCAGACGTTTGAACTTATCGTTGAGTAAGCTTTTTAGGTGTTTTGTGATCTTACCTGTTTCGCAATTCTCACAAAGTTAAAGCTACACACTCTATATATATTTTATTTTTAAGACAATGCTTCAATCAATTTTCTTTATTCGTTTTTTAAACTATACTAACAAAAAAAGATTAGCACAACCTTTTAGGGATATAGATAAACATATGCACATTGATATAATTGTTTAAGACATTAGAAATGCTAGGCAAGGATGTGATTTTCAAAAAATCATGTTATTTTATTGTTTTCTAAGCGAAGTATCAGAGTTACCTCCCATACATTCAACACAACTTATTTCAAAAGTAATGCTTTTATTTTCTGTTTAGATTAACAAGAATTGCTCATTCTGTAATTGTTTAAAGAACACTGAAATGTGTTCACAGAAGATAGTTATTCTCAAACAAAAACATTCCGAATTTCCAGATTAAAATGAGAATGATTTTCGATAGCTGATAAGAGTATGTTTCTATCATATTTGCTGTCTTTTTATCACCGATTTTGTTTACAAATGACTTTGTAGCATTATTTTGGTCATATTTAGGTCATGTTATCATTGACCCCAAACATACACGGCTCTGTATCTCATCTATGGAAGTGACATGCAATTTTATATGCTAAATTTATTTCGCTCAGTATATCATTTATTTTGTCATAAAGGCATACTAACATAACAATTCAGTTACTCTCTTGAGATAAAACAATTTTTTTTAAACAAATTATTTACTTATTTACCTTTCAAGTGCAACCAAGCAATCTGATTGGTCTAATTGTATTAATAAAGTCTGCAACTGAGCACTATATGGAACAGGGTGGCGAAATCACGTGACTTTTTGAACGGATTCTCGGCAAAATATTGTAAACGAAACGCTAGATTCAGGTAGATGTTTGCTTGATAACTTACTTAATATTTATCAAATTTTATTCAACTAAAGTGCACATACCCCTCCAAAGTAAGCTCTTTCCCCGCCGCAAAACATAGTTCGATGTATCTAGTAGTTTCTGAGAATAGCCCTCCCAAAGTCTTGGAAACGAAAAATATCTGTGACAGTGTACATTTTTGGAGGGCTAATCTCAGAAAGTACTGAATGAAACAAATTGCCTTTTACGGCAGAGGAAAGAGATCACATTGTAAGGGTATGTGCGCTTTATTTGAACAAAATTCGTTAAATATTAAGAAAGTTATGAAGAAAAACTCTACCTGAACCAATGCTTTGCGCATTTTTTGCCGTGAAACCAGTAAAAAGGTCAAGTAGTTTCGCTACCCTGTAAAAAAAAATCACATGTAACACCTACACAGCATAGACCATGAATTCAATGTGCAACCAAGCAATCTGATTGATTTATTTTTATCTGTAAATGTCTGCAACTGAGTAATATATGAAAACACCTACGCAGCATAGGCTATGAATAAAACAACAGCGGTGAATTGGATCGTTTTTTAAACACGTTCATGAATCAGAAATAGGAACCTTGGGAAGATTTATTCACGTCTGTCTAACTAAACTATCCCCGGAGTTTTGTTTTTTCACCATAAACTGAAAAAGTAAAAATACCATCATGTCTGCTGGTCCCAGATGTGCGCAAAATGGTCAGCTGCAATGAACAGTTTGTTCATCAGAGGAGATGGATGGAATATTAATTAACATACAAACTGGCCTACTTATAACCAGAAATCCAATGTAGTAGACTGCATGGCTATGTCCTTAAGTTTGTTTATGTTTATAATATTAGAGACAACTCAAGCTATCATCAAATCAAATAGTCTGCATTAAGTCCCCTTTGAATTACTGGCTTCAAACATCAGTAATTCAGAGCTATTCAGAAAAAGACTGAGATTTTATTTTGATTCCGATAGCAAAATATTAAAAGAAACTGTGGCCACTGAGACACAAGCCTGTCTACTCACATAGGGACTTGTAATGTTTTGTTTTATAATGTGTATCATTTTCAAACAATGTGTGTTTAACTATAAACAACTATATTACTGCTAACTTAGGATTTCTCCCTGCTCGGTTCAGAAACCATCCTCCCTAAATGTTTGAGGATTATCAGGTACAACAGCATCTCCCACTTAGAGAAGTAAAATAATTGCACAAATGAAAACTTGTTACCACATGTATCACGGCATGTGTCAATGAGTGTGTCATAGCCTTTATGCAGTAAAGGCAGAAAGCCAAGCAGAGACCTCCCCTATGCAATTAACTAAGTTTAAAATTTACAAATCAGACCGAATTTGCAAAGGATTTCCATAAAATAAAAATGAGCGACATTAGCTCAAGTCTCTTATTGACAAATTCCAGTCTATAAGTGGTTTGTCCTAAAGCCCTTTATATTTATTTTCTTACAAAAAATTAATTAACATAAAAAAAACATCTTATTAAATATTGTGCTCTTAAATTCAAGTCCAGACATCTTTTTATCCTTATCTGTAAATAATTGACAATTTGGCTTAAGAAAATGTGCATGATGTCCTTTCTTAATAAACAGGGTAGCTTAGGCCGTCATTGAAGTTTAGTTTAGTTTAGTGCGTCGTATCAACAGCCCTTAAAGTTCCGAAGTACCATTCCGTTCACATCGTTACAGAGAAGTAAACCACCCAGCCCTGCACATCTATCAAGTAAAGAACCTGCAGGGGCCTCATTTTAATAGTAAACTCATGAGATGATTTTGATCATCATTAGTCTAATTCTAAAATCGTTCACTATATATAATAATGTTAAAGGGACACATAGCATTTTGATTTTTAAAAAAATAGCGGCGTCCCGTTATTCTACATAAATTGTATTTTTCAATCATTAATGTTAATTATAAGAATTGTATTAAGCCATTTGTTTTTGCATATTATTAATTTTTGATATTATTGCACCAATAATATATTAAAACTTATAGTATAACAAGACGAAATAGTGAATACTTAAAATTTCATTTATTTAAATGTAACCAGGGTAAAAGTAAAAATGATACTGGATATATAAATCGAGACACTCATTTCAAACACTTCAAGATTGCCATGTGTCCCTTTAATCCCACCTAAGCATTCAATGTAGGCAAAGATTTGTGCAGGTTAAGTGCAGAAATATCTTAATTATGTATACGAAAAAAAAGAATGTAAGTTTAATTTATAGTAAAACATTTAAGAAATTATCAAAATGTCAAAAGTTGTTTCATATAAAAGTGGATTCATGGGTTCATCTAAATGTTGCTAAGATATGGGGTATTAATCCTTTCTTCTCTGGGAGTTTTTATTTTAAGGGGTGTTGACACTGGTTGTTTTCAATGCAATCATGGCAATATAATCTGTTTGTTAAGGTCATCAAGGTCACTCAACAGTAGCAAGTTTTGTCAGAAGTAGCTTTTAAATGTCTTTTTGTGTGCTAAATTGACATGAAAATGTCCTAAAATATCGATTTAGTTACCGTCTCCTCAGATTGAACTTCTGTAATAATGCCAATATAAACATTCAGGTTGAACGGCACTGCCTTAAGATTGTCTTTTTACTGCTCTGCATTGCTCAAATGGGATCTTCAAGAGTGCAAACACATCAGTAAAACTTTTATAAAAATGCAGATCAGTATATTACGAATCAGTTTATTATAAAATTCTTCAGAATATTCTTCTTTAATCTTTCACATCCTGATTTAAAAATTTAATGTTCTTAAAATGAGGAAATAATACTGCAACCCTACTTTATAAGCTCCCAAGTGCAATTCAATTTAATTCAGAAAAGGCCATGTGAGGGCTTTCGATCAAGTCTGAAGATCCGGTTGAAAGCAGACTTTTTTCCTTAACCTTAAATATTGTGTTTAAAGGGGCTTTTTCTTGGGTATATTTTGTCTTATTTCATATGTCTCACGACCTTGTTGAAAGCAGACTAAGTTCTTGGGACCTATATTTCCCCTAATTCGATCTACCCAGAATAAGTTTCTGATGGTCTAGACGGAGGCTGAACTGTTATATAATGGATATGTTACAACAGTGTGGGTGGTGACATCAGCAGTCTCCCTCATTTCAGTTTAAGATTATGACATGCAGTGTTGAAGAGTTAAAGGGACACACGGCAATCTTGATTTTTTAAAAACTCACGGCGTCCCGTTAGTTTTTCTCTTCACTTGCATTTGTTCAATCATTAATAGTAATTGTTGGAATAGTTCAAAGCAAATTATTTTTACATATTACTTTTTTTTTTATAATAGTGCATCAATAATATGTTTAAAAATTTGGTGAAATGTTGAAGAAAATTGAAATCTCAAATTTTTATTTCATCATATGCAAGCAGTTTTAAAGTCAAAATGATGCAGGATAACTAAATTGAGGAGCACATTTTAGGTAGCGCCGTGGTGTAATGGTTAGCATTGCGGCTTAGTAACCCAGGGATCGCGCGTTCAATCCCAGCCAGGACCGAATTTGGGTTAATTACCGAAATATTTCAAAAGTATTTCCTACCTTACCAGTCCTTCGGATGAGACTTAAAATCTAGGTCTGCTCGCTAAAATGCTTAGTGCAATACAGCGAGGATAAATAAACGCTTATACTTTTAATGTTTGAATAAAACTCAAGATTGCCATGTGTCCCTTTAAATTGTCTCATTTCCTCCTCTTTATCCCCTCTGAGACTGTTTTGTTTGAATGGTGTTTTACGTCATTTTCAGCACATTTTAGGCGATATAGTTTACGATGGTCGATTTATTTTACGGTAAAGGCAGATCATCCCATTTTTCCTGGGTAGAACCAGTATTGTATACCTCTCGCCATCCGTAAGAATCAAAACTTTCTCATTTGGCAAATCGAGCTCCCAGTGGGATTAGTCGAGCTCCCAGTGGGATTAGTCGAGCTCCCAGTGGGATTAGTCGAGCTCCCAGTGGGATTAGTCGAGCTCCCAGTGGGATTAGTCGAGCTCCCAGTGGGATTCGAACCTGCAGTAGTTAGATGCAGCGTCTTTACTCTCCAGGCCATGAAAGTGCCTGCCTGAACATGATATTTCCTGCATGATGTCATATCAATTACAAACAAGCACTCAAAACTGACAGTTTTAAGAGTTTTAGAAGAATATAATTCAAGGCCATAAAACACACCAGTTTTAAAGGGACTCTCAGCAATACTGAAATATTTATCATCCAATAAAGCGCTCACCTTGATTTATGTATATAACATATCATTTCATGAGATATGCCTATGACCGTATATGACATTTAAGTGTGGTGAGTGACAGCACCTTTATATGTTTACGACTGTTGACCAAAAAACACAACACTGACAAAATTTAAATATTCTTTGCACTGAAGTTTGATATTACCTTTGCATTTTACCATAAAATAATCAAACAGCTGCTATTCAATTATCCATGCTTATTAATTTTGAGCACTACTCAATCTATACTTGAAAACCAATTAGCTACAGGCTAAATGGAATTTCAAGGCAGAAAGAAAAAAAATTAGTGTTCTAAAATTAATCGTGAGAAATATAAGTCTTATTTCACAAAGCGATCACATATTATTTATGAAATAATTCCTTTACTTTTTTTGTTTTTGTTTTTGTTTTTACAGAGTTTTTATTATATTAAATATTAACAAAACAAGTGAAGCACCAACAGTGGGGTGAATGCCAGATTGCCATTCCATATTAAAATCTAAGTAAAAAGTGGGGATAATTCAGGTAACATTCAAGACAGAGTTATGGTTCTTGTCATGTATTATTATGTAATGATAATGAACAGAAGTGCCAAGTTTCAAAGCTTTCTGACAATTTGTGTTTTGAGAAATGAGGAAAAACAAAAACTTTAACTAAAAACTTTTATCATTATATGTCAAAATATAGACAATCAGACAGATGCAAATCACCAAACTATCTGGCTAAAAATTGTATTAGTGATACAAAACAGCCATTAACTTCAGTTTTAAACTTTGAATTGTTCCTTTACAATTACTGGCATATAATTGGAAGTAATTTACGGTAGTGCTCGACTAATTACTAAGTATAATGACAATATGCCTAATGACTGCTAGAACCAGTATCTTCTCCTGCTTGTGTAATTAGTTTTCATTCATATAATTAGCTTTTAGTTTGACTGTTTTTTTGAATGGTGTTTTACATCATTTTTAGCAAATGTTATAGGCCATAAATATAATTACGACAGTTGATTTGTGGTTCAACAAATGGAATCTTTTAGCCGAGAATTCCAATAAATCGAGAATTTCAATCGATCGAGTAAATTGCTATACTGGCATACAGCAGTTCAAAGTCCTCATTACCATCTGCTGATGGTTGTTGTCCAGCAGTTTAATCACACACCTGTAAAATTAAGACAACACCCACAATTAAATGCAGTCCCTGCTGGATTAAACTCTTATATTGCAGGGCTGTCTTTACATATATACAGCAAATATTTACTAAAGAGAATCTCCAATCCCAAGAAATCTTTAGAAAATGGTCAATCTATTTCGAGAATTTAACAAATGGGTCTTTTACTTCAAGAATATTCATTTAACAAAAGAGCCAATCTTCCGCTGGATGAAAAATGAAAACAAGAGGCCCAAGAGGGCCTGTGGATGCTCTACTGGCTAACATGGCTCTTATAACATCAATGAAGCAAGTGACTGCCATTTACGTTTTTTTGAAAGTTTCGGGCAAAAAACAGGTTTTTGACTAAATCAAGGGCCATAACTAAAGAATCTGGTAAAGTTTGGTAAAGATCAGACGAAAAATGAAGGCCATACCGTATTAACGAGGCAAAATATAGCATTTATTTTTAACTAAATCAAGAGCCATAACTCCTCTGTTACTGGTCCGACTGGTCCAAAAAAAAAAAGAAAAAAAAAAGAATAATTTCCAAAAAAAAAAAAAAAAAAAAAAAAAATAAATAAATAATAAAAAAAAAGTAATTAAAAAAAATATAATAATAATAAAAAATAATAATTAAAATAAAATAATAATAATATAAAAAAGACAGTTGTAAAATCTGGTAAAGTTTGGCAAAGATCAGATGCAAAATGAAGGCCCTATCGTATGACGAGGCATATTATAGCATTTTTAACAAAATAAAGGGCCATAACTTCATTATTACTGGTCCGATCTGGTTGGTTTTCGAACTTGACCAAGCTTTCATTGATATTAACAATCTGATCAAGTTTGGTAAAGATCGGATGAACAATGAAGCCCCTATCGTCTTAACGAGGCAAAATATAGCATTTTTAACTAAATCAAGGGCCATAACTCCGCTGTTACAGGTCCGATATGGCTGGTTTTCAAACTTGTTCGAGCTTTCAACGACATTAACAATCTGATAAAGATTGGTAAAGATCAGATGAACAATAAAATCGTCTTAACGATGCAAAATATAGCATTTTTAACTAAATCAAGGGCTACAACTCCGCTGATACTAGTCCGATATGGCTGATTTTCGAGTGTGTCCGAGCTTTCATTGATATTAACAATGTGGTAAAGTTTGGTAAAGATAGGATGAAAAACGAAGGCCCTATCGTCTTAACGAGGCAAAATATGGCAATATAGCATTTTTAACTAAATCAAGGACCACAACTCCGCTGTTACTGGGTCGATCTGGCTGGTGTTCGAACTTGTCTCAGCTTTCATTGATATTAACAATGTCGTATAGTTTGGTAAAGATAGGAAGAAAAATGAAGGCCCTATCGTCTTAACGAGGCAAAATTTAGCAATATAGCATTTTTAACTAAATCAAGGGCCATAACTCCGTTGTTACTGGTCCGATCTGGCTGGTTTTCGAACTCATCCGAGCTTTCATTGATATTAATAACCTGTCAAAGTTTGATAAATATCGGATGAAAAATGAAGGCCCTATCGTCTTAACGAGACAAAAGTTAACAACGGACGACGGACAACTCGGCATCCCATAAGCTCTGCTGGCCAGTAGAGCTAAAAACTAAGCGCAGGCGGCAAATTATTTAGAATTTGACTTAAAGTGGAAAGTGTACAGCAAGAAATATTTCATTTTAGTGTTGGTATTTTAAGGGTATTAAAATAGCAGTAAAACATTGTAGGTAGACTATCACTTATGTGATAATCACCATTTAACTGTAATTGAAAACATGATATAAAAAAAACGGTAATTCCACGCAAACAATGTTCTATTTCTTAAATATATAAATGTGGTCTCGGATCTTAAAACTCTTTAAAAACCATGCAATTAAATAACAGATTTGAAATGGCTACATTCAACTCAACAGTTATCATTATCCAAGAAATTGATTAAAAAAGTCTCTCTTGAACAGCCGAGTCAGAACAGTTTCTATGAATATAGATACAGCCAAGCATTATTCATCACAAACAGGAGAATGAAGAAATCAGTTAAACTTGGAAAGCGTGCAGCTCCAAGAAATCCCCATCACCATTTGACATTTACAAAACTGGCAGAGCCAATCAATAGGAGTGGTAGACGACGACCAAGAAAACACACAATCTTATTACACTGAATCATGTAATTTTAGTCTGAGAGGTAGAGAGACGCATGAAACAAATAAAACTGTACTTTTTTGATAAGCAATACAATAGCGAACCTCAGACATAAAAAATAAGATCGATGCAAATAAGATTAAATTTAAAGAGTTCAAGCTTTTCATATGAAGCGTAAATGCAAAACTAGCATTATGTAACTAATTCCATGCTGAAAAGTATAAAATAACAAATTGCAATGAATAACTATCAATTTATTTTTTTGGGGAGACACTATGCATTACGTGGTCCCGCCTTAATTCCATTAAGAGATGGGAAAGCTTTTATTAGCAGGATTTTATAACGGATATTTCGACAATAAAACACGTTTAAAAACATTTTTACTGAAAAAAATGCGATAAAATATTTAAAATTGCCTATTAAATGTTTTACTTTTACATATATAATATGCTAACTTTTTAAGCCGAAATTAAGGTTTTCGCTTCATGGAGAAGGGGTTGGATGGGGTATGAAAGTTAATACTTCGACCACTTATGTTGTTTTTTTTAAATGTGGCATCTATCTTTTACATTCAGGTTTTTTCCTACGAATTTTTTATAATTCGCAAAGGACCAGCAGGGTTCACCATCGAACCACAACATTATAAAATAGCTTAAATCGAAACTGGTAAGAATGTACGAGATGCACGTAAAATGGCATCAAATTAACAGAAAACATGGTTAAGGGCCTTCAATTATTTACACACATTCTCGTCAGTGACATCGGGAAGTCCACAGAGTAAGAAAGCACTGCAGGGCCTGAGAACCAGTGATTTTGGAGCAAATCAGAAAATCAGACAATAAGTTTTGGCAAGAAGGAAACAGCTATTACTGTAGACTGGCATTAGTCCTTAATATTATAACATTTTAACTATAACCTATCATTATAGAATTTCCTTAGCACCGAAAGAGGCAAATATCTCCACTTATAACTTGTAGGCACACTGACCAGGCAGGTCCAGATATAAATCACCACAGGAACTGTTACTCAAATGATCTCATCTCAATTGTTATGAAAGTGCTTCATGGACCTCCCCAGTCTATAAATTCAGCCATGGAGAGAAACAGAGCTTGAAATAAAATAATTTTATGCAGAGTATTATTTAATTTTTAATTTGTCTAAATTTATTATTTATAGTCTAATTTATAGACTGATACCAGTCTACTATAACTGTTATGAAGCTTAATTCAGTGATTACAAACTAATTAATTTATATACAGTACCTCTTGGGGCAAATTATAAAGTCGATCACACACTCCAAGCACAAATTAATTGGTACAGTAATTGACAATTGCAAAACCATATCTAAGATACAAAAAAATGCAAAGGGAGAGAAGAACCAACCTGGCAGGAGAAATTACCATCTGGTATTCCACATACGCCTGCATTGTTATGGCTTATCGACTGCTTCTAACATTAGAAAGCAGGAGAGAGTTATGAAACAGTTCAAAGACCTCTATAGAAAGGGAGATAGTTATAGAGCAAAGTTATGCAAATGGGCATGTCATCAACATTATTGAAAGGTATGCCAGATCATGAATATATTTCCAAAGATACCAAACAGAAGGGCTGGTGTCAGACATTGGGAATAACAATGTATTTGTCATGTCCAACTTTAATAACTCTCAAACTATATTTTTGTAGATGTATTTTATTACTGCAGCAATGTTAAACTACTCCTCAAAAACAATATTTGGAAACAACCAGCAATATCAAGGAAATTCACTAACAGTAATTGAATAATTATTATAATTGTTAATATTCCTACATTTTTATTGGTCAATCATTCAAATCATAAATCCACATAGCGAGGCGTGAGCACAAAATTACCCATTACGTGGTCCTTAATGGAGGGAAATGTTATATAAGCAGGATTTTTTAACAGATATTTCGACAATAAAACGCAAAAAAAAAAAATTTGAAAAAATGTGATAACCTGTTGAAAATTACCCATTAAATGTTGATTTTACAATATGCAAACTTGTTAAGCCGAAATTAAGGTTTTATTTCATACCCCAGCCAACCCCGATTTTGCTTCTTGGAGAAGGGGTTGGATGGGGTATGAAAGTTAATACTCGGACCACGTAATGGTACTTTCTATATAAATACAGAACAAGGTACAATAGTGGCGAGTAGAGTCCTCGATAGATCAGACCATGAACCCCAAAAGACTTTAAGAACCAACATATGGATCAAAGCGTACTTCATATAAATGCACATTGAAACCTGAATACCAGTATGAACAACTATGTACTATGTACTTTTTTTTTGGCCAAAAGACCATGCCAGACTTGTTTGTACACGTCACACTAGCATGGATAGGCATGAACACCCTACTTTATGTTCTACTACCTTCTTCACCTAAGCATGCAGTACATATATAGATGCAAACAGAAGACTAGACAAAGAAACCCAGATCTATAGTGCAGTTGTCATGGTCATTGTCACTGCCAACTCACCCAGATGTAGTGACCTATATTAGTGGAATTGTCATTGCCAACTCACTAACAGAAAACATAGCCTACTACTTTCATTGTTTTTGTTTTCAGTTTTGCGGTACAGGTATTATCCGTAGGTGTACCTACACTTATCTGTGGTACATCTGCTGTTTGCACAGGTAAGTCGCAGGAATGGCGTAGGTAGGTGGCGCTGCAATCAACTGTTGCCAAATTCACTTGTAATCCCAGTGTGATCGCACTCATTATGTAGCAGATGTTGCATATCCGATTATTGTAAGGTTGTGGGGGTTACCAAAATAGCCTCTTCAGAGACATTCCAAGAATGTAAATTGTGAAGGTTTGAGGTGCAGGCTGGTTTATGTTTGCACTGCATTATTTTAAGGGGAGCCTGGTTGTAAATGTCTCAAAAAGTCTGTCAAAAACTTTACTAAATGATCTTTCCACATTGTTTTTTTTTGCTCTTAATTAATATAGCCATTATTGGGTTATATTCCTAATGTCAAAACATACATATTTTTTTGCAAATTTTGAGACAAAAATAGTTTAAAAACCTGAGGCAGAGAAATAAGCTCTCTGAAACGTCGTGCTTTTATTGCAGTAAACTGTTAACAAACTGTAACAAAAAGATACAATATTGAAATGAATGTTTTACTGTATTTTTCCCTAATTTTATGAAAAATCATGCAAAATTCCCAATTGTGACAGTATGTGCAACATTCCCAAAACACAGAAAAAACACACAGATTTCACCTGACTGAACAAAAACATGCCTGCCTAATATTTAATTTCTATTATTTCAGAGCATACCGTGAGCATATCAGAATATCCCTCAACTCACCCTTCCTACCCTTCCGTTCCCACCATCTCTTACAAAAACTACTCAAATTCTTAATAAGCACCTTTTTTTCTTCTTTTTTTATGTACATTGCCTTCTTATTTAAGAAATACTGTTTTCATGCAGTAACTGACGTTTTGAATATTGTTCATTTTTCAGATAAGTTATCTGGGATTGCATGTTTTTCGCATATGCACTTCCCAAGTGCATCATGCACTTTCCAGTTCCTGCATCTGCCACCAATCAGCATGGGGTATATCTATCTATTATCATGCTTTGGTACCTACAGCATTTAGGTTGTTTACATTTTTTGTATATTGTCTGATATGCTAAGAATTATAAAACTTTACTGTTTTTTATTGTGGTGACGACATTTTGGATTATCTGCAGGAATATGTTGTGCAGCATCTTGTGTTTTTACATGTTATTGTCTGGCTATTGCAATTCTTTTTCAAACAACAAATCAATGCTGTCCATTGAGGTTTTTTAAATTTTACAAGTGATTATAGGGTCTGTCATTTGAAAAATATAGAACAGCTTGCCAGAGTCACATTATGCACTCTTTATATGACAGTTGACAGCATATTGACATGTTCAGAACTTAAACAAACATTCAGGATCTCAACATTTTTACAAGCTCCAGCAAAAAAATATTCCTGGCAACAAACTTCTGGCCACTCCTGACCAATGGTTGTTTTAAGGAGTCGAGTGTCAGCCCCTTTTTAACAAGTTATTAAGCAATGTGCCCCCAAAAATCAATCTCCAATCCCAAGTCTTTGATTTTAAAGTATCTTCTACATACAATGGTTAATTTAGATTAAATTTGGGAAAGACGAGAAACCTTATCACTCCGCTGGTGCACTATAAAATACCAGATAATTAGATGGGACATATATGCTAGTAACAATGTTAATTTACTTTATACCAATTTAACTAACATTTAAATTAACAGTGTACATATAATGAATGTACATCTAATGAATGCACTGTTAACATGAATGGTATGACGTCTTTTAACTGAGCTGTGACAGGGGGTTAGACAAGGTTCAGTTTTTTCTCTATTCATCTTCATATAGGAATATTAAATATCTTACTTGTGGTTTAGTTTTATTAGTTTTATTTTGCTTAAAGGGACTGGAGGCCATCTGGAGGCCTGATGGGTGTCAAAATACGAATAAATCATAATGAATTTCAGTTTATATTCAACCTGCATACACACTAAACTAACCCAAGAACCATACAACATGAAATTTGGTCTGGAAAACTACACGACTGTTGTTTTTGTGATCAAAGTAGGCTTTATTTAAAATATATAACTGCTAGAAATTAAACCCATATTTAAATTAACATTTATAATTATTAACAAAAAACAGTTTAAGTGAGTTTTCCGGACCAAGCATTTTCATAAACACTAATTAACCATTTCATACATTTGCATATTTCAATATGAGACTGAAGCACAATATGAGGGTTTTCATTTGTATTTTGATTGACACCAACCTTCCAGACCCCCTCAAGTCTCTTTAAATGGCACAATAAGCCTTCAGTTACATTTTGATATCAGAGACCAGTCTGTAGAAAAAGTATTTATTAATGTCTCATAACAGTGGTCTTTCATACAGTCTGGCAATTTTTTCAATAATATGTTACAATTTAATGAATACATTAGAACACATTTCCAAGTTGTGTGAATTAATTCTTGAACAAATTCAAAATTACGCCACCCACAATCAACAATAAGAAACTTACCTTGGATTGTGCGTTTGAAGAATGCTTTACACGCTTCACACGATGAAACGCCGTAATGAAATCCTGATGCAATGTCCCCGCAAACGAGACACACTTTTTTCTGTAAATCATTAATGTCTGTATCATAGTTGCTAGTGTCGTACAGTCCGCTACAGAACTCTATTTTAGTAATACTATTATCCACACTGCAGGGCGACAAATCCCCGCTACTGTCCCCAGAATCACCCGTATAACCACTGTCTAAGTCAATGTTGTCCACCCCGTATGAGAAAACGTTCGATCCAAAATCTAACTTTCCGTCATCGAGACTGTTGGGAGAGAGATCCCCACTATCGAAACCATTGTCAACACTGTCGTCACGAAACGATTTATCCGACCCGTAATCGTCATTTCCGGTATAATCACTGAATATATCGCGACCAAAACCCTCGTCAAAGTTGGGTTGGGCACAATGACTTAAACTCAATGGACTGGACGGTTCACACTTTATACCTATTGAGACATCCATTTGGACCAGCTGTGGTGCGTGTTATTTTACACCGGATAACCCTGGCGACGTAATGGTGGCGGCGTGGCGTGGAATGTTGGCTACTGGGAAATTGAGCTTGCTTTAGGTTCGTTTGGTGTCGTTCTTTTGCCGTTGTTGGTTATCAGATTTGGGTTTTCTATGCTTCTGTACGCGGAGTGATCAAGAAGATGTTTGGTGTTTGTTTAGGTTGTTTTTATCTGGAAATAGAAGACAAACAAACATTATATTTCAGTTTTGCATCGTGAGAAATTTCATCTGAGAAGTGGAGCCAGTAGCAGACGCAGCATCAACTAAACATGCAGAAGGGTCAATGCAGAACTTCTGTATCTTGTTCTTTGTTTGTATATAGTTACAACAATGTTGGAGTCATCACTAGACCTGTATCAGCAGCAGAAACAACACCAGGATCAGCAGTTTGAAATACTTTTTACGTCACTTTCAGCATATGTTAGGCCATATAAGACGGTCGATTTATTTTTGTGTTCGAGGCAGACGACCCCATTTTTCCTGCTTAGAACCAGTAGTGTATACCACCTGCCAGACGTACACTTTGTCACATGACAAGTCGAGTTCCCAGTGAGGATTCAAACTCCCAGCGATGAGGCGAGAAAGTTTTAGATGCAGCGTTTTTACCAGTATCAGCAGAGCCAACAAAAAGTAAATGTTAGTAGATTTCCTGAAAAAAGTCCTGAACATATATCCATATTTAAATACTGCTTATGTCTGATATTTAGAAGTATAATTATTAACACCTGGTCCAGAGACATATTGCGCACTTGACTATTCAATATGCCAGAACCATCAGAAGTTTGTTATTCATTATAATGTTCCATATATACTGTTTGTTAATTTCCCTCGTACAAAAGGACCATTTTCCAGACTCTCCACAGAGAAAGCCTCATTCCAGCAAAGCTCAAGGACTACCAACAATTGATTTGCTTTATTACATGCCAAGCTATTTGAATTTTCTAATGACAAGTCACGTACTGGTAATGCAGCCTAAGTGTTTTCATTGTTTTTCACAGTAATTGTTCAACTAAAATAGTCTCCTCTTTCAATACATTAATACAAAACAATTCTCCTAACTTCCATGTAAGAATTAAAAAATATATGTCATTGTCAACAGCCTTCAACTTAAGTATCCCACAATGAGTTCTTAGTAATTAGTCAAATAAAAGGAAATGACTGTCAAAGCTTTGCACTTTTAAGAAATACCACAACTTCAAGGGTTTAAAGGGACACGCAGCAATCTTGATTTTTAAAAAAACCCGCAGGGTCCCGTTAGTTTTTCTGCAAAAATAAATTGCATTTGTTCAATTAGTAATATTAATTATAAGAATAGTATAAAGCAAATTGTTTTTGCATATTACTGACTGTTGATTACATTTCACCAGTAATATTTTCAAACCTATGTTAGAATAATGGAGAAAAGTGGAACACTTAAGATTGTATTTAAAATATATGCGAGCAGATTTAAAGTCAAAATAATACTGGAATAATAAATCGAGAGGCTATTGTTTATGCTTGATAAAGATTTCAAGATTGCCGTGTGTCCCTTTAAGTTTAATAAGAGTTTATTTAACTGTTGTGGAACATACGGCAGAAAATAAATGTGAGAGACTCTTCACACATTTCATCTTTTTTTATTTAAACTTTTATTTAAACTTAAAATTTAAATCTGGACACTTAGTTGCAACAAAAGCACATTTACATCTTTATTTGCTTTCATGCAAAAATTCTATTTTTTTCAATTTTTTATATATTTTTTTTCATAATGCAGAATTACGAATTACTTTTTTGCGGTAGTATGACCTATATACGACTAACATGTGGCAGGAAACCATCAGGCTTAATGTAGGCTACCTTAATTATTATACAAGTTGACATTAAAAAAATGCATATTTCAATCAGGACATCCGTAAAAAATTGTTGGTTTGCTGTTCTCGACCTAACTCACTAAAAAGAGCCCTATCCAAAACGTTTTATTGCAAATTCTTATACCTTTTTTTTTGTTGCTATTTTAACAATATTTTCCATTTAATTTCTTATGGTTTTTACTGTCTTTGGAGAGAAATATTTTTTCACCTACCCACCTAAAAGATTTTGGGTCGGAGCAGAGCAAACAAACATTTTTTTAAGGATGGCCTCATGGTCTAATTGTTTGCATACTTTATATTCCTGGCAACATATGTTTCATGAATGTACTAAGACCAGATGATTGTAGTGTAGCAGTACATTAAAGGGACACAATCTTTTAACACTCTTTCAGTCATCATGGCGGTGTCTGCTTGGAGCAGTGAGTTTAATGCTCAGCTTTATAGTGCTGCCACATTGGAATTGAATTGAATTGTATTTTATAGTCGCACCAACAGCTAAGGTCATATGGCGACTTTCCAGCTTCCTCTGGTGAAGGAAGACTCCAGGTGTCCTTCCAGGCAATTTTCGTGTATGGGTGGGCACCCAGGTAGAACCACCGATGTTCCCCAAGCCAGCTGGATAGCTTCCTCACACAAAGATCGAACCTACAGCGGTGAGGGGCAAGTGATTTCAAGTCAGCGACTAACCACTCGGCCACGGACGCCCCTGCCACATTGGAATGCCACGCCTTAGACACATGACTATACCCCAGCCAGTCACATTCTGGTCCTAGAACTCCCCTGCTGAACGTCAAGCAAGAGAGATACTTTTTATAAAGTCTTTGGCGGTACGTGAGACGGGCATTCTTCCCGTGAGCTCTTCCCGGGCGCTCTTCCACTCAACCGTTAATAAGAATTATTTCAATAGTTCAAAGCAAACTGTTCTTGCATATATTAACTAATTGTTGATTATATCGCACCAATAATAAATTTAAAGCTAATTAACCGTTAACCCACTAAGCACTTTGCATCCATTGTAAACCCAGATCAGGCTGCTGATCAAAACAGCCCTTTGTCACATAAATGGAATGGTCTTATTTCAAAGAAAAGAACAGTCCATTATATATATGTAGCCGGTTAAGGTAGAATAACAAAGAAAGTTATAATTTAAAAACTCCCAATTCTGTTAACTTTCATTAAATGAATATGGATTATTATATAGAGGTATAATTTTAATGCTTGACAGCTATTTCAAGATTGACGTGTGTCCCTTTAACATCAGCTGATTTTTAAAGCTATGTCCGCATTCTTTAACTTTTCAGACATAAAGGGAAGGAGACATTAAGCATGTTGAGGGTAATGCCATTAAGATACCATGTGTTACATTGTTGTAAGTCTCAACGTTTTTACTGAGGTTACTACAAATTCCTGGTTCAAAAACCTCAAGAATCACATGCCAGATTAGCTGTAGTTCTTATGGTTTTCACATTATAGGTGTAGAAAAGGAGTGAAAAACAGAAAGCCGATTACAAAAAAGTACTAGAAATGAACAATTAATGCAAATTATGCATGTATGGCATGTATGTCAGTAAATTCCTGTGTTTTCTCACTTGTAGCATGACATGGGCACGTGGCGACACTGGGATCCCACTGACATTGTCATCGGGGCAGTTAATGCAAATTAAGCATGTATGCCATGCATATCAGTAAATTTTCCTCCCTTGCAGCATGCATGACACGAGCACATGGCAACATGCCTTAAGTAACTCAGTGAGTTATGTGGGATTAACTCCTTTCAAGGGTTATATCAGAGCAATATATTAAAACATCCTACAACCTCCCTAAAACGTAAAATGATCTAGGGTTGTGGTTAAGGATAGGTTCCTTTGAACAGCTCTGACAGCTACAATCTGCATGTCAGGACCCAAACATCTGCAGATTTGGAGATCAGAAACAGGACAGAATGGTTCCAGGAAACTGTAGGATCTTCTACATCCTAAATGCCAAATACTTATCATCAGAGAGAACAATACAAACACTAGTGTATAACACTTTCTCCACTAATGGAGAAATTACCTGATTTTTTGCAAAAACACAAGTCTGCAGTTGATATTATAGTTCTACTGTGGCAAGATGATCACTAATGAGAACTGTAGTTATCTGTCTAATTGGCAATAAAGCATTTGATATCATCCTGTTGGTTATAGTCAATAAAGCAACAAAGAGATTGTAATTTAACAGTAACAAACAACAATATAGTGCTTTTCAAATAACCATGGTAACAACTGAAGTGAAATTAGAATCTGAAATAACCATGATGACAACTGGAGAAACCTATCTCTGAAGGTGATGAATACCCAAACTTTGAAAGTTTTCAAGTGAAAGCCAAATGAAGTTCATTATACAATATTACAGTGAAAAAGTCTAAGCCAAACAAAGGGCCATAATTCTGTAATACATTAGGCACAATTTGTATTTAGAGGGATATTAGGTCATCAATATTTATGTGTATATGAAGTTCGGGAACAATACATTGGAAACTGTTTGAGAAAAATGTATTAAGGGACATTACACAATACTAAGAATGGACAACTAAGTCAAACAAAGGGCCATAACTACATTAGGCGACGGAACAGGACACAACACAACATTACAGACAGTTTTGTGAAGTGGCGGTGAGTCGGGATGGGACGGGATCCGACGGGATGTTACGGACTGACATAACCATGCTTTCTACTCAAAACAACATTAATTCTAGCATAAGGTGGATAACATTATATGCAGGTCTACTATAAAAAACACACGTAATTTCCTGTGAATAAATATTGATCAAGCACTTAAAACGGCCAAACCATTCAGACTATTGAATGGCAATTGTTCATGTCCCATAACTTTTGAGTAAATAATAGAAGCGTAAGCAAACATGTCACAAGACTTGTTAAATTTAAGATCATACGCTAAGTCGGCCTTATGAAGTTTCCAACTAAGAAAACAATCCATATTTCCTAACAGATCCTACAAATGGTATTTTTTTTAAAGATTTCGAACCGACAACAGTTGTTACTTGTCGATCCCCACAAATCCATCACCTTTCATATTAAAAGGGTGTTATTATAAAACAATGTTATTAATATTCCATGATGCCGGTATAATCTCCAAACACTACAGTAAACTTCATCAACAGTACCACTCATGATGGTTTACAGGGACACATGGCAATCATGAAGTGTTTATCAAGTAGTGAAATTACAACCTGCATTTATTAATCCTAAATTAAATAAGAGAAATTGATATTTCACATTTCTTTTGTGTTAATGTTAAATTCGTTAAATACTTGGTGGTGGAGGGGGGGGGGAGAAGTTTTTCGTTTTTTTATGGCCTCATAATGCCCCTTTTAAAAAAGGGAGCGTTTATATGGGAGTATACAGTATGTTAAGTGGACTCTGTTTGAAAATGACCATGCGTCCCTTTAATAAACTTACATAAGCTCATAAATAGCTGTTACAAATGATATCTAAACTGTTGATACAATATTGATAATTCAAGGATAAAACTTTCTGAGACCAAGGACTATATCTAAAGATATAATATCATTCAATTGCACTGAATAATGTGAGATTTGAGTCGGAATTAATCCATACAAGATACGATCCAGTTCATTGACATGAATAAGGACAGTTTTATGGATCTTTGGTGGCAAGTTTGGAAGGGTGATTTATTTTTAACTATTGATTATTTTTAGTGGAAATGTGTTTTCCTTGTAATGTATAATCACTAGCGTGGGGTCCCTGGAAGCGTTTAACTAGTAGTGATCCTTCATTGTAAGGCCAAATAAAGAAATATCCAAATTTCCACTGAACATGGCCAACCCTAAATTTTAGCCCTACTCGAAAGTTTTTTATGGTAAAAGAAACAAGCACAGTAAAATTCAGGTCTCTTTTCACTACACACCCTATTGTTACCTCGCACACCCTATTGTTACCTCGCACACCCTATTGTTACCTCGCACACCCTATTGTTACCTCGATATCATTTCTGATTATCAATAATATGATGTTACCTATGAATATTTTAAGAATAATGCAGACATGTTATTAACAATGTGGCGAAATCACGTGACTTTTTGAATTGGATTGACATGGACAAAAAAGTGTAAACAAAACGCTCGATTCAAGTAGGTTATCACCTCATAACTTTCTTAATATTTATCGAATTTTATTCAACTCAAGTGCACATACCCCTCTAATGTGAGTTCTTTCTTACGCCGCAAATGGTTTTTTGATTTATCTAGTACTTTCCGAGATTATCCCTCCCAGTCTTGAAAACGAAATAAATGGTCGTGTACATTTTGGGAGGGCTAATCTCAAAAAATACTGAATGAACCAAATATTGTAAGGGTATGTGCGCATTATTTGAACAAAATTCGTTAATTATTAAAGAACTTATGAAGAAAATCACAACCTGAATCGAGTGCTTTGTCTACATATTTTGCGGTGAAACCGATCAAAATGTCACATGGTTTTGCCACCCTGATTAAGTAAACATGTCTATGAGTCATCCAAGGCCATTCATTTATAACTAGTACGATATATAAAAAATATTGTAAATAAAACATCTTACTTGCAATCTATCCTATAATTTAGCGGAAATTAAAGTATTGTTTTATTTGGACTAACCAAACATATAGATGGACAAACACCAGAAACTCATGGGCTTTTCATTTTAAACACATGATACAGAACATACACAAACACCTGGACAATCTAAAGGGTCAGTCCCATACATGTATTTCCATCTACTGGTTTTAAAGTGTATGCCAAATTTGATAAATACAAATATACCCATTTTACATTCCTTAAAAACATGTAACTTGAATGATCCCAATAACAATTACAAACTTGATCGATCCCAATAACAAGTACAAACTTGAATGATCCCAATAACAAGTACAAACTTGATCGATCCCAATAACAAGTACAAACTTGAATGATCCCAATAACAAGTACAAACTTGAATGATCCCAATAACAAGTCCAAACTTGATCGATCCCAATAACAAGTACAAACTTGATCGATCCCAATAACAAGTACAACACTCAAGGCCGTTTGAAAATTCCAAAAGCTACTGGTGTCATGTATACAATGTATGTAAGGGGTTCGACAATCTTTCGGTCATACTAAAATGGTGTCTACAGCAGAGAGCTCTATGCTCAACTGTACAGTGCTGCGACATTGGAATACCAAGACCTCCCTAGACACATAACATGACACCCCACCAGTCACATTATACCGACACCGGGCCGACCAGTCCTAGCACTATCCTTTAATTATAAGCTGAACATCAAGCAAAGGGAGCTACTTAGTGTCATTTTTATGTACTCTTTGGTGCGACCTGGCCGGGATTGAACCCACAACCTTCCGAGATGATGTGGCCCCTCAATCATTCAGCCACTGCTGCCGTCACTAATGGTGACAACAACAAATGCTCTTAGTAACATAAAGTGCAATATTTACTCGGTCAGACACCGTCTCCTTGAAAGGATGTTACTGTCAGTTGTACAACTTCTCCTACTTAAAATGACAAACTAAGCTGACATATGATATGATACAACTGTAATACTTCACTGAATTATGTTAAGGTGTTTTAGAAGTGTTATATGGCAAAGACTCGGCTTTATTAGACATAATTACTAAATAAATAATTCCCATCCCTGCTATAACTAAAAGACCAAAGATGTCACCGAGTCACATTACACAGATACAGGGCAAACTAGTTCTAGAACGACCCTTTAAATACTGAATGTCAAGCAAGGAATCTAACAGTACCATCTTTCTGAAGTGACACTGGTGTGACCCTGTGGGGGATCGAACCCACAAGTACCTGCACATGAGGCGGATACACTACTACTGGGCCTACGTCGGAGTAAAGACAGAGCAAAGCATGCGAGGAAATAAATCAGGAATAAGTATTACTTAAACCAACGCCAGCTCATCTTCATTCTTTGCCAGGCTCCTAAATACTTCATGACATAGCAAGCAATAATCCAGTTTGGCACAAGTGACCCCCTCATTTACATTATAAAAATTGCCCAGTTACCAGACAGTCTCGTCTGAGTGATTACAAAAACATGAAATAAGCTGGCCCGAGTGATAACTCCAGTTTGACAAAAAAACAACTGAATAAGCTAAAGTCATGATGTACCATTAAACACTGAAATAAGAAACCACAACTTATATGACACAGCATCACTCAAATGCGGTGTGGCCTAGAAAAAGAAAGCGCATCCGCCTGGCAAGCAGGAGGTCGTGGGTTCACATACCCGATCGAGTGATACCAAAGACTTTATAAAATATGATAGCCATGATAGCCACCAGAGAATACCGGTATAGCTGGGTACAACAGAGTGTGGACTGGAGTAGCTCCTTTGCTTGAATCTTAGCATATAAAGGGTAGTGTTATGATTGGTCGGTATACCATTGTGGCAGCACCAGAATGTTTAGCATAGAGCTCACAGCTACAAATAAACACCAACATGAAATGACAGAAAGATAAAAAAAGAAATGCTTCTAGGTGTGCACCTATTTTGAAGATAATTAATCCTTTGATTTGTTTGTAAATACTAATTAGTGGACATAACCCTTGTATGTTTTACTAATTGGTTATTGAGCACACGGATGTAACTTGATTGAACTGTGGTAAGGAAGGTGCAGTTTCCCTCATCATGTTTCTAGCTACTGCATAATCGATTGATACAACTGGTGTGTATGTATGTTTGGATTTTAGCATCTTCTGGATAAGCTCCCAATGCTTAGCTGTATTCACCTGAATATTATTTAAACTATCATTAAAATGAACTTAGTCACCTACTATCTGGGTCTAATGTCATGGAAAAATCGGACATAGTATTAAAAAGCTATTTATAACTAGTTCTGTTGGGTTCAAGTTTGAGCACACAAGTCGTTTTAATACAACTTGGATTTTGACCTTAGATTAAAGGGGAATAACCATGTTACAGGCTGAAGCAATATATTAAAGGTACACTCAGGGAGGTGATCTAGAAGCGTGATTGGTGTCGATCTATTAATACATGTACAAATGAAAACCTTTATGATGTCATTCAGCTTCATATGGAATGTCCATATGCATTAAGTTAAGCCGAATGTTACATTCCAGTTAATTATTCTTAATGAAAATGTTCGGTCTGGAAAGCTCAACAACTCGGCTGTGTTTTGTTGCTAAATCATAAATATTAATTTAAATGTGGATTATATTGCTAACAGTACGTTGTACATATAAATCAAATAAAAGTGTACTTTTATCGCAAAACAATAATGTATATGAGCATGAATTACTATTAATGAATTATACAACAAAACTAGCCATGTGGTCTAGTTTTCCAGACCACACTATTTCATTAATAATAATTAAATCGTATGGACATGGTTCATACAGAATTATCATTATGAAATTCAAGGACTTTTTAAGAACTTTTAAGGTCCTAATAACCCATTTTTAAGGCCCGGATTAACTCATAACATTATTGACGATTTTTTTTTTGCCAATTTTTTTAAACTATGTCAGATATTATTTCTCTTGTATAATTAATCGACTGATTATGAAATTCAAGGACCGTTAATGATATTTTGTCAGAATTTAAGGACTTTTCAAGGCTGGAGTGGATTTAAGGACTTTTTAAGGCTGTATGAACCTTGATGGAAAGGGGCGTTCATGGGGCTAATTGAGGTATACCCACCATCGAGTTTTGGATTCACAAATGTGCCTAACCCCCCTATACTTTCAGTTTTTATTGCATTTTTCGCATTTTAAGCCTTTTTTATTTGTTTGCTTCTTTAATAGCCTGTACGCACATGCGTCAGTGCGTATGCCCAGGTACGCCGCTGATGGATAATGAGTCTTATAGTTTAGTGCATTCTGAATAGGAATCTGAAACACATTATGATGGTTACACATTACGTGGTCCAAGTATTAACTTTCATACCCCATCCAACCCCTTCTCAAAGAAGCGAAAACGCGGTTGACTGGGGTATAAAACAAAACCTTAATTTTCGGCTTAAAAAGTTTGCATATTGTAAAATTAAAACATTTGATATGTAATTTTAAACAGTTTATCGCATTTTTGTCAGTAAACAAACGTTTTTAAACGTGTTTTATTGTCAAAATATCCGTTATGAAATCCAGTTAATATAAGCTTTCCCATAGCTTAATGGAATTAAGGCGGGACCACGTAATGTACTCGTATTTGGATTGACACCCATTATTCTTCCAGATCGCCTCCAGTCCCTTTAAAACAGAACTAAAAAAAATAACAGGAAAACATTATTTACTACTGAAACTTAAAAAACAAACAAAAAAAGTTCTACTTCTAGGACTCGTGTACTCTTCACACCATGACCAAAACAAATTGAGCAAAATCTGACGAAATACCCGATTAAATGACGCATTTAAACAAGACAAATAGTAAAAAAAAATTCTTAAACAGGATAAAACATTTCATCATTCATCAGAAAACATTAATTTAAATTTACTTGCTGACACCGAAGGCTACAACCATCCCATTTTTTTGAACACATGAATCAAGGTGTATTATAATTTAAATTTGCCTTTATGGGCAACTGTTTTTTTATAAATGTAGTAATTTTACAGGTAAAATATGAAATAATTAAAGGTAGACACAACATGCTTGATGTTTAACTTAACAAATTAATTCAGTATTTCGCAATCCAGTTAACCAAACAGCTGAGTACCACGTGGCCCACAGCTCTCTTTGTTGGACAGTGTAGTTATAAATAGATTAGCAGAATTGTTTAAAATAATCATTACTAAGTTATCTTGACAAAATTCATGAATTGTAGAATGTGAAATAAGAAATTTGACAGCTTTAAACACAAAAATTGAAAGATATTTTACCTTTAAGCATGTTATAAAGTCCTGAACTGCAAGCATGTTAAGCACTGCCGCACTATGAATGATAACACATGTACTACAAATCGTTACCTAAAGTAAACCTAGCCCACAATTCACCAGGAGAATATATTATCTTCAGGAAGTGTCACACCATGAAACTAAATATGACACTGTCTGTCTGGTCCATATTTTATAGGATTAATATTCATGATTTTTTTTTTTTTTTTAATTTAGTCTTAGCCTGAGAAAATATACTATGAATATCAGCCTAATTAGACACATAACATATCAGTCTGAGTGGACATATAATAGGAATATCAGCCTGAGTGGACATATGAATATCAGCCTGAGTGGACATATGAATATGAATATCAGCCTGAGTGGACATATATAATATGAATACCACCCTTAGTAAATGAATATCAAAAGTAGATATAAAAATGGAACAGGAAAAGTAGCATTCAAGGATAACAGTCAACCACAAATACACAAAGCAACAAAGAACAGCTATATATAAAGATGAATAAAAGGCAAGACAAGACCACAACCTGACCCTGAGTAGATATATAATATGAATATCAACCGGAGTATACATATGATATGAACATCAGCCTGAGTAGACATATAATATGAATATAAGTCTGAGTAGATACAGAATATGAATATCAGCCTGAGTAGACATATGGTATGAACATCAGCCTGAGTAGACATATAATATGAATATAAGTCTGAGTAGATACAGAATATGAATATCAGCCTGAGTAGACATATACTATGAATATAAGTCTGAATAGATACAGAATATGAATATCAGCCTGAGTAAACATATAATATGAATATCAGCCTGAGTGGACATATAATATGAATATCAGCCTGAGTGGACATATAATATGAATATCAGCCTGAGTGGACATATAATATTAATATCAGCCTAAGTAGACATATAATACGATTATCAGCCTGAGAAGACATATAATATGAATATCAGCCTGAGAAGATATATAATATGAATATCAGCCTGAGAAGACATATATGAATATCAGCCTGAGTGGACATATATTCATATCAGCCGAAGTAGACATATAATATGAATATCAGCCAGAGTGGACATATATGCGTATCAGCCCGAGTAGACATAATATGAATATCAGTCTTAGCAGACATATAATATGAATGTCAGCCTGAGTAGACATATACTATTAATATCAGCCTGAGTAGATACAGAATATGAATATCAACCTTATTAGTGGACATATAATATGAATATCAGCCTGAGTGGACATATATGAATATCAGCCTAAGTAGACATATAATTTGAATATAAGTCTGAGTAGATAGAGAATATTTATATCAGCCTGAGTAGACATATAATATGAACATCAGCCTGAGTAGACATATAATATGAATATCAGCCTGAGTAGACATATAATATGAATATAAGCCTGAGTAGGTAGATAATATGAATATCAGCCTCAGTAGACATGAATATCAGCCTGAGCTGACATATAATATGAAGTCTGAGTAGACATATCATATGCACGTCAGCCTAAGCAGACATTTAATATGAATATCAGCCTGAGTGGACATATGATATGAATATCAGCCTGAGAAGACATATAACATGAATATCAGCCTGAGAAGACATATAATATGAATATCAGCCTGAGTGGATATATAATATGAATATCAGTCTGAGAAGACATATAATGAATATCGGCCTGAGTGGATATATAATATGAATATCAGCCTGAGTATAGACATATATGATATGAATATCAGCCTGAGTAGACATATAATATGAATATCAGCCGGAGTGGATATATAATATGAATATCAGCCTGAGTGGACATATAATATGAATATCAGCCTGAGTACATAATAATATGAATACTTACTAGAGTGGTGCTGCACTGTTTATCACATTTTAATCCAACACTAGTACATATATACATATAAACCATGCAGAAACATGCGGATGTGATATCCCAACAACAGCTTCAAGCACACTGCGGAAATAATGAATGAGGGGTTTAACTCCACTCAAGTAGTATTTCAACTATCACAATATCCTGGCTAGATAGTATGGCAAAGATGTTTACCAACTGGAGTTAACTAAACTTTTCGCTCCGCCTATCTCTTTCATAACACACACAAACTACAAGTCATTCAAATATATATTTTGCTGATCTTGAATATTCTGGTCTCGGATCTCTTTATACTGCGTCGTCTTTAAATAAGGTCGCAAAATAATGAAAACGAACTATTTCAAGATAGTAGGACAGTCACACGGTCCTTTTTAAATGTTAATATCTTGGTACTACTTCTATACTATGCGTATATCGGCAAATATAATCACCTTTTATAGTATTATGACTGATATGAATTTTGAAAAATGCTTTGATAATGGCATTAAAAATTAATATCTTTAATCGCTTTAAGTATACCTCCGTTATATAATTTATGAATATATTATTCAAAGCAGCTTACTGACCAAATAGAAATAAATGCTATTGGGGTGTACTCACGAGTACCAAATTGCAATACTCAATCATATTTCATTGCCATTTCATGCTTCCGAACTATGGCATGCATGATCCAAGCTTAGTATCTTATCCTTTTTCTTCTATTGTGTACAAATATTGTTGTAAAAAGCTTGTGAAATAAAATATGTTTAAACCAAACGGACATCCTATGGCATGATCCAAGCCTTAAAGGGACACAAGGCAATCTTGTTGTGTGTGTTTTTTTTACCCCCCAACCAAAAATAAATTATTTTGAAGCAAGAATCTTTCCATACTGTTCTAAATAGTTAGACCCGAAAGAGGTGGCATTATGTGAAAAGAAAAGAACTCTGGCCAAAAACCTAAGCTTTTACTTAAAATTTCACATTTTATTTTGTTTTAGGCCTAAAAAAATAAATAGTGATATTTTCTAGCTGTTGCATGCCCAAAACAAGAAATGTCACTGTAAGTGACAAATGCCCCCAAACTGACCTTTGACCTCTGTGACCTTGACCTTGGAGCCATGGACCTGGATTTTGAGTGCGCAAGTCGTCTTGTTGTGCTGAGCGCTTGTGCTAAGTTATTTGAAAATCCGTCCATGAATGTCAGAGTTATTAACCGGACAAGAAAGATAGTGATACTAATTCTATTTTTAGTAGCATAGTGATAACCTGTAGTGTGATACAGGTTGTTGTATTCCACTGTAAGAAAATGAAGGTACTATGTATGTATTATTGATAGGTATATAATAAATCGCGATATGTTTTTTTGATGCGATACTCAGCAATAGTTATAGTGGCCCAAAATGTTGCACATGATGTTAGATTTATACAAGGAGCATTCTCGTGGAAGGTTAAAATCCGACAAGTAATGAAGAATAAATAAATAAATGGAAGTCAGATGCACGGACTAACAAACAAACAAACGAAATAACGAACTGACGGACCCACAATATCCATACAACAAATGTATAAAACAGACCTCAAGCTTGCAGTGTGTCCCTTTAAATATTCATATGTTATATCTGCCAAATTCTTTGATAGCTAGCAGCTATAGCTAATACATTATGCAATCAGGTGATTTTTTTTTATATAGGATATTGATCCCCCCAAGAGCTGTTTTCTAATCTCTCATAAAAAATCAAAAAGCTATTTCTGCACAAACTGATTGCCATTTTAATCGGCCATTGCCAAAAAATAAAAAAGTAAGTCAGTAAAAGATAAGATTGGAAACAATTGATTTGCTATTAAAATTGTTGGTGGTTTATAGTGTAAAAGTTTGTTGTTGCATTGTGCAGTAATTGAAAATGCAGGCACAATTTTGCATTAACCTCCGAACTCTGTCTGCAATGTCTGCAATTAATTATAAATGTAAAACAACTTGTAATAGTTCAGGAGATAAAATTCCCAGTGAATCATAAAAGAAGATCCAGCAAACTTGTGTTTTTTTCCCTCAAAAATATTTTGTAGCAAGATTTATGACAAGATAAGTGATTCCTTAATTTTGCCCACTGAGACTGCCAGCTGAAGCATGACAATTTAATAAATGCAATGAATGCCTCATTTGGACAACTAAGCCACCCGAGAGGTACTGATGGCATACCGGTTTGACATATGTATGATCACATAATCAAGGACTATAACTCTGTAAAATATGAGCTGGCCTCAGGATTATAAACAAAACTCCATACACAAGACCATGCTCAACTCTAACTTATCCAATCAAAATGTGTGTAACAATCAATGAAAGCATGGCTATCATTGGCTGATCTGGAGTTGATTTTTGAGTTGAGCAAAGATTTATAATCTTGGGTCCAGATTTACAATGCTCATTGTCATCTTCACTTAACATGCTTATTAATGTTACACACCTTTTTACTACATTTGGTGATACCATTGACTAAAATTATGATGTAGTCTAGCTCAAATTATTTTTTTAGACATAAAGGTTATACCTTTTTTTCTTTTTTTTTCAAATTTGGAGAAAATTGAATAGCAAGTATAAACTTCAACCCAAACAAAAACCCCAATATCATTTAGGTAAATTATTACATAAACCAGGGATGTTTGCCTTTTTCAAGCCAGTCTCCTTGGAATTTTATCGGATAATAAAAGAGTTCATTTTGAAAATAAAAATCAACTGCAGAAGGTGAATGAGGAACCATTTAGCATTGGGAATAATGGCCTTAAAAAAGTCCAAAAGACATCATGGTGTAAACAAACAGAAGCCACTTATTTCATTTTAATCAAGGGCCATAACTCTGTAACATATTTATAAAATTCCATAGTTTTCGCTTGATCAACGGTTTTTTGTTTGAATGGTGTTTTACATAATTTTTAGCACGTTTGTTAGGCCATATATGACATCAATTTTTTATTTTTGGTAGAGCCAGACCACCCTTTTTCTCCTGGGTAGAACCAGTATCGTATACCTCCCGCCACCCGTAACAATCAACACCGCTTGACTGATCATTGTTTACAAAATAAAACTATATAAAAAGAGATACGTATATTTTCGGAAACTACAAAGATAGAACTTTGCACGCATAAGCAAATTATTACTTCAGTTAGCCGAGCATAAAGTTTAATTATATTACTGTTAACAACAAGCGAACCAAAAACCTTTTGTGGAAAATCTTCTTTTCATATTTCTTTGTGAAATTTATTGATGTATCATCATCTTCCCTATCTTCACAATATTGTGTTCCATAAGTATAAAGTTCTATAGCAAAATATTGCCAATACTCTCCACATGACAGCCATGTAAGATCACCTCATACATCGCCCAGTGTTAAAGATCCAGAACTATTACTCTGTTACAGAGGCTGCACTGTGTTGCTATGATAGTCTCCCTGAACTGGAGCAAGGTTGTGTATTCAATCAAATATAACAGCTCGTTTTCCATGAGTGAGAGTTTATTTCATCACAAAACCCATCATGCATCCCTGAGAGTAAATTGCCCAATAAATTTGAACCCAATTTACAGCAACTAGCTATCAGTAACCTAACACTCCCTTATTCTCGAAAAGGATACAAAGAATGTTGAATTCTTAAAAGTCCCTATCCTGCCATCAACAGGCAAATTTTACAATAGATGTACACCTTTTCTTAACCTACTGACAATGAGGTAAATATATAACTTAACATATTTTGAGGACACAGTATAAATGGCTTAACAAGTCAGGCCAAATCCCAAAACTGGAGCGTTGAATTAAGACCAACTCATAATTCGTTTTACGCATATTCAATCGTGGGCATTTTAAGAACTTGTGGGTATATATAAACCTATACTTTTAACTGGACATATACATTATTATATATGACCTAAACAAATAGATTTTGAATAAACGGTTTTGTAGTATAATTTTACCGTCATTTAGAGGGTTAGTTCCTTCACGAAGTGCACTCTTTGAGATTTCCCAAAACCTACTGTAAAATTAGAGATAACTAATTATATAACAGAACTAATGTATACCTAACTTGGTGTTAAATATCCACTAAAACCACTATGTGACCCGTACTTAAACACGACAGTCATGACAGATTATGAATGGAAAATCACTAGGGAAGAAACTAGTTAGAAGTAATTAAGATAGTATTTTTCAAAAAGATTGTGAAATTTAAGTACAACATGACGACCCTTATGCAACTCTTGTTGAGGCCTATTCTAGAAAAAAATGTTCCAGTTTGTGATAAACATGCCATATCAATCAAAATACGCAGTTGGTACCATGTTCTTCCTGTCTAAAATTTAAATCCCTTTTGAATGTAATCGAGAGTATATAAAAAGCTTAAAATATAACCCTGATAGGTAACCTAGGGTAGCGCATGTTGCTGCGAAATAGGAATTGACTTGTAAATAAAGGGTCATTTTAAGTCGACTTGTAAATAAAGGGTCATTTTAAGTCATTCATTATGTTTAGGCCCTTTAGAATAGAATATATCAAGATTTGTCCATTTTAAGTTGGATTCCTAGACCGCAATGGAAACCCTGACGTACCGCCTGTAAAATAAAATGTCATTCATATAGTGTATATCAAACAGACAATTTTAAGTATGTGTTATTTGTTGATTAGATGATGTTATGTTATGACTTTATTGTGCATGAAGTTTCTTTACGTAATACTTGGAATTATTTTATTTGTTTTTCATTGAAATCCGGATTGATCAGACACTTTGTAAATATTGTATTTCCTATTCAAAACGAAAAAACAACCGTCTACAAGATCAGATAGTTGACGCCTACGATAAATTCCGAAAATATCCGAACACACAAACAACTTCCGGTAGATTTGTATCCACATTTTTGTACCGAGAAAAAATTGAGGTTTGGATTTGGAATTATCGTCCAGAAATTGGGGGGAAAATATACTTTTGGCGATTGGGAATATGACCGAATATCGGCTATAAAATCGGCCATAAAATCGGCCAAAACCAAGCCCTGGTATGCTGAGGATATTGCCTCTTTACTGAATTATGCTGTTGCTTATTTGCTTATAACTGACTTATCTTCCAACTGAGTTTATTGAAAATCAAAACCCCTCAAAAACCATGAACTCTAGGAAAAATAATAGGTTATAAACTAGTAGGCTAACACTGCAAATCGCCATCTATATAACTGTTTCACGTCCTTTCGTTACCAGTGCAATAAGGCAAGACAGATTAAGAGAAAGATAAGCCCTTGAAATGACCAGTGAATATGTTACTTAATATTATCCTAATCCTGATAATCAAGTATGGTTCATATCAGCAAATACCTTAATCTCATCCAAAGTTCAAACATACAGGCTGACAACATATAATCCAGATAATAAACCCCAGTTTAAATGACGCAGAAATTTTGAACTCGTATAATTTTGCACCAAAACCAGGACCTGGTCTCCGACTAACCATGCAGTTAATCTTAATAGCTTATATAATTATTAATTTATATAAATAAAGCATTTGTAGTGGTTACACAGAACCATTAAACGTTATTATGTAGTAAACCTCATTTAAATAATTCACTGCATCATTATGACATCGTCATGTCCATATATATATATTTTTATGACCAGCTCAGGTTTGAAGAGCTATATTTACAGCATGCAAAAAGTATGATGCACCGACTATCTGACCTTGACATGATCATTTCATAACCAGTGTCATTACTAGGTCAGATATGGTATAACATGACAAATAATGTATGGTGCTTTGAGCCACATACAGGTTTATATATTGCCTAAGCAGGCAGGTACTTCCATAAATCACAGAGGTGTCATTAAGAGGCGGGAGGCGGGGATTTTCCCCTGCTACTTTGACTGGTCTACCCGGCTACTATGAATACTTTTACTAGTATTTTATACAAGTATCAATAAAAATACCCGGCTATTCTGCTCTGTGTGCCGCTTACTTATAAAGTTAATGACACCCCTGATTGATCATCGTAAACTTTCAAATGAACCCTAACAGACAACGCACCGTTATTTAATAAATTTTATACAAAAAATCAATTCGTAATTTTGATGAAGCATTATCAAAATAAACTGACCAATCAGTGACTAGAAATTTGACCTCTTAATTTTGGTAGGTGATAAACTCAGTCTTTATCCTCCAACCTAGTTTACTGTACATTAATATCTATACTGTGTGATTATTTTGAAGCTCTGCATATTTCATGCACATTCATGCAAATTGATTCAATATATGTATCTGTCAAAATCAACTCTTGAAAATTATCATCTTTTTACTCTGCCAAAGATTTTTGTTTTGATACAGAACCTAGGGATAAAAACCGAGTAAAACAAATTTTATCACCAAGTGAAAGTAAGGTTAAATCTCAACATTTTGGCAATGGAAAATCATGAATTATCTTACAGACAAGACAGCTCTAAAAATGTGTTAAGTAAGAAAAGAAAAATAACAATGTAATACAGTAATATCAGCAGAACTAATGGATGCTCTCAAAGATGCTTCATGTGAATGAAGTCGTATCAGAAAGGGAAAATGTATCAGAAAGGGAAAATGTATCACAGACAGGGAAAACGTACAAAGCTATTAAACTTATGCATATATAGATCTGCATGTTATTTTAAGATAATATGAGTGCACTCTATTTTCTTAGACAAATGTTAAAGCAATAATATATATACGGTTGCCTACAAAATAAAAGAAGAATGTCAATTCATTACATTAAACTGCTTTGTTTAATCGGAGTTTTATCAGTGGACATAAAGCAGAAAATTAAAGAAAATATCCCCATCATGATACATGTATGTAGGTCTGTGTTTACAGGATACATGTATGTAGGTCTGTGTGTTATCACAGGATACATGTATGTAGGTCTGTGTTAACAGGATACATGTATGTAGGTCTGTGTGTTATTACATGATACATGTATGTAGGTCTGTGTGTTATTACAGGATACATGTATGTAGGTCTGTGTGTTATTACAGGATACATGTATGTAGGTCTGTGTGTTATTACACGATACATGTATGTAGGTCTGTGTGTTATTACAGGATACATGTATGTAGGTCTGTGTGTTATTACAGGATACATGTATGTAGGTCTGTGTGTTATTACAGGATACATGTATGTAGGTCTGTGTGTTATTACAGGATACATGTATGTAGGTCTGTGTGTTATTACACGATACATGTATGTAGGTCTGTGTGTTATTACAGGATACATGTATGTAGGTCTGTGTGTTATTACAGGATACATGTATGTAGGTCTGTGTGTTATTACAGGATACATGTATGTAGGTCTGTGTGTTATTACAGGATACATGTATGTAGGTCTGTGTGTTATTACAGGATACATGTATGTAGGTCTGTGTGTTATTACAGGATATGAGGGAAATTAATATTCTAATTTGAATGAAGATAAGTAAGTTACAGTTCTTGCACTTCCTCTCATTGGCCTCTTATCATTGTGTCAAGTTTCATTTCACATAATTATACCAGTAGCAGTAGTATATTTCAAGTTATGCTCCGGACATACAAGAATTATGCGCATAACATTTTAAACACCTAATTTGAATGAAGACAGTGTTATGTTTTTTTCACTCTGCACTCTCTATCATTGTGTGAGTTTCATTTCAGTCTGATAAGTAGTTTCTAATTTATGCTGCGGACAAGAAAATCTGGACCGACGGAAGGACTGTTGGACGGACAAGATATTGTTGGATATTATGTTTGAGCAAGATGCAGTCATTATTAACTACTCTTGTTAAAGTCCACCTCCACGTCTTTCAAGAATTTAAGCATCATGCTTAAAGCACAGATAGTGTGACTGCATCTGTCTTAATTTACATATTGAGAAATGATCATTAATGATGCCTACATCATGTTGGCTTACAAAGCTTTACAAAATCTTTAACCACTTTTTTCCGCCATTCAGCACAATTATTGCATTCTGTGGCATTAAATATGATTACAAAACATTTATGCTAAGACTCATTATATAATATTGCTCTCATAAAATATTTTACACATTACCCAATATCAAAACGAAGTGCCGAAAAATCCTTGCTTGAATACATGCCAAACTAGAAAAATCTAGTTACGCAAATGTTAAACTATGCCAAATTTGATAGCCTACAACTGTCTACAATGTATCAAGGACCTTTTATAACACTCACGGCACGTTTTTTCTTTTATAATAAAGCATACTTTATTGAGCATTTATTACAGGAAAAAGAACTATAATATAAACGTTTTATCACAAATGCCCGACACTCTAGTTAAATCTTTCAGTCTTCGAGGTCATTTTCACCAATCGATGGCTCAGTGCAACACTATTGTATCTCAGACTTTATTTATATATAGCTACACCAGTTTAGCATTCAACCCTCACAATGCATACCGTCCAGTGGTACCCAGTCCGGTGGTACCCGGTCCAGTAGTACTAGACACTGTTTACTTAAACCAATGACCAAACAAGGCTGTTTTATATAAATCATTATCATAATACGACTAAAAAAAGGTTATATTGGAAAATATAAATCTGAATTTCTTACTGATCAAAATTGATCTAATTTACATGGGCAGTATTGATTATAATAAGTTTCTTACGCCTGGAATTGCCCGCGAAACAGCCAAAATGCATGCAGACTTACCCTGATAAAGACGCGAAACAGCCAACATGCATGCAGACTTACCCTGATAAAGACCGTTATATAGCCTGTTTTAAATGTCACATCCATAATTATTTAAATGGAAAAATATCCGATAAATCTAACAAGGATGATCAAAACCATGTAATTTAACTGGCTTTCACGATAAATCTAACAAGGATGATCAAAACCATGTAATTTAACTGGCTTTCACGATAAATCTAACAAGGATGATCAAAACCATGTAATTTAACTGCCTTTCACGATAAATCTAACAAGGATGATCAAAACCATGTAATTTAACTGGCTTTCACGATAAATCTAACAAGGATGATCAAAACCATGTAATTTAACTGGCTTTCACGATAAATCTAACAAGGATGACCAAAACCATGTAATTTAACTGCCTTTCACGATAAATCTAACAAGGATGATCAAAACCATGTAATTTAACTGGCTTTCAGCATAACTCTGTCAATAATGTACTCAAATCAATCAGTTACCTTTAAGTTAATGGGTGCCTTTGTAAAAGAGTGTTTTTATATGGCATAGTGTTTCTTATATTGACATCAAAGCAAAATTACGAATTCCTTCTTCCAGTCCTTTTTTTAAATGGGAATTAGGAATGAAACTGAAGCTGTTAAATACGGGTGGAATTAAAGTGCATAATTTAAAAATTTATTTCCGGGGAATTTTCATCAATTTAAAAATACCTTATTGGACCCCCCCACCATTTATGCTCTCTTATACTGTTCGCTTATGAGTAATTTTCATAGAAGAGTGATTATTATGGAAGTTAAGTTTAGAAGAGGAATAACTGGTTAAGTTTTAAGTGTTTAGTTTCTAAAGTTTTCTGCATGAATTGTAAAAAAATGTTCAAATGTCAAGATATTATGCGACTGTCAGTTCCAAACTATTCATTTAAATAGATCGTTACCTCATTTAATTTGCTGCTAGTTTTTGTCGATTTGTTTAAATTATAATTGTTGCACATCTCAACCAAACACAGCCAAAATGTTGATCATTTTCATTAAAAGTTTGATTGTTTCCATTATACAGTAGTGAATACCTGAGGGAAATTTAGAGATGTGAAATGCATTTAGAACTTGTTGTGCTCATCTAGATATCTGTGAATTCAGTTGGAAGAGTGCATAGGGCTATCAATTTCTCAGAAGTAAGATAAGTTTGTTGATCACACTTTCGTCAAACGAAAATCACATACACAAATATTTTTTTCCCTCATACAGCATTTGCAAAAGCATAATATGTAAAACATATAGCTACACTTGCTGATGTATTGTCAGTGCTGCAGAGACTGAAAACATGGATTTAACATAAAAACTGCACCAAAAGAAACATTAGAAAACTTTGAACTTTGACCTGAGGACAAAAACAAGCCAATTTAATTAATGAACTTGCAATGTGTGTTTCAACCCATTGTAATTATTACATAAATTGAAATATGAACAAAGCTTAGCACTCATAAAATCTTATGCACTAATCAAATCAATCAAGCAGTCATTGATACCGATTATAAGTCCCCAATGTAACCAGTCTACTGCCAGATCAATGAAACAGACAAAACCTAATAAAAAAACATTTAACCAGTCTCTCAATCTAATCACTTAGAAGCTTGCATCTGCAGAACACAGATCCTGTGAATACAGCAAGTCTCCAGATAGCAACCTTTCTGGTATGTATTTTATACAGATCCTGTGAATACAGCAAGTCTCCAGATAGCAACCTTTCTGGTATGTATTTTATATTAGACAGAAAAAATCATAAATCTTTGAGTTCAATATTTCTCCATAAATCTCAGAAAATTTTATTGCCAGATTTGTTTTCTGCCTCTGGAATGATAAAACAAAACAATGAAGTGGGATATAATGATTAATTACAAATTCCATCTACACTTGTTTCATGCACGCTTTATATTGTGTACACAGAGATCTTTACAGTGATCTTTTTTTATTGAATTTATTAAACGAGCTGGCAAATATTATGAGGCATTGGTGCGCCGAGCGTCATATCATTTTTGCCGACTAATTTAATAAGCATGACTGTAAGATACTATTTATCACATAAATAATGTCATATATGGTCCGAAAGTGGGCCTGAATTTGTGTAACCTCATTGTAAACTCACTGGCGTTAAGTAACCACTAGTTATTCATAATTTTGATAGAGCATCATCAAAAGGAATGACCAATCAGTGACCAGAAATAAGACAAATCAAATACATTCTGGTAGGTGATCAACTCGGTCTTTATCTTTGATATTCAACCAAGTTTACTGTTAAAATTAAGGTATCCTACAGTGCGATTCTTTTAAAACCCTGCATATTTCATGCACATTTATGCAAATTGATTCAATATATTATGTATCTTTTAAAATCAAAATCTTGAAAATTATAGTCTTTTCACTCTGCCAAAGATTTTTTATTTTACTACAGAACCTAAGGATAAAAATCGAGTAACACAATGTTAACACCTACAGAAAATAAAATAAAATCTCAACATCTCTGCAATGGAAAAATATGTAAAGTGTATTATGATATTCATGTTATGACTTTATTGCAACTCTCAGAAGACTTTTTATGTGTAATAAAGCCTTTTATTTTATGATAAGCAATGAAATACTGTTTTTTATCAGTGAAAAAAAAGTGTTATTCCACACTGTGGCATTTAGAGTTTTATTTCCACAGTAGCTGCCGGGACTACTTTTTTAATGTACAACCAACATAAATGCACAGTAACACGACTCACAAGATATTCCAACTGTTATATTGTTACATCCACTGTTTATTTAATTACTTTCTTTCTATGACGTTAACGGTTTCAAAAAAGTGACGTCATATGTAACGTTTCGTTACGTCATCGTGAACAGGGCGCGTAGCCAGGTGTGTGAAACGGTTAAGTTACTGAAATTGCTAATAAATTGTTTGTAAAATCATAAAAGAAAAGAAAATTCGCATTTGTGAATATATAAGTGAGTATACCAAAAAATACAGCCCAACAAAATAAATAAACGCTTTACAAAAGAAATTGCTTTACAAAATAAATTACTTACAAGGCAAAAAATCGATGAGTTTTCACGTGTAATTAACTGTTAATTGAAATTCCCTTAGCACATAGAAAGACCAATTACTGAACAAATTGTGTAACAAAGATTAATGGACTCCAATCCAATACTAACTTTGGCTAAATGGGACATAACGGTATATAACCTTCTTTATAATAGTATCGATATGTAAGGCATTATAAAACATATTCATTATGAAATCAGATATTGATACGACATTGTACTCTGAATAGCATGAGAATTAAAAGCCCTGGCAAGCTTGCCTGATCATGAACTCTGATAAGTATTTCTTAATAGTATTCTGAATTGGCCATTTACTCAAGCAAAACTAATAGGATTGTTTAACCATTGTGGCTCTCCTACAATAGCATTATTCAACTTGAAAGAAGTGTAACATTCTGCTTATAGTTTTTGTGTCTCTTAATTTAAAATTGAATGGTTGCTTAACGGCTCATCAATGCATTGTTTAGGTTATTTCGAGCCGCTCCAGAGAGAGGAGACGGATACAATTATATGAATCTGGTAACCATGCTCTAATCTTATTATAAAATACAGTAAATGTCTGTCGTTCTAAAACGTGCTCGCAGGATGGACTTCAAAACACGTCCTTCCACATCCGCATCTGAAAGAAGGAGAGTCTTGCCCAAGGACACACAGAAGAAAACTCAGTAGCACCGGTAAGGCTCGAATCCATAAATTTCTGGATTCGAAGTCAGTCATGCTATATATCCATGAGCCATGTCTGTTCCTTTTATGTGAAAAGACCTAAGAACCGCTGAATATGAAGACATCTTATGGGCACAAAGTACATCAGAAGTACAACCGAAGGTATATGTAATATGCTCACAACTGGGCACCAGAACATCAGAAGGTATCTGTAATATATCCACAGTTGGGCACCAGTACATCTGAAGGTATCTGTAATATGCACATAGCTGGAAACCAGTACATCAGAAGGTATCTGTAATATGCCCATAGCTGGAAACCAGTACATCAGAAGGTGTCTGTAATATGCCCACAGATGGGCCAAGTACATCAGAAGATGTCTCTAAATATCCCACAGCTGGACCTAGTACATCAGAAGGTGTCTGTAATATGCCCACAGCTGGGAGGTGTCTGTAATATGCCCACAGCTGGGCCAAGTACATCCGAAGGTGTTTGTAATATGCCCACAGCTGGGCCTAGTACATCAGAAGGTGTCTGTAATATGCCCACAGCTGGGCCTAGTACATCCGAAGGTGTCTGTAATAGGCCCACAGCTGGGCCAAGTACACCAGAAGGTGTCTGTAATATGCCCACAGCTGGGTCAAGTACATCAGAAGGTGTCTGTAATATGCCCACAGCTGGGCCTAGTACATCAGAAGGTGTCTGTAATAGGCCCACAGCTGGGCCAAGTACATCAGAAGGTGTCTGTGATATGCCCACAGCTGGGCCTAGTACATCCGAAGGTGTCTGTAATATGCCCACAGCTGGGAGAAGGTGTCTGTAATATGCCCACAGCTGGGCCTAGTACATCAGAATGTGTCTGTAATATGCCCACTGCTGGGTCAAGTACATCAGAAGGTATCTGTAATATGCCCACAGCTGGGCCTAGTACATCAGAAGGTGTCTGTAATAGGCCCACAGCTGGGCCAAGTACATCAGAAGGTGTCTGTAATAGGCCCACAGCTGGGTCAAGTACATCAGAAGGTGTCTGTAATAGGCCCAAAGCTGGGCCAAGTACATCAGAAGGTGTCTGTAATATGCCCACAGCTGGGCCTAGTACATCCGAAGGTGTCTGTAATATGCCCACAGCTGGGAGAAGGTGTCTGTAATATGCCCACAGCTGGGCCTAGTACATCAGAATGTGTCTGTAATAGGCCCACAGCTGGGCCAAGTACATCAGAAGGTGTCTGTAATATGCCAACAGCTGGGCCAAGTACATCAGAAGGTGTCTGTAATATGCCCACAGCTGGGCCTAGTACATCCGAAGGTGTCTGTAATATGCCCACAGCTGGGCCTAGTACATCCGAAGGTGTCTGTAATATGCCCACAGCTGGGCCAAGTACATCAGAAGGTGTCTGTAATATGCCCACAGCTGGGCCAAGTACATCAGAAGGTGTCTGTAATATGCCCACAGCTGGGCCTAGTACATCCGAAGGTGTCTGTAATATGCCCACAGCTGGGCCAAGTACATCCGAAGGTGTCTGTAATATGCCCACAGCTGGGCCAAGTACATCAGAAGGTGTCTGTAATATGCCCACAGCTGGGCCTAGTACATCCGAAGGTGTCTGTAATATGCCCACAGCTGGGAGAAGGTGTCTGTAATATGCCCACAGCTGGGCCTAGTACATCCGAAGGTGTCTGTAATATGCCCACAGCTGGGTCATGTACATCCGAAGGTGTCTGTAATATGCTCACAGCTGGGCCTAGTACATCCGAAGGTGTCTGTAATATGCCCACAGCTGGGCCTAGTACATCCGAAGGTGTCTGTAATATGCCCACAGCTGGGCCTAGTACATCAGAAGGTGTCTGTAATATGCCTACTGCTGGGCCTAGTACATCAGAAGGTGTCTGTAATATGCTCACAGCTGGGCCTAGTACATCAGAAGGTGTCTGTAATATGCCCACAGCTGGGCCTAGTACATCCAAAGGTGTCTGTAATATGCCCACAGCTGGGTCATGTACATCCGAAGGTGTCTGTAATATGCCCACAGCTGGGCCAAGTACATCCGAAGGTGGCTGTAATATGCCCACAGCTGGGCCAAGTACATCCGAAGGTGTCTGTAATATGCCCACAGCTGGGCCAAGTACATCAGAAGGTGTCTGTAATATGCCCACAGCTGGGCCAAGTACATCAGAAGGTGTCTGTAATATGCCCACAGCTGGGCCATGTACATCAGAAGGTGTCTGTAATATGCCCACAGCTGGGCCAAGTACATCCGAAGGTGTCTGTAATATGCCCACAGCTGGGCCAAGTACATCAGAAGGTGTCTGTAATATGCCCACAGCTGGGCCTAGTACATCCGAAGGTGTCTGTAATATGCCCACAGCTGGGCACCAGTTCATCATATGTCATTTGTAATATGCCCACAGCTGGACACCAGTACATCAGATGGCATCTGTAATACACAGCTTGGCACACCTATAATATGCCCACAGCTGGGCACAGATCTGTAATATGCCTACAGCTGGGCACAGATCTGTAATATGCCTATAGCTGGGAATATCTGTAATTTGCCCACAGCTGGGCACCAGTACATCAGATGGCATCTGTAATATGCCCTCAGCTGGACACCAGTATAATGGCTTGCAAAAAAGGCATAAACCAATGCCTTCATTAAGTAGTCTAGCAGACAATCGATTGGCTTTTAATAATGTAGACAATGATCATGTTCAAACCTGCGACTGACTTAGAGTTGCCTCTTAACGCAGGAACAATCCTTTTTCAAATTACGCCACCTACTGGGGATCTAATTCCCTTCTTAGACAGATGTATGTCAAAGAAAGAAACAGAAATGATTAAGTCAGATTCTTAACTTTCCTCCAGACACCTTACTTTGCCAAATTAGGTATTTCATCATTTTATCTTCTAACTTACGACATAAGAGTGTAATGAAGAAAAAGAATTTTATATTTTTGGAAAGTAGTATAACTTAACGTCTAAGATGTCATGTATAGGTGCACTTTTTGGCATTGCATGATACAAAGGTGCACCTTTTGGTGTTATTAGATGTAAAGGCGCGCTATTTGGCGTTATTAGATGTAAAGGCGCGCTTTTTGGCACTATTAGATGTAAAGACGCACGTTTTGGCGTTATTAGATGTAAAGGTGCGCTTTTTGGCACTATTAGATGTAAAGACGCACGTTTTGGCACTATTAGATGTAAAGATGCGCTATTTGGCACTATTAGATGTAAAGATGCGCTATTTCGCACTATTAGATGTAAAGATGCGCTATTTGGCACTATTAGATGTAAAGATGCGCTATTTGGCACTATTAGATGTAAAGACGCGCTATTTGGCACTATTAGATGTAAAGACACGCTATTTGGCACTATTAGATGTAAAGACGCGCTATTTGGCACTATTAGATGTAAAGACACGCTATTTGGCACTATTAGATGTAAAGACACATGTTTTGGCATTATTAAATGTAAAAGTGTGCTTTTTGTAGTGTTGCGTGATGTAAAAGGCGTGCTTTTTGGCATTATGGCGATGTCAATGTGCACCTTTTGGCCTTATGTGATGTATAAGATGTTGTGCACCTTTTGGCCTTATGTGATGTATAAGATGTTGTGCACCTTTTGGCCTTATGTGATGTATAAGATGTTGTGCACCTTTTGACCTTATGTGATGTATAAGATGTTGTGCACCTTTTGACCTTATGTGATTTATCAGATGTTGTGCACCTTTTGACCTTATGTGATGTATAAGATGTTGTGCACCTTTTGACCTTATGTGATGTATAAGATGTTGTGCACCTTTTGGCCTTATGTGATGTATAAGATGTTGTGCACCTTTTGGCCTTATGTGATGTATAAGATGTTGTGCACCTTTTGGCCTTATGTGATGTATAAGATGTTGTGCACCTTTTGGCCTTATGTGATGTATAAGATGTTGTGCGATAAATAAAATCTCCCATTCATGCTTATTTTTGATTTATGGAACTTGTTAAGCATCAGTTTCTTTTTGCCCACGGTTTAACAAATTCAAGTAATAAATGAGCACTGGTCGAATACCAAATACTTATCTTGTTTGTTTGAGCAATGATAGTTTCATTCACTCTACTATAAAACCAGTTATACGAGAATCCGCCAAAGGAATTGTTTTTAAAACAGCACCCACAATTTCTGGTATTACTTCATGGGTCACCTTAATAGCCAGTAGGGGGACGAAATGAAAGGTTATATGGCACTTAACAGGAATAAACGTGCCAGACTCGATCATCCTTCATTTACATCAAAATAAAATATGGAGAACGGGCCTAGAATCTTCTAACCTGCAGAACTGCAGAGTTGCAAATTTTATAGTAGACACTCTAGTCATGAAGACCTTGAATGAGCATGATAACAAATGACAAAATAAACATGAAGGTGGGGTCCTAACCTTCTGGTTCTAGGAGTTTGCAGGAGTTATATTCCACACCGACAACCACAAGGGGAGGTAGGTAGAAGATTTACTCTCCTAAATTGTTTAGCTGACCGGCCACTTTTAGCAGTCCACAATACAACAACAAAAGGAAGAACTACAAATCTCCCATCTACTTTAAAACTTTCCCCTTTACACAAAAACAAAGCCCTGTATTTGCACCCAAAGTAATAATTATTCATAAACTCATCCCATGCTGTGTCAGCTAGTATCAGAAAAAATGTTAATAATAATGTATGCAAATGAATTGTCACGGTGTTGCAATTAGGTGCAAAAAAAAATGTGGAATCACATGTTTAATTCAGTTTGCAAATTATGTATGAAAATGAGTTGTATCTCAAATTGATTTTACCTGTTTTTATATGTATGCAATTAAGTTGTATGTCATCTAGGGACAAATTAGCTTGTAAACCTTCTATAACCTAATTATGCAAATAATATACATGTTTTGTGTTACATATATATGCAAGGCAGTTTTATTTTTTTCATAATTTGTTTGCAAACCATTGAGACAGACAAGTGCCGTAGGACGAGGGAATTGAATTGAATGTTGTTTAACGGCTCATCAACACAGTATAGGTTATTAAGAGCCGCCCCAGAGAGAGGGGGAGGATACATAGGAATCCGGGAACCTGCCCTACTCTTATTATCGAATAGATTCCTATGGTTCTTAGAACGTGCTCGGTGGATAGACCGATACATGGGACCGCCCGGTTTACGTCCCCATGTAGGAGGAGGGGAAAAAAAATAAAAAAAATAATTGGAAAAGCTATTTTTTTTATTTTGTTAGAAAGTAATAGAGAATGAAATGCTCGATTAAAATCTGGGAGAAGGTAAAATTAAAGTAAAAAACAATCAAATTCCCTATGGAAAACTAAAAATCCTAACCCTAATCCTAAAAGTCCTGATTTTGTTTTGACCTTTAACCTCTAAGTGTGACCTTGACTTTGGAGCCACGGACCTGGATTTTTGCATGTGACACAGTCTTGTTTTGGTGAGCACTTGTTATTTGAAATCAGCCAAGAATGTCAGAGTTATTAACCGGACACGAAAGCACTTCATTTTGACCTTTGACCTCTATGTGTGACCTTGACCTTGGAGCCACAGACCTGGATTTAGCGCGCAACAAATCGTCTTGTTGTGGTAAGCACTTGTGCCAAGTTATTTGAAAATCCGTCCATGAATGTCAGAGTTATTAACAGGACATGACTGTACAGACAGATGGACGGACGGACGGACAGACGGACGGACGGACGGACGGACGGTGCGTTTACTATATTCCACCCTTCGGGGGCATAAAAGATAATGGCCTCAGTGTAAATTTATCTACATCTCAAGAATAAACCAACAGATGAGTGTTTCGGTTCGATGGCCGAGTCTAAATTGATGAGTGTTTTTGTTCGACGGCCGAGTCTAAATTGTAACCCATCTGACAACAGATGTAGCTACCCATCCGCCATATACGTCAGATACAGGTAAGATGCCTATCTGCGTAAAATACCCCTGAAAATATTTGATAAAATTCATAAGTTTTATGCTAACCAAATACGCATTGAAAATATGATACACACGCAAGGACAATTAGACTCTGACGCGTAGCCATAGTGTGTTGAAGTTTTGCCTTTGACTGGTTCTGGAGATGTGCACCAATGAACAGCAGTAAACCGACATGCAGATAACTCGGCCCAATTCTGTAATCAGTTGTGATAAAGTATTTGCTAAAATAAATCAGTAACTTAAATTATCGTGCAATTAATCCAGCATTTTATCGATACTGATTACAAGGACAAAATGTCTGTTTAACAGAAAAACTTATTCAAAACACGATCCGATTATATCGTGAGTCCCAGGTTGCTTTTGGTTTTTGGGAGTAACTGTTATTGTGATTGTAACCCTCACTTAGTGAAATTAAGATTTTACTCTTCAAGTTGAAATTTCAGCATTGAAAACGCCTTAGGTCCAAAAAATTGTATGCGGCTTTGCGAAACTTAGAATTTTTATCAACACACTGTAAAGAATGTTCTGATCATATCATTGGCATTTCCATCATCATGATAAAACTTATCTCATATTTTGCCATTTATATTGCTGACTTCTAAGTTTTCCTTTCTGCAACTGCTGCATTAGAACTTAGATTTCTTTCAACTATGACATTCTTTATCTTGGTAAATTTCCATTTTATCAGAGCCTGTACTGATATTCTTTTTGGTAAATGCATTTAACACATTAATCATAAAAAATTATGCAGATTTATCATGCAGTTTACCAACATTAGCAAATAGCTATCAAGCATCCAGATAACATTACCATATAGAGGCGTGACCTATATAAAGCTGACAGAAATATAAACGTATCAGCTAAAATTAAACACATCTAGACCACCATTAACTAACCGGTCCTTGTTTTTATAACAGCATGCCTATTCATGAAAAACTAAATTATTCCACTATAATTACTGTCCATATCTTCTTACTTGCATACATTGTTTTGTGGGTGGACCCCTCTGAATAAATAAACACTGAATTGCAACAATAGCAATAATTTTGTTTTAATCACCTTTTGACTGAACTAGGTGGGGACGTGGCCCTGTGGATAGCACAGTGGACTTTAAACCGGTGGACCCGCGTTCAAGTCTCGTTGGTGCCACTGAGTTTCGTCGGTGTGTTCTTGGGCAAGACTATTTCCCTTAGGCTGGATCATAAGATGAAGACGTAAGCTGCGCAGTCCTGTGTAGCATGTTAAAGTACCATAGGAATCAATTTGCCATGATTCCTATGTATCTTTCCGCTTTATCTGGGCAGCTATAATGAACCTATAATGTGACATAGATGAGCCACTGAACATTAAATTTAATTGACTGAACTATATACCCAAAAGGGTCTAAACATGAATTATACAGACAAAAGTAGAAAATCAAAACCTTCACTTAAAGAGTTGTCGTCAACTCTGAGTAGATACTGATCAAAACCATGCTGCTGACCACCGGAGATGTATCTAAATATGTTCATGACTGGTAAGTCAATAATATACATGCAATGAGAGCACAAAATGCAGCGGGTCTGCAGACGTTCATTAAACAGCAATTAAATATATTTCCTATTCAATTAAATCTGCCTCATAATTAAGGTAAACTAATTATAACAGGAAAGCTTGCACCCATTTAATGCTTTCAGTTGTCTTTTCTATGAAATGCTCTTCACATGGCTTACTCCAATCACCAGTTCTTACTGTAACAGTAAAGATGCCAGAAATTTTAGAAGTATTATTTTCATTCTGCAGAAGTTATTTTCTGTCCAATTATAATTATGGTGTAAGTTCAGTGAATCATGAAGACTGATATTGCATAAGTACCTTGGAAAGCATGTGCATGTTTGATCCCTATTAGACACGTAATCGAAACAAACGATGGTATCAACTGAATTAAGAGGAGCAGCCAAGTACAGTAAGCTATGGAAGCCTGGCAAGATCATCATCTCAGTAACTGGTAACAAGAGCTGTCGGAGGCCTCGTTTATTTAGGGGGCTTAATTTTTGAATTCTGTCAAATGTTTTCAGAACTATGATAATATTCAGATAATATCAACAAAACACATGTGATATCTCATTCATAAGTAGGTGGAGGGTGGTGTTGTTGGAGGTGGGTGGTGTGGGGAGGGGTCAAATCTCACAGAATTTAGTCAAAATACATGTGATATCTCAATCATAGTGGGTGGAGGGGTGGTGATGGTGGTGGTGGTGTTTTTTGTTGTTATTTTTTATGCCCCCCTTGCTTTGCACATTTCGGTCTGTCTGTCCATCCAAAAATCTTCTTGTCTTTGCGAAAACTCCAAGAACGGCTGGCACTTCAAACTCGAAACATGGCAGGAATGTTTGTGTCATGGTCTAGTTGTGACCTCCCCTTTTGGGTTGATTCGTTTAAGAAATGTGGTTACCATGGTAACAAAACATATATATAAAAAAAATGTTGGGCGGTCCATCCCAAAATCTTATTGTCTTTGCAATAACTCAAGAACAGCTGGCACTACAAACTCGAAACTTGGCACATGGTCTAGTTGTGCACCTCTCCATTTGGGTAGATTCGCATGAGAAATTTGGTTGCCATGGTAACAAAACATATAAAACAAGAGGTCAATGACCTTGAAGCTGACCTTGAAGGTTTTTGATAGCTAGATCAGCATTCCTGTGAAGTTTCATGAAAATCCGTAGTTTCAGAACTGAATGTTGTTTAAGGGCTCATCAACACAGTATAGGTTATTAAGAGCCACCCCAGAGGGAGGGGAAGGATACATAGGAATCCGGGAACCTGCCCTACTCTTATTATCGAATAGATTCCTATGGTTCTTTTACGTGCTCGGAGGACAGACCGATACACGGGACCGCCCGGTTTACGTCCCCATCCAACGGACGAGGCTGAGGGAGAGTGTCTTGCCCAAGAACACACCGACGGAGCTCAGTGGCACCAAGGAGGATTGAACCCGGGGCCTCCAGTTACAAATCGGCCGCGCTACCGACTGCGCCACGCCAGCACAAGTAGTTTCAGAGGAGTAGTCGCTACAAGTTTTCATTATATAACTCTATGTAAACAAAGATGGCCACTGGCGGCCATGTTTAACGTCAAATGAAAATAATTTTTGACAAGGATCAACAGTCATACTGATCATTTTAGAAAAAGTCCCATATCAATATCACTTACAGTTTTCAAGAATTAGTCGCTACAAACTTGTATTTTGAAAATCAATTTTTAGCCTTTGCAGCCATCTTGAACTCCAGCCGACCTGAAATTTTGCTAGGATCAATAAGACATCAAGAGCAACATTCCTGTGAAGTTTCATGAAAATCTGTCGATTAGTTACAGAGGAGTATTCGCTACAAGTTTTTACCAGATAACTCTATGTAAACAAAAATGGCCATCTTGAATTTCCAGCGACCTGAAATTTTGCTAGGTTCAATTAGACATCAAGAGAAACATTCCTGTGAAGCTTTATGAAAATGCGTAAAGTAGTTTCAGAGGAGTAGTCGCTACAAGTTTTCATTATATAACTCTATGTAAACAAAGATGGCCACTGGCGGCATGTTTAAGGTCGCATCAAAATAATTTTCGACAAGGATCAACATCATTCCATATTGATCATTTTAGAAAATGTTCCATATCAATATCACTTATAGTTTTCAAGAAGTACTTGTTACAAACTTGTTTTTTGAAAATCTATTTTTAGCTGTGGTGGCCATCTTGAATTTCCGACCAACCTGAAATGTTGCTAGGATCATTTAGACATCAAGAGCAACATTTCTGTGAAGTTTAATGGAAATCCGTCGAGTAGTTTCAGAGGAGTAGTCGCTACAAGTTTTTACTAAACAGCTCCAGATGTAAACAAAGTTGGCCGCTGGCAGAATTTATTCTCCCCATCATTGGTGCATGGGGGACGGGGAGGGCCATCCCCCGATGCACCTTACAAGAGTGTATGCATTTATATATAAACAATACAGAACAGTAACAGAAGTGTTAAATTTGCATAAGAGAGTTGTTAACTGGGGAATTTTCTCTTTCTACCAATTCATCAGGTCAAAAGAAATGCATAAGGAATGTGGTTGCCATGGTAACAAAACTTGTAAAAAATAATTAAAAATTGCTTGTCTTTGTGATAACTCAAGAAAGCTGGCACTACAAATGCCAAACTTGGCAGGAATGTTTGTCTCATGGTGTAGTTATGCACCTCCTCTTTTGGGTAGATTCACTTAAGAAATGTGGTTGCCTGGGTAACAGAATTTGTAAAAAAATAAAAAAAAATAAAAAAAAATTATGTTTTTTTTTTTTAATTTTATTTTAATTTTTTAATGTTTTTTTAATTATTATTTTTTTTTTTATGTTATTTTTTAATGTTTTTTATTTTTATGTTGTTTTTTTTTAATTATTATTGTTGTTTCTTTCTCCCCCTTTGTTGGATCAGTTTTACATAGTGTATAGGGAAGAACTTCAAAAATCTTCTCTGAAACTACAAAGGTTTAATTTTATTTAATATCAGCTTTTGGATCCTCTACCAAGTTTGTTCAAATGGTGAACCTGGGGTCAAATTAGGGCCCCTTCCCGGGGATATCCAGTAGAATGATACAGGCCCTCTTGGGCCTATTGTTTTTAATATACAAGTATGTTGTGATGTTTCTATATTTAAACCTTAATAATTTAAAATCATTTTTTAAATTACCTCCTTTTATTAAATGAACACTAAGATTAAATTTAATTTAAAAAAAATACATTTATGATTTATTTTCACTCTTTAAACTCAAACTATTGAATAATTTTGACATATGGGATACAATATTTTGATGAAGAATGTGCAAATTAAGCAACCCATGTGAAAGCTAAATGTAAAATACCTACATATATATAAGGATAACTGTCAATTTATATGCGAAAACTCACTAAAAATTGCTTGGCTTCCATAACTCAAAAACAGCTGGTACTCAAAACTTGGCAGTAATGTTTGTGCCATGGATGTTGAAGGGGGGGCATATATGTTTTACAAACATCTCTTGTTTTTTGGGGTTAGTGGGGGTTCAAATCTAACAGAATTTAGTCAAAATCCCATGGAATAATCATAATTATTTTGTTAGACTTTCGAGAAATTCTATGTTACTCATTAGAATAGGGAAGTACCTAGTAAGTATTAGAATAATTATGCACTAATCTTGTAATAAAGAAAGCATATTAATTACGAGAGAAAATCATTGTCATTGTGCAATTTCATGTGCATGGCAATGTGCCGGCATCAGCAAACATCCATCAGCTACCTACTGGGATACTGTCGACACATTTACTTTACCAGAACTTGTATGGGGACATGATTATAACCATAAGACAAAAATAAAAACATTTTTATAATTCTTCTGTTCTTACAAGTGGTCAAACTGGAGAAAAATAATTTGTTCGACAAAAATTGAGGAAAGCGGAAAAGGGGCATAATTCTTCATTTAGGTCAGTATATACATGTGTCGTTTCACTGAATTCTGTCAAATGGTTTCAGAAGTATGAGCTTACCGTTAACCAACGCGGACATCGCTAGAGACGGAGATGTCGGGGTGAATAGAACGGTTTGCCTTTAATATCAAAATACATGTGTTATTTCCCATGGTGGGTGGATCGGTGAAGGTGGGTCAAATTAAACAGATTTCTGACATGTACATGTCAGGGAAATTAGTCAAAATCCCACGGAATAATCATATTTTGTTAGACTTTTGAGAATTCGTATATTAATCATTGGAATAGACAAGATTCTATTATATTAGAATAAGTATGCACTAATCTTGCAGTAAGGAAAACATACTAATTACAAGAGACAATCATTTTTATTGTGCCTTTTAATGTGCATAGCAGATTCCTCAACCCTATCTACCCCGACATGTAACATGCCTGGAGATGGTATATATTTGTAGACACATTTACTTTACCAAAACATGTAGGGAAGACATGATTATAACCATTAGACAAAAATAAAAGTACTTTTATAATTTTTCTTCTTACAAGCTGAATACCGTCAATCTAGAGAGATAGCTAAAGAAAGATAATTTGTTCATTTGTATAAATTTACCTTTCTTAAGTATAAGCTATAAATTGGACATCTGCACTCAGTTACTCAAACATGTATTTTAATGCAATATAATAGGACTTATTTTATGCCATTATCAACAAGTAAAAAACTATTTACATAATTCACTTTTTTTGGTCCCTAAAATACATTTTGACTATATTTTGCACTTGTCAGGGGCATAGCCCCACCCCACAGGATTTTTGTTTTTAGAAGGAAGCCAAATCCTGCATTATGACTTAGAAGGAAGCCAAATCCTGCATTCTGACTTGAAGGAAGCCAAATCCTGCATTCTGACTTAGAAGTTAGCCAAATCCTGCATTCTGGCTTAGAAGGAAGCCAAATCCTGCATTCTGACTTAGAAGGAAGCCAAATCCTGCATTCTGACTTAGAAGTTAGCCAAATCCTGCATTCTGACTTAGAAGTTAGCCAAATCCTGCATTCTGGCTTAGAAGTTAGCCAAATCCTGCATTCTGGCTTAGAAGGAAGCCAAATCCTGCACTCTGACTTGAAGGAAGCCAAATCCTGCATTCTGACTTAGAAGGAAGCCAAATCCTGCATTCTGACTTAGAAGGAAGCCAAATCCTGCATTCTGACTTAGAAGTTAGCCAAATCCAGCATTCTGACTTAGAAGGAAGCCAAATCCTGCATTCTGACTTAGAAGGAAGCCAAATCCTGCATTCTGACTTAGAAGGAAGACAAATCCTGCATTCTGATGGTATTTTAAGCAGCAAATTAACAGAATGTTTTTAACGCGCAATTTCAAGCTTTTGTAATCTGCGATTTCGCAACAAAAACATCGGAACAGAACAAAATAACATATATTATTTAATATGAATTAATATGAATTGTCTTGCTTTCTGAAAATCTTTCGAAATTTTGCACAATCCTCCCCCTCCTACCCCACCACCACTCCTCTCTCCCTCCCTCCGTTTTTATTGCATTTTTGACATTTTCATTTTTTTGATTTCTGGGGACAATGTGACATGTCAAAGCCAACCAAAAGTGATAATTGCATCGTGAGATGATTTGATATGCTTTTTTTTTAATGGTGTTTTGCATCATTTTCAGAACATGTTAGGCTATATTTGATGGATGATTTTTTTGTGGTAGATGCACATCACCCCATTTTTCCTGGGTAGAACCAGTACTTTATACCTCTCGCCATCCATAAGAATCAACATTTTTCATAAGAATCAGCATTTTCTCATTTAACAAGTCGAGCTCCAAGTGGGATTTGAACCCGCAGCTGTGAGAGGTGAGCATCTTTACTATCATGGCTACGAATGCACTTGAGATGATTTGAACATGTGACACTCACATTGTTAGTATATAACTGAGCAAATTGGTAACTGCAAACTTAAAACTTGAGACCATCGCATTTGCCTTTGCCAATGCTGACTGAAAAGTTACAAAGGCCTTCCCTTTTTTAGACAAAATCTACAAGCTAAAATTGGTGTATATTACTTTTTTTTGCAAATTTTATCAAGGGCAATAACCCAATAAGGAATGCATTGATTATATTGCTACTTCGTCGAATTCTTCCAAAATTTTATTGAAAACAATAATTTGAAAATTAATTTGGTGAAAATCCAATATAAATAGTTGATTATTGTGTTAACAAGCTCAAATTTTGTTATTATTTGTTGATATTGCTTTTACATAACTAAGGGCAATAACTCTTTAAATATTTGTTGATACTGCTTTTACATAATCAAGGGAAATAACTTCTTAAATATTTGTTGACATTGCTTTACATAATCAAGGGCAATAACTCTTTAACATGTGTTGACACTGCTTTTACATAATCAAGGGCAATAACTCTTGAACATATATGTTGATACTGCTTTTACATAATCAAGGGCAATAACTCTTTAACATGTGCTGACACTGCTTTTACATAATCAAGGGCAATAACTCTTGAACATAAATGTTGATACTGCTTTTACATAATCAAGGGAAATAACTCTTTAACATGTGCTGACACTGCTTTTACATGATCAAAAACTCTTTGACATATTTGTTGATACTGCCGACTGATTTTGTATGTTCAATGAGGAGAGCTTAAAAAACTTTAACATAGGTACATGTACACACTTAAACCCAATAATCCGTTTGGGTCTATAATCAGGACAAAAACATGTATTACATAATCTTTAGATGACTGCAGACAAATCTCTTTTCCCATGTAAGGCTTAGCTGTAACTTTGAAACACGTTTTCTCTAACACAAAAAGAAAATTTCTCAAAATTTGATTTAAGCAAATGAGACTATTGAAGGTGGTTAAGTCACAGTAAATCGCCTTAGAGAGAACCATGACACATTTAGTGATGTATTAATACATTTTTGCACTTAAAGAAGACCAATATTCAGGGTTGAAAACTGAAATTACCATATGACAGCACTGCGTTTTCCTTTTGTTCGAAGGCCTTCGCATCCTTACAACTTTCACTTTAGTTTCCCTTATATTGTTAAATGGGAATGATTGATTAACAATTCAATCAATTACTTTTAATAGCGAAGTTAAATGGACTGTATAATGATTTATTTACTTTTTAAAATACAAAAAAAAAAGTATGATATTATTTCCAATAATGGTTTCACCTCGGACAATCGGAACAAGTTTTGATTCTAATCAAATACATATTCAAATATTTATAAGGTTATTCCGTAAATCATGTTTAACTTAAATATACCATGGAACAGTTATAGAAAACTGTGAATGCCTTATCTTGATTTTATATAATCACTTATACCATAACACTTTAATACCTTAAAGGAGCATCAATGAGTTCAATGATTTACATATTAAAATTCAACTATTCTAAAGCTGTCTATAGATGGACTCCTACCAATTAAACTAAATTCCGTGATATATAAAATTATGTTAATCAATCTGCAATCTATTAACGTGTGCTAATAAATTCCAATCTGTTAGCTATCAAATCCGAATAAATAGAAACCTTTATTTTGTTGAGTTTGCAAGATAGGCAATAGACATTTGTCCATGAACTCCCCATAATCCTCCACTTAATTAGGAATATGTAGCATGATCTAGCTCTTGTAACAACAGTTCCATAAATTGATTAAGCAACAAGACTGTCAATCTGTTGTCATCATCGAGTATATTTTTTGAGTGAGCTATCATCGATCTGTGCTTCTCTAGGATCTGATTAACAAATCTGTATGAAACGGTGTTATGTCTATGAACTTAATGACAATGCTTTCTGTATTGAGGTTACATTGCACCATTGATTTTCCTTCTTTGTTTTATATAGGACAAATGTATATCAAGAGATAAAAAATGCGCATTTTCTCCCTAGAAAATTTTAAAACACATATCAATCAAACGATCGAGCGTCCGCCAATATAAAAATGCAATAAAAACAGGGGGTCATGTATCATGTAAGAACAAGCCAATCTGTTGAATGACGTTCTATTTTGACACGCCACAGATAGATTTACCCCATTTCTACTTTCACTTTACTGTCTATGTCAATTATAATTAAATATCTCAAACAAACACTAATCAATGTTCACAATACATCATTTGGCTGAATTATAGTTAATAATAACAAAAAAAAATCGAAAGTATGCATTTTGTATCACTAGTAAGGCAGGGAAACGTTTTTTATTAGGCACTATTTGGCTATACACCACGGAAGCACAAACGCAATGGTGCAATGTAACCTGTAAGCTGCAATTAGTAAGAGCGTTTACCATCACGTTTACCATCAAGTAAGATAATTGTGAGATGAACTATCAGTGTGGTCCCTGCTTGGATGCATCAAATATTCACCTCCATCAAATTGTACTGTTACAGTAACTGAAGTGGTGCCTGGATGCATCCTCTATCCATGTCTATTAAACAAAGTGGTGCCTGGATGCATCCTCTACCCATGTCTATTAAACAAAGTGGTGCCTATATATATAGCTAGTTTAAAATACATCCTCTTTCATGTCCACCTAACTGAACTGTCACCAGTCAGGATCTGGTAACAAATACTGTAATGGAACCAGTCAGGATCTGGTAACAAATACTGTAATGGAACCAGTCAGGATCTGGTAACAAATACTGTAATGGAACCAGTCAGGATCTGGTAACAAATACTGTAATGGAACCAGTCAGGATCTGGTAACAAATACTGTAATGGAACCAGTCAGGATCTGGTAACAAATACTGTAATGGAACCATTCAGGATCTGGTAACAAATACTGTAATGGAACCAGTCAGGATCTGGTGACAAATACTGTAATGGAACCATTCAGGATCTGGTGACAAATACTGTAATGGAACCAGTCAGGATCTGGTGACAAATACTGTAATGGAACCATTCAGGATCTGGTGACAAATACTGTAATGGAACCAGTCAGGATCTGGTGACAAATACTGTCATGGAACCAGTCAGGATCTGGTGACAAATACTGTAATGGAACCAGTCAGGATCTGGTGACAAATACTGTAATGGAACCAGTCAGGATCTGGTGACAAATACTGTCATGGAACCAGTCAGGATCTGGTGACAAATACTGTAATGGAACCAGTCAGGATCTGGTGACAAATACTGTAATGGAACCATTCAGGATCTGGTAACAAATACTGTAATGGAACCAGTCAGGATCTGGTAACAAATACTGTAATGGAACCAGTCAGGATCTGGTAACAAATACTGTAATGGAACCAGTCAGGATCTGGTAACAAATACTGTAATGGAACCAGTCAGGATCTGGTAACAAATACTGTAATGGAACCATTCAGGATCTGGTAACAAATACTGTAATGGAACCATTCAGGATCTGGTAACAAATACTGTAATGGAACCAGTCAGGATCTGGTGACAAATACTGTAATGGAACCATTCAGGATCTGGTGACAAATACTGTAATGGAACCAGTCAGGATCTGGTGACAAATACTGTCATGGAACCATTCAGGATCTGGTAACAAATACTGTAATGGAACCAGTCAGGATCTGGTAACAAATACTGTAATGGAACCAGTCAGGATCTGGTAACAAATACTGTAATGGAACCAGTCAGGATCTGGTAACAAATACTGTAATGGAACCAGTCAGGATCTGGTAACAAATACTGTAATGGAACCAGTCAGGATCTGGTAACAAATACTGTAATGGAACCATTCAGGATCTGGTAACAAATACTGTAATGGAACCAGTCAGGATCTGGTAACAAATACTGTAATGGAACCATTCAGGATCTGGTAACAAATACTGTAATGGAACCAGTCAGGATCTGGTGACAAATACTGTAATGGAACCAGTCAGGATCTGGTAACAAATACTGTAATGGAACCAGTCAGGATCTGGTAACAAATACTGTCATGGAACCAGTCAGGATCTGGTGACAAATACTGTAATGGAACCAGTCAGGATCTGGTAACAAATACTGTCATGGAACCAGTCAGGATCTGGTGACGAATACTGTCATGGAACCAGTCAGGATCTGGTGACGAATACTGTAATGGAACCAGTCAGGATCTGGTGACGAATACTGTAATGGAACCAGTCAGGATCTGGTGACAAATACTGTAATGGAACCAGTCAGGATCTGGTGACAAATACTGTAATGGAACCAGTCAGGATCTGGTAACGAATACTGTAATGGAACCAGTCAGGATCTGGTGACAAATACTGTAATGGAACCAGTCAGGATCTGGTGACAAATACTGTAATGGAACCATTCAGGATCTGGTAACAAATACTGTAATGGAACCAGTCAGGATCTGGTAACAAATACTGTAATGGAACCGGTCAGGATCTGGTAACGAATACTGTAATGGGGCCAGTCATAATATGTGGACAAATACTGTAATAGAACAAGTCAGAATATCTGGTAATAAATACTGTATTGGAACCAGTTAGGATCTGGTGACAAATACTGTTCTAGAACCAGTCAAGATCTGGTGACAAATACTGTAATGGAACCAGTCAGGATCTAGTGACAAATATAGTCTCGGCCTGTCAAGACCGTATCATGTGCAGATATTGGTCTGGGCAGATTATTAGGCCAATTAAAGCGCCCACTTGTGATCAGCTCAATTTATTCGCGCATTTTTTTCATGAGCATAAAGTCGACGTTTGCGTGACATGTTGTAAATAAGAGTACAACTTCATTTGCTGATGCACGTTAAACTTTTTAACGTCACTTGCTGCTTCTCATAAGTTAAAAATAAGAAATTAATATTAACTTGAAAATATGATGTCTCATAGAATCTCTCAAAATCTCGCCAAAATAACCCCAAACTGGCGATTTCAAACGTCCTTTTTTCCCCAGGCCCTGGCGTAACGAAGAAATCGGAAGCGGGCTAATGACAAATAGTGCTGTAGAACAAGTCAAGATCTGTGACAAATATTTCTGTGGAACCAGTCAGGATCTAGCAAATAAATACTGTAATGGAACCATGTGATACATACTGTAATAGACATGTATTCTAGGTTCTGGAGACAAATAATGTAAAGTAACCATGTGATGTAAAATAATAGCCAACTCTTCCATGTGAACCCGAAGACAGTCCTCTAATAACCCAGTTACTGTTCTAGAGTACGTGCAAGAGTGTGCACATAAAAGAGTGGGAATTTTTTCTGTGACAAGAAAACATAGCCCGAGTCGTTCATGATAACTCTTGTTACACTGACCTAGCTACTGTTTAAACAATTGTGTAAGTACTTCCTCGTAAAACAAATAGATGTACAAGACAGTGTACAAATAGATGAGACCAACAAATTTGAATGAATGAATGGTGTTTTACGGCACGTCGACACATTCATAGGTCATATTGTGCGCAAAAACTGATGAAAGATGAAGAAATGAAGTAGTAATTAAAAATTAATGTAAATATATAAAGATAACAAGAGGTCAATGACCTTGAAGCTCTACTGATTGATTTTGATTTCAGGAAGTAGTCGCTACAGACTTGTTTTTTGAAAATCTATTTTTAACCGTGGCGGCCATCTTGAATTTCCGGCCGACCTGAAATTTTGCTAAGATCAATAAGACATTAAGAGCAACATTCCTGTGAAGTTTCATGAAAATCCGTCAGGTAGTTTCAAAGAAGTAGTCGCTACAAGTTTTCATTATATAACTCTATGTAAACAAAGCAGCCATGTTTAAGGTCAAATCAAAACGATTTTCGACAAGGACCAACATCATGTCATACTGATCATTTTAGAAAAAGTCCCATATCAATATCTCTTATTGTTTTGAAGAAGTAGTCGCTACAAACTTATTTATTTTAAATCTATTTTTAGCTGTGGAGGCCATCTTGAATTTCCGGCCGACCTGAAATTTTTCTAGGATCAACTAGACATCAAGAGCCACATTCCTGTGAAGTTTCATGAACATCCGTCAAGTAGTTTCAGAGGAGTAGTCGCTACAAGTTTTTACTATATAACTCTATGTAACCAAAGATGGCCACTGGCAGCCATGTTTAACGTCGAAAATAATTTTCCACAAGGATCTACATCATGTCATGCTGATCATTTTAGAAAAAGTCCCATATCAATATCACTTATAGTTTTCAAGAAGTAGTCGCTACAAACTTATTTTTTAAAATCTATTTTTAGCTGTGACGACCATCTTGAATTTCCGGCCGACCTGAAATTTTGATAGGATCAATAAGACATCAAGAGCAACATTCCTGTAAAGTTTCATGACAATCCGCCAAGTAGTTTCAGAGAAGTAGTCGCTACAAGTTTTTACTATATAACTCTATGTAAACAAAGATGGCCGCTGGCAGCCATGTTTAACGTTGAATCAAAAACGATTATTGACTAGGATCAACATCATGTAATGCTGATCATTTTAGAAAAAGTCCCATATCAATATCACTTATAGTTTTCAAGAAGTAGTCGCTACAAACTTATTTTTTAAAAATCTATTTTTAGCTGTGACGGCCATCTTGAATTTCCGGCCGACCTGAAATTTTTCTAGGATCAATTAGACATCAAGAGCAACATTCCTGTAAAGTTTCATGACAATCCGCCAAGTAGTTTCAGAGAAGTAGTCGCTACAAGTTTTTACTATATAACTCTATGTAAACAAAGATGGCCGCTGGCAGCCATGTTTAACGTTGAATCAAAACGATTTTTGACTAGGATCAACATCATGTCATGCTGATCATTTTAGAAAAAGTCCCATATCAATATCACTTATAGTTTTCAAGAAAAAGTCGCTACAAACTTGTATTTTAAAACTCTATTTTTAGCTTTGGCGGCCATCTTGGATTTCACATCAACATGAATTTTTGCTAGGATCAACTAGACTTTATGGGCAACATTTCTGTAAAGTTTCATGAATATCCATCCAGTAGTTTCAGCTGTGAAGTCGCTACAAATAAAAGTTTACGGACAGACGGCCAGACGGACAGACGGACGGACGGACGACGGACGCCGCACCACGGCATAAGCTCTGCTGATCTCTGATCAGTAGAGCTAAAAACAATTTACAAATATTAAAGGAAAGATATGGTAGCAATATAAACTATATATGTAAATCAACAAATGCCGGCCATCAAAGGGTGTATAAACAAGAAAATATAATTATATAAGAACATATTGTCTGATTTCTTTCAGGAAATCTAAAACAAGACTAAAATCTATAGTATCAAATAACTCTTTTATAGTATTAGCATTGCAGTACATTTGATGCATAGGATCAAAGTCTACACATTCCAACTTTGAAACATTATATAACCATAGCCTTAGCTTTACAAGGATGTTTATACAGTACTATCACAATTAAACTAAATACAATATCTGATTAACTAATATTCACTCAAACCAACATTTCAAATCTTGAATTTATCACCATAACCAGATGATCCCGACCCCAATGCTATCTCAACAAGTGTAACAATCATCACAGATCTAGTTCATGAACCTGATAGTCCCACTGATACTAAAGTGATAGATCACATGGTAGGAAAATGATTTTAAATAATGAATGACTTTCATCACAGGATTGTTCTGGCGAGGATAAACAATTAATGAATGAATGTTCTAATTCAAAGGGAGACAACCAATAACTCGCTCAAAATGATGGCATGTATAGAGAATACATTATGACAAGAGCGAGCCTTTCAGTAACTGTGTTGATCTTTTCAGACAAACTGTGTTGATATCTGTACAAATTAACAGAAATAAAACAAAGTAAATTAATACTTTAAACATGTTCCCAGCTTTGTCCAATTCTTTCTTGATGTTTTTTTACAAACATTCCAAATTCTTACAAACCACCCCAAACAACCATTCAATCATGTTGCTACACCAATCACCAGTAGGATGTAAAAAAGTAATCAGAAATCAGCTTAACAGCCCCCTTAATAGTTTATTTCTAAATTGCATTCTCCCCCATGATGATTGATTAAAACACCATTTTGGATTATTTTCATAACAAAATTTGTTGGCAGTCTTTATACTGATGTCTTACGCAGGCCTTAGCGTAGTGTAATGGTAGCATGGCGTCTTAGTGAGCCAGGGTTTATGAGATAAATCTGTACTTGGTTTGGGTTCGGGCTCAAGATTTACCATCCGACCAGCCTTTTGGAGGTGACAGGTGTGATCGTAGTGTTATGGCCAGCACCTCGGTATAGGTGACAGGTGTGATCATACAGTTATGGCCAGCCCCTTGGTATAGGTGACAGGTGTGATCGTAGTGTTATGGTCAGCACCTCGGTATAGGTGACAGGTGTGATCGTAGTGTTATGGTCAGCACCTCGGTATAGGTGACAGGTGTGATCATACAGTTATGGCCAGCCCCTTGGTATAGGTGACAGGTGTGATCGTAGTGTTATGGCCAGCCCCTTGGTATAGGTGACAGGTGTGATCGTAGTGTTATGGTCAGCACCTCGGTATAGGTGACAGGTGTGATCGTAGTGTGATGGCCAGCACCTCGGTATAGGTGACAGGTGTGATCGTAGTGTGATGGCCAGCACCTCGGTATAGGTGACAGGTGTGATCGTAGTGTTATGGTTAGCACCTCGGTATAGGTGACAGGTGTGATCGTAGTGTTATGGTTAGCCCCTCGGTATAGGTGACAGGTATGATCGTAGTGTTATGGTTAGCCCCTCGGTATAGGTGACAGGTGTGATCGTAGTGTTATGGTTAGCCCCTCGGTATAGGTGACAGGTGTGATCGTAGTGTTATGGTCAGCACCTCGGTATAGGTGACAGGTGTGATCGTAGTGTTATGGTCAGCACCTCGGTATAGGTGACAGGTGTGAGTGATCGTAGTGTTATGGTCAGCACCTCGGTATAGGTGACAGGTGTGATCGTAGTGTTATGGTCAGCACCTCGGTATAGGTGACAGGTGTGAGTGATCGTAGTGTTATGGTCAGCACCTCGGTATAGGTGACAGGTGTGATCGTAGTGTTATGGCCAGCACCTCGGTATAGGTGACAGGTGTGATCATACAGTTATGGCCAGCCCCTTGGTATAGGTGACAGGTGTGATCGTAGTGTGATGGCCAGCACCTCGGTATAGGTGACAGGTGTGATCGTAGTGTGATGGCCAGCACCTCGGTATAGGTGACAGGTGTGATCGTAGTGTGATGGCCAGCACCTCGGTATAGGTGACAGGTGTGATCGTAGTGTGATGGCCAGCACCTCGGTATAGGTGACAGGTGTGATCGTAGTGTTATGGTCAGCACCTCGGTATAGGTGACAGGTGTGATCGTAGTGTTATGGTCAGCACCTCGGTATAGGTGACAGGTGTGAGTGATCGTAGTGTTATGGTCAGCACCTCGGTATAGGTGACAGGTGTGATCGTAGTGTTATGGTCAGCACCTCGGTATAGGTGACAGGTGTGAGTGATCGTAGTGTTATGGTCAGCACCTCGGTATAGGTGACAGGTGTGATCGTAGTGTTATGGTTAGCCCCTCGGTATAGGTGACAGGTGTGATCGTAGTGTTATGGTTAGCACCTCGGTATAGGTGACAGGTGTGATCGTAGTGTTATGGCCAGCCCCTCGGTATAGGTGACAGGTGTGAGTGATCGTAGTGTTATGGCTAGCCCCTCGGTATAGGTGACAGGTGTGATCGTAGTGTTATGGTCAGCCCCTCGGTATAGGTGACAGGTGTGATCGTAGTGTTATGGCCAGCCCCTCGGTATAGGTGACAGGTGTGAGTGATCGTAGTGTTATGGCTAGCCCCTCGGTATAGGTGACAGGTGTGATCGTAGTGTTATGGTCAGCACCTCGGTATAGGTGACAGGTGTGATCGTAGTGTTATGGTCAGCCCCTCGGTATAGGTGACAGGTGTGATCGTAGTGTTATGGCCAGCCCCTCGGTATAGGTGACAGGTGTGAGTGATCGTAGTGTTATGGCTAGCCCCTCGGTATAGGTGACAGGTGTGATCATAGTGTTATGGTCAGCACCTCGGTATAGGTGACAGGTGTGATCATAGTGTTATGGTTAGCCCCTCGGTATAGGTGACAGGTGTGATCGTAGTGTTATGGCTAGCCCCTCGGTATAGGTGACAGGTGTGATCGTAGTGTTATGGTTAGCCCCTCGGTATAGGTGACAGGTGTGATCGTAGTGTTATGGCTAGCCCCTCGGTATAGGTGACAGGTGTGATCGTAGTGTTATGGTTAGCACCTCGGTATAGGTGACAGTTGTGATCGTAGTGTTATGGCCAGCCCCTCGGTATAGGTGACAGGTGTGATCGTAGTGTTATGGTCAGCACCTCGGTATAGGTGACAGGTGTGATCGTAGTGTTATGGTCAGCACCTCGGTATAGGTGACAGGTGTGATCGTAGTGTTATGGTTATCACCTCGGTATAGGTGACAGGTGTGATCGTAGTGTTATGGTCAGCACCTCGGTATAGGTGACAGGTGTGATCGTAGTGTTATGGTCAGCACCTCGGTATAGGTGACAGGTGTGATCATAGTGTTATGGTCAGCACCTCGGTATAGGTGACAGGTGTGATCGTAGTGTTATGGTTATCACCTCGGTATAGGTGACAGGTGTGATCGTAGTGTTATGGTTATCACCTCGGTATAGGTGACAGGTGTGATCGTAGTGTTATGGTTAGCACCTCGGTATAGGTGACAGTTGTGATCGTAGTGTTATGGCCAGCCCCTCGGTATAGGTGACAGGTGTGATCATAGTGTTATGGTCAGCACCTCGGTATAGGTGACAGGTGTGATCATAGTGTTATGGTTATCACCTCGGTATAGGTGACAGGTGTGATCGTAGTGTTATGGTCAGCACCTCGGTATAGGTGACAGGTGTGATCGTAGTGTTATGGTCAGCACCTCGGTATAGGTGACAGGTGTGATCATAGTGTTATGGTCAGCACCTCGGTATAGGTGACAGGTGTGATCGTAGTGTTATGGTTATCACCTCGGTATAGGTGACAGGTGTGATCGTAGTGTTATGGTTATCACCTCGGTATAGGTGACAGGTGTGATCGTAGTGTTATGGTTAGCACCTCGGTATAGGTGACAGTTGTGATCGTAGTGTTATGGCCAGCCCCTCGGTATAGGTGACAGGTGTGATCGTAGTGTTATGGCCAGCCCCTCGGTATAGGTGACAGGTGTGATCGTAGTGTTATGGCCAGCCCCTCGGTATAGGTGACAGGTGTGAGTGATCGTAGTGTTATGGTCAGCACCTCGGTATAGGTGACAGGTGTGATCGTAGTGTTATGGCCAGCCCCTCGGTATAGGTGACAGGTGTGAGTGATCGTAGTGTTATGGTCAGCACCTCGGTATAGGTGACAGGTGTGATCGTAGTGTTATGGTTAGCCCCTCGGTATAGGTGACAGGTGTGATCGTAGTGTTATGGTTAGCCCCTCGGTATAGGTGACAGGTGTGATCGTAGTGTTATGGCCAGCCCCTCGGTATAGGTGACAGGTGTGAGTGATCGTAGTGTTATGGTCAGCACCTCGGTATAGGTGACAGGTGTGATCGTAGTGTTATGGCCAGCCCCTCGGTATAGGTGACAGGTGTGAGTGATCATAGTGTTATGGTCAGCACCTCGGTATAGGTGACAGGTGTGATCGTAGTGTTATGGTTAGCCCCTCGGTATAGGTGACAGGTGTGATCGTAGTGTTATGGCCAGCACCTCGGTATAGGTGACAGGTGTGATCGTAGTGTTATGGCCAGCACCTCGGTATAGGTGACAGGTGTGATCGTAGTGTTATGGTCAGCACCTCGGTATAGGTGACAGGTGTGATCGTAGTGTTATGGTCAGCCCCTCGGTATAGGTGACAGGTATGATCGTAGTGTTATGGTTAGCCCCTCGGTATAGGTGACAGGTGTGATCGTAGTGTTATGGTTAGCCCCTCGGTATAGGTGACAGGTGTGATCGTAGTGTTATGGTCAGCACCTCGGTATAGGTGACAGGTGTGATCGTAGTGTTATGGCTAGCCCCTCGGTATAGGTGACAGGTGTGATCGTAGTGTTATGGTTAGCCCCTCGGTATAGGTGACAGGTGTGATCGTAGTGTTATGGCTAGCCCCTCGGTATAGGTGACAGGTGTGATCGTAGTGTTATGGTTAGCCCCTCGGTATAGGTGACAGGTGTGATCGTAGTGTTATGGTCAGCACCTCGGTATAGGTGACAGGTGTGATCGTAGTGTTATGGCTAGCCCCTCGGTATAGGTGACAGGTGTGATCGTAGTGTTATGGTTAGCCCCTCGGTATAGGTGACAGGTGTGATCGTAGTGTTATGGCCAGCACCTCGGTATAGGTGACAGTTGTGATCATAGTGTTATGGCGAGCACCTCGGTATAGGTGACAGGTGTGATCGTAGTGTTATGGTTAGCACCTCGGTATAGGTGACAGGTGTGATCGTAGTGTTATGGCCAGCACCTCGGTATAGGTGACAGGTGTGATCGTAGTGTTATGGTTAGCCCCTCGGTATAGGTGACAGGTATGATCGTAGTGTTATGGTTAGCCCCTCGGTATAGGTGACAGGTGTGATCGTAGTGTTATGGTTAGCCCCTCGGTATAGGTGACAGGTGTGATCGTAGTGTTATGGTTAGCCCCTCGGTATAGGTGACAGGTATGATCGTAGTGTTATGGTTAGCCCCTCGGTATAGGTGACAGGTGTGATCGTAGTGTTATGGTTAGCCCCTCGGTATAGGTGACAGGTGTGATCGTAGTGTTATGGTTAGCCCCTCGGTATAGGTGACAGGTGTGATCGTAGTGTTATGGCCAGCCCCTCGGTATAGGTGACAGGTGTGAGTGATCGTAGTGTTATGGTCAGCACCTCGGTATAGGTGACAGGTGTGATCGTAGTGTTATGGTTAGCCCCTCGGTATAGGTGACAGGTGTGATCGTAGTGTTATGGTTAGCCCCTCGGTATAGGTGACAGGTATGATCGTAGTGTTATGGTTAGCCCCTCGGTATAGGTGACAGGTATGATCGTAGTGTTATGGTCAGCACCTCGGTATAGGTGACAGGTGTGAGTGATCGTAGTGTTATGGTCAGCACCTCGGTATAGGTGACAGGTGTGATCGTAGTGTTATGGTTAGCCCATCGGTATAGGTGACAGGTGTGATCGTAGTGTTATGGTTAGCACCTCGGTATAGGTGACAGGTGTGAGTGATCGTAGTGTTATGGTTAGCCCCTCGGTATAGGTGACAGGTGTGATCGTAGTGTTATGGTCAGCACCTCGGTATAGGTGACAGGTGTGATCGTAGTGTTATGGTTAGCCCCTCGGTATAGGTGACAGTTGTGATCGTAGTGTTATGGTTAGCCCCTCGGTATAGGTGACAGGTGTGATCGTAGTGTTATGGTTAGCCCCTCGGTATAGGTGACAGGTGTGATCGTAGTGTTATGGTTATCACCTCGGTATAGGTGACAGGTGTGATCGTAGTGTTATGGTTAGCCCCTCGGTATAGGTGACAGGTGTGATCGTAGTGTTATGGTTAGCCCCTCGGTATAGGTGACAGGTGTGATCATAGTGTTATGGCCAGCCCCTCGGTATAGGTGACAGGTGTGATCGTAGTGTTATGGCTAGCCCCTCGGTATAGGTGACAGGTGTGAGTGATCGTAGTGTTATGGTCAGCACCTCGGTATAGGTGACAGGTGTGAGTGATCGTAGTGTTATGGCTAGCCCATCGGTATAGGTGACAGGTGTGATCGTAGTGTTATGGCCAGCACCTCGGTATAGGTGACAGGTGTGATCGTAGTGTTATGGCCAGCACCTCGGTATAGGTGACAGGTGTGATCGTACAGTTATGGCCAGCACCTCGGTATAGGTGACAGGTGTGATCGTAGTGTGATGGTTAGCACCTCAGTATAGGTGACAGGTGTGAGTGATCGTAGTGTTATGGTCAGCACCTCGGTATAGGTGACAGGTGTGAGTGATCGTAGTGTTATGGTCAGCACCTCGGTATAGGTGACAGGTGTGATCGTAGTGTTATGGTTAGCCCCTCGGTATAGGTGACAGGTGTGAGTGATCGTAGTGTTATGGTCAGCACCTCGGTATAGGTGACAGGTGTGATCGTAGTGTTATGGTTAGCCCCTCGGTATAGGTGACAGGTGTGATCGTAGTGTTATGGTTAGCCCCTCGGTATAGGTGACAGGTATGATCGTAGTGTTATGGTTAGCACCTCGGTATAGGTGACAGGTGTGATCGTAGTGTTATGGCGAGCACCTCGGTATAGGTGACAGGTATGATCGTAGTGTTATGGTTAGCCCCTCGGTATAGGTGACAGGTGTGATCGTAGTGTTATGGTTAGCCCCTCGGTATAGGTGACAGGTATGATCGTAGTGTTATGGTTAGCACCTCGGTATAGGTGACAGGTGTGATCGTAGTGTTATGGTCAGCACCTCGGTATAGGTGACAGGTATGATCGTAGTGTTATGGTTAGCACCTCGGTATAGGTGACAGGTATGATCGTAGTGTTATGGTTAGCACCTCGGTATAGGTGACAGGTGTGATCGTAGTGTTATGGTTAGCACCTCGGTATAGGTGACAGGTGTGATCGTAGTGTTATGGCCAGCACCTCGGTATAGGTGACAGGTGTGATCGTAGTGTTATGGCCAGCACCTCGGTATAGGTGACAGGTATGATCGTAGTGTTATGGTTAGCACCTCGGTATAGGTGACAGGTATGATCGTAGTGTTATGGTTAGCACCTCGGTATAGGTGACAGGTATGATCGTAGTGTTATGGTTAGCACCTCGGTATAGGTGACAGGTATGATCGTAGTGTTATGGTTAGCACCTCGGTATAGGTGACAGGTGTGATCGTAGTGTTATGGCCAGCCCCTCAGTATAGGTGACAGGTGTGATCATAGTGTTATGGCGAGCCCCTCGGTATAGGTGACAGGTGTGATCGTAGTGTTATGGTTAGCACCTCGGTATAGGTGACAGGTGTGAGTGATCGTAGTGTTATGGTTAGCACCTCGGTATAGGTGACAGGTGTGATCGTAGTGTTATGGCCAGCACCTCGGTATAGGTGACAGGTGTGAGTGATCGTAGTGTTATGGTTAGCACCTCGGTATAGGTGACAGGTGTGATCGTAGTGTTATGGCGAGCACCTCGGTATAGGTGACAGGTGTGATCGTACTGTTATGGTTAGCCCCTCGGTATAGGTGACAGGTGTGATCGTACTGTTATGGCCAGCACCTCGGTATAGGTGACAGGTGTGATCGTAGTGTTATGGCCAGCCCCTCGGTATAGGTGACAGGTGTGATCGTAGTGTTATGGTTAGCCCCTCGGTATAGGTGACAGGTGTGATTGTAGTGTTATGGTTAGCCCCTCGGTATAGGTGACAGGTGTGAGTGATCGTAGTGTTATGGCGAGCCCCTCGGTATAGGTGACAGGTGTGATCGTAGTGTTATGGCCAGCACCTCGGTATAGGTGACAGGTGTGATCGTAGTGTTATGGCCAGCCCCTCGGTATAGGTGACAGGTGTGATCGTAGTGTTATGGTCAGCACCTCGGTATAGGTGACAGGTGTGATCGTAGTGTTATGGCCAGCCCCTCGGTATAGGTGACAGGTGTGATCGTAGTGTTATGGTCAGCACCTCGGTATAGGTGACAGGTGTGATCGTAGTGTTATGGCTAGCCCCTCGGTATAGGTGACAGGTGTGATCGTAGTGTTATGGTCAGCACCTCGGTATAGGTGACAGGTGTGATCGTAGTGTTATGGTCAGCACCTCGGTATAGGTGACAGGTGTGATCGTAGTGTTATGGCCAGCACCTCGGTATAGGTGACAGGTGTGATCGTAGTGTTATGGCCAGCACCTCGGTATAGGTGACAGGTGTGATCGTAGTGTTATGGCCAGCACCTCGGTATAGGTGACAGGTGTGATCATAGTGTTATGGTTAGCACCTCTGTAATCCAGGGATCATGCCTTCTTATTGAAAAAAAAATCATACCTGAAACTGTCCTTTGGATGAGACTTGCTCGCTTAAATGGTCAGTGCAATACAGCCAGTATAAATAAATGCTTATACATATAGGTAACAAAAACGAAGTCCCCTGCCATACAGTCCAATGCACCATAAAACCATGTACACATGCAATCACAAGCACGCACGCACACACGCACACACGCACACACGCAGACAGACAGACAGACAGACAGAGACAGACAGACAGACAGACACTTAGTCTACATTCAAACCGCACACTCTGTGTAACGTGGTATGGGGATTGTAAACCTTACAGACTGCACACCCTGTGTAACATGGCATGGGGATTGTAAACCTTACAGACTGCACACCCTGTGTAACGTGGCATGGGGATTGTAAACCTTACAGACTGCACACCCTGTGTAACGTGGCATGGGGATTGTAAACCTTACAGACTGCAAACCCTGTGTAACGTGGCATGGGGATTGTAAACCTTACAGACTGCACACCTTGTGTAACGTGGCATGGGGATTGTAAACCTTACAGACTGCACACCCTGTGTAACGTGGCATGGGGATTGTAAACCTTACAGACTGCACACCCTGTGTAACATGGCATGGGGATTGTAAACCTTACAGACTGCACAGCTTGTGTAACATGGCATGGGGATTGTAATTAAATTAAACCTTACAGACTGCACACCCTGTGTAACGTGGCATGGGGATTGCAAACCTTACAGACTGCACACCTTGTGTAACGTGGCATGGGGATTGTAAACCTTACAGACTGCACACCCTGTGTAACGTGGCATGGGGATTGTAAACCTTACAGACTGCACACCCTGTGTAACGTGGCATGGGGATTGTAAACCTTACAGACTGCACACCTTGTGTAACATGGCATGGGGATTGTAAACCTTACAGACTGCACACCCTGTGTAACGTGGCATGGTGATTGTAAACCTTACAGACTGCACACCCTGTGTAACATGGCATGGGGATTGTAAACCTTACAGACTGCACACCTTGTGTAACGTGGCATGGGGATTGTAAACCTTACAGACTGCACACCTTGTGTAACGTGGCATGGGGATTGTAAACCTTACAGACTGCACACCCTGTGTAACGTGGCATGGGGATTGTAAACCTTACAGACTGCACACCCTGTGTAACATGGCATGGGGATTGTAAACCTTACAGACTGCACACCTTGTGTAACGTGGCATGGTGATTGTAAACCTTACAGACTGCACACCCTGTGTAACATGGCATGGGGATTGTAAACCTTACAGACTGCACACCTTGTGTAACGTGGCATGGGGATTGTAAACCTTACAGACTGCACACCTTGTGTAACATGGCATGGGGATTGTAAACCTTACAGAATAACACAAACACAAGATCTTTAACTGCGCCCTTTCTTTTTTAATTTGTTTTTTCTCCATGTTCACAAAATCAATAGAATGCTTCATAGAAAGCTTCTGACAGAGAAGACTGACAACTTCTTAATTATGTCTTTGCTTATTAAATCTATGACCTTTCCTTAATAGGTTATAAAACAAGAATAACACAGACATCCTTATTTCAGATGTTGTGTAACTGGCATTAAAAGCCCTTTGATGATCTTCAAGATCTTTGAAGTGTACAACAAATTAATTTGAACTTATTGGAAAGACCTCCCCACAGTCGATGGCCTTTCTTTTTCTCTGAAAATATTTTCCATGTAAAAGGTTCAAGTGAGATAAACCATCAGGAATAACTCAACAAGCATTTCATCAAATTGGACTGGGGAACTCAAAAGGAAATGAATACCCTTGACTCTACCATTCAATTGCCAATAATCAGCCGAACAGACTGGACTTGATGCCATATATTCGGGTTTATTTCTGGGACAAATGGTTTGTTAATCATCATACTAGCAGGCATGAATAAATGGTTTGTTAATCATCATACTAGCAGGCATGAATAAATGGTTTGTTAATCATCATACTAGCAATCATGAATAAATGGTTTGTTAATCATCATACTAGCAATCATGAATAAATGGTTTGTTAATCATCATACTAGCAGGCATGAATTAATGGTTTGTTAATCATCATACTAGCAGGCATGAATTAATGGTTTGTTAATCATCATACTAGCAGGCATGAATAAATGGTTTGTTAATCATCATACTAGCAGGCATGAATTAATGGTTTGTTAATCATCATACTAGCAGGCATGAATAAATGGACCTTTGAATCAAACCAATTTCAGGTAAGGCTTTTTTAAAAACTTTTTTCCAAAACTAGAAAGGTGTTCCTTGGAACACTCGTGTCACCTGCCATGTGATTATTTCAGCAAGTACAATCTAAGGACAGTGGGTGCAATCCTTCATGAATTATGGAGCAGTATCCTTCATCAGGTTTGTTTTAAGTGTTAAAGTTTATGAACCACTCTAAATAAGTACTTATGAAAAATTGAATTCAATTCCATCCCAAAACAGACAAGTTAGGTTATAATCCACTGTTGTTATCTCCATTCAACCAATATATCAAATAAGGAGTAATGTAGCGTCTGTTTCTATTAGCTTTAATTCATGGTACTGAAGAGCACCTTGCATGCTCCAGGGAAATAGTCTTCCTTAAGGCAAGATAATTCAACCTTCAACATGGCAGGCAAAATGCTACCTTCAAGTTTTTCTGAGTCTGACGTAACTGAAGGAAAATCGAAAAACTCAAAATAGAATATTCTTAGAATTTAGTAAATCAGTTCGGAAATCAGTGACAAAATCAATCACAGACCTAATAACAAATAGATTGGACACTACGAAAATGATCTAAATTTCACGTGGCACAGTGCGAAAATTTCACAAAATATTTTCCAACTTTAAACACACATAATTTTATCATGAAGAGTTTTATAGATACAAGTTTCATTCATGCCAAATCCCATCACAAATTAAATTGTCTTTCCAATGATAGTATTTTGCTTTCTCTTACATATAGAGCAAAAAAGGAGTTTAAAGGAAACTTTGACTATGTCAAAACATTGATTTTTAAGAAAAAAGCAAAACATTATGACATTTTTTTACTTTAAACATCTTTTTATACAATTTCTTATTTTGAAAACAAACATAAATTATTATAATCCCATTTTGCTATTCACTATAAATCTTTTGAATGTATTCTCATCAAATTCGGTAAATAATTGAGAGAGAAGATAGAAGGAAAAGTTAAGGTGCCACGTGATATTTTGGTTACTTCATTGGTTAAGATAGGAAGTTTCCTATCTGTTTATTAATATGTCTGTGAATCAATTAAGAGTTATTCTTATAATTAGTTTTCGTAATTAGGTGAATATGTACGCACTTTCAACTTTTATAAAATAGTTTTAATTTGCATTGTGATTTGCACATGTTTTTAAAAACAATTAGAGTTTTCTCAACTCTCTGTAGGTTTGCAAAAGTTCCATATTTGAGTTTTTGTAACTTTTTGCATGTCTGCAAATGCCAACTATAATACGACTACTAACAGGTCCATATTTGAGATTTTATAACTTTCTACAATCATGTCTGCAAATGCCAACTAAAAGTAACCTAGCTGCTACATATATATGTACATGTATGGAAGTTTAAACAATCTTTCAGTCATATCACAATAGTGTCTAGTTGTTAGCAGTGAGCTCAATGCCCAACTGTATAGAGCTGCCACACTGGGATACAAAGCCGTAGACACATGGCGTACGGATCCATACCTTACCCAGTCACAGCTGATACTGGGTTGTCTAATCCTAAAGAACTTAACACTTGATTATGTTGAATGTCAAGCAAAGTAGATACAAGTACCATTTTTTATAGAGTCTTTGGTGTGACCTGCAGGGATCTTTCTGCATTTTTGGAAGTGGGTCCTTTTGAATTGGGAAAAATGCGCGTGAAATCTACAAATTGGGAAAAAGAATAATCCTACTATATTACATAGTAAAGTACTAAAAATGGTTGGAATAGTTTCAAAATCAAGTTCTTATACAAGTCTATAACAAATACATTGTCAAATAGGGCTACATTAAATATAATAAAAAAAAAAATTAAAAAAAAATAAAATCTCTTTTTTTTTTGTATTAATAATTTTTGGGAAAATATTTTGCTTTTTTTTTGGAAAATACGACGATATTTTGGATTGGTATGGGACCTGACTTAGAATTGAAAGCACATCTTAGATGTGAGGTGAACACTTTTTTACTGAGCCGCTGCCAGGATCTATCCTAGCTACTACATCTAAAAAAACAAACCAGTTTCTTATCTTTAATTATACATTTCTGCAAATCCCAAACCATAAGCGTACAGCAACTATAAACAAGTATATCATATTTTTGAGGTTTCACAACTTTTTTCAAGTCTGCTAATCCGATTGGCATACTGACATATTGGTAAGAGGGAATGACTTGGAAAACATGCACAAAATGAACTAATAAATTACCTGGATGGGAATGGCAGATTTTAAGTGTTACATTTTGTTAGAAACACAGAACTGTTTTATTGCCAAGTGTTGGGGGAGTTGCTGCTGCAGCATCTCCTCTAATGACTTTCATCATTAGAACTTGTTGGTAAACTTACAATGTAATTGGCAGGTAAACATGTAATTACAAGACAATTAACGAATGAATGAAATGTGGGTTTACGTTACGTTAAGACATTAGGTTATACTCGGACAGCAACCTCGAAGGAGAGCGGGATTTTCCGATCAGACATGCCTTTGGAGCTGCCAGGAAGTGAACCCACACGGGACAGAGGTCTACAGCTCTAAACCCAAGGCCTTATCCGCTGAGTTAATGAGGCTGCTACAAAATAATCAAGAAAGGTACACTCCCCCCACCCACCCCCTTCTTACCTGTCAATCTCCCAGCAGAGTCAAGTTTCACTCTGTACGCACATAACGTTTATTTCTTGTGATATATACTGCTGGTAATTAAAATGCATTTATATTGCAAGACAAATAGTTTTAATTTATTGTGAAACATGACAAAACTGTTATTAATAAATATAGTTTGTTTTATAGGCAATCAAGGTATTATTGATAAAAAAAAATCTTTCTACATAATCCTATACATAGAAATGAACCAGCCAAAACAGCTGCATGCAAATATATAATAAACAATACATTTCATATGCAAAGAGATGATCAGCTTAATTCATTTTAGAGTTACTTTATTTTTAGAATTTTGAGACTCTTGGTTTCAAGAAACTCATTACTTGATTAGTGATACAAACAGTCTTAATCTGTTTCTCACAGCACTTAAAAGGCTCATTCAGTGCTGAGGACACACCGAGTTGCATCATAACAGCATGATGTGATGTCATAATAGCATGACGTGATTTCAAAATACCAGGGTGTGATGTCATAATACCAGAAAGTGGTGTCATGACAGAAGCAACCAAATGAAAATTTGAATGAAGCATTCTGATTGGTTCAGTGATAAAAATTGGACCAATGAAACCAGTTAATTAATTTAAAGCTCATTACATTCCCAGAACACACCGAGGTTTTACTGGACATTGAGTAATGAGGTTCTTGAAACCCAGAAACACACAATTCTAATAATAAAATAATTCTAAAATGATTTAATAGACTGTTTTAAATAAATTTTATTTTACCTTAATTGAAGTCAATTCCAATTCATCGAAAAGCTGTCACAAAAGATCGAAGATGCAATTTTTTCCAAAATGCACACAAAAAATATTCCGCAATACCAAAAACAAATCAGTTCTTGTTGAATTACAAAGTGTAAAGCCACTGGTATGACATGATTTGTACGCATGTACACTAATTGGATAGTGGCTGATTTAGCTATCAGCTTTATTCTAAAGCAATCAGATCAAATCAGATAATCGTACGATTCAGTCGTTCGGGTCGTAGCTTAAGTTTTGTTCTTACAGCGATATTGTATAGGGTAAATCTTTATTCACCGCTGAATGCTCCGAAAGGTATAAAATAATGATAAAGATTTAACAGTAACAAAGTCTATAGCACAAGGACAAATGAACTCAGCCTTCTATCGGTTTTAAACATGACTGATAAAATACAGTTGGCCATTTCTTTCAAATCATTCAATTCATTAAGTTTGCATAGTTTGCAAATTTGTATTAAGCTATTCAGATAATCTAAAATAATTCCAATGCCGACATTAAAAAGCTATTTACCAATGGGTTAAGTGAACTGGGCATTTTTCTACCAAGACAAAAAGGTGAATAAACAATTTATTCTATTAATTGGGATTGAATTCGCGATTTATCTAAGGCCGCACCGAAGTCAGGGAATTTATAAAGGTGAGTAAATATAGTCACTCACAAAGTTAAAACAAACCCATCAATTTGGCACTTAATTATATAATAAGCATTTTTGTATATTCGGAAATTGCACAACAATCTTGAAGTTTTAATCCAGTGTTGACATTATAGCATCTTGATTTTGAATTCAATGTCAGTTTTAGCTTTCAAGCTGCAATATGTAAATATTTAAATATTTTGGAAAATAATAGATAGATATATTTGTCTTCATTATTTATTTATTTTTACTATAGATTCTACTATAATTTATGTTTAATATACAGTCTAACCTCGATAGCTCGAAGTCAGCGGGACCACAGGGATATGTCCGAGCTATCGGTGGCTTCGAGGCATCGAGGGAACGATAAAAACCAAAATATCTATCCGAATTTGTGTACCTCCCAAAATAGTGTTACTTGTGTACGCGATGTATCGTTCTCGGTATGTTTTTTATGTTCATGCATGTTTGTTTAAACCACATAACGGATATATAACATGTAATTCTTACACTGAAAATACAATCATAAATGTTCGCACCTTTAACAACCAACTTGATCTGTTTTCGCACTATGATCGAACTTGCTACAAACAAATATTATCGCGTCAATTACAATTAATATGGCCGACTTCGCATGGCAACGGACCATCACCTTCGATGTAGCGAGGGTTGAATTCACACAAAAATGGATCTTCGGACCATAAAAAGTACTCGAGCGAGCCGGGGTATTCGAGAAATAATATTCGAATAATCAAATTTAAATTACATTGAATTATATAGGAGTTGTATCGGGATCGGAAAATGTGCTCGAGTTACCGATGGTATTCGAATCACCGGTGTTCGAGCTATCAAAGTTTGACTGTATTATTAGTAATATAGCACAAAAAAAAGAGAGACCGAGTGGTTTTTTAAGACTTGTAAACAGATTGCCATATATATAGTCCTTTATTACATACTTGACAGTGAAACGTGGATTTTATGATTAAAATAAAACCTTATAATTTCATGGTATATATTTCACATGGGAAATACCGAAAATAACGTAATGCCGCTGTTGACGTTGTTGACGTTGTTGACGTCATTGTTTTTGGCGCATTATGCTTTTTCTGCATAATTTTGAAGGTTGTGAGCAATAATAAATAGAATATTGGTTGGTTTGTCGTGAATATAGGATTTATTTTCATCTCGAAGAAAACTCAAATATTTTCACTCAATCTAAAGCACTCGAGATAACATAAAATTTCTCACTTCTCGAAGAAAATAAATCCTATATTCACTCCAAACCGACAAATATCCTCTATTTATTCCAAAATATTTCTTGATAACTTGTTATCATTCTTTTCTTATATACACTATATAAATTCTAAAATAAACAAGAGATGTCTCCCGGCCCGTAAGTGACCCGCCGAATTTGACTTTGACCTCCAAGTGTGACCTTGAGGTAAGGACCTGATTCTTGCGCATGACAAACATGTAAATTCTCACCGTGATTAGCATTTATGTGAATGAAATTCCGTTAATACCTGTTTCAGACAGACAAACAAACGAACAAATGAATGGAAGAACTAATGGACAGACGGACGGTGTCATTACTTCATGCCCCCTCCTTTCGGAGGCATAAAAAATGAAAACAATACTTGAACACGTCGCAAAACTATAAGGTATATCAATAACACTAGAAAATATGTCCATTTTGAATATCATTGAAGAAGGCTTAATTTTTTTTTAATGGAACAGCAAGCATAGGATGATGACAGTGTAGGGCTACTGATGGCAGTGTAGGGCTACTGATGATGATGACAGTGTAGGGCTACATATGACAGTGTAGGGTTACTGATGATGATGACAGTGTAGGGCTACTGATGACAGTGTAGGGCTACTGATGGCAGTGTAGGGCTACTGATGATGATGACAGTGTAGGGCTACTGATGATGATGACAGTGTAGGGCTACTGATGACAGTGTAGGGCTACTGAAGACAGTGTATATAGGGCTACTGGTGACAGTGTAGGGCTACTGATGACAGTGTAGGGCTACTGATGACAGTGTAAATAGGGCTACTGATGACAGTGTAGGGCTACTGATGATGATGACAGTGTAGGGCTACAGATGACAATGTAGGGCTACTGATGACAGTGTAGGGCTACTGATGGCAGTGTAGGGCTACTGATGATGATGACAGTGTAGGGCTACTGATGACAGTGTAGGGCTACTGAAGACAGTGTATATAGGGCTACTGATGACAGTGTAGGGCTACTGATGACAGCGTAGGGCTACTGATGACAGTGTAAATAGGGCTACTGATGACAGTGTAGGGCTACTGATGATGATGACAGTGTAGGGCTACAGATGACAGTGTAGGGCTACTGTTGACAGTGTAGGGCTACTGATGACAGTGTAGGGCTACTGATGACAGTGTAGGGCTAATGATGACAGTGTAGGGCTACTGATGATGATGACATTGTAGGGCTACTGATGACAGTGTTGGGCTACTGATGACAGTGCAGGGCTAATGATGACAGTGTAGGGCTACTGATGATGATGACAGTGTAGGGATACTGATGACAGTGTAGGGCTACTGATGACAGTGTTGGGCTAATGATGACAGTGTAGGGCTAATGATGACAGTGTAGGGCTACTGATGACAGTGTAGGGCTACTGATGACAGTGTAGGGCTACTGATGACAGTGCATGGCTACTGATGACAGTATAGGGCTACTGATGACAGTGTTGGGCTAATGATGACAGTGTAGGGCTACTGATGTCAGTGTAGGGCTACTGATGACAGTGTAGGGCTACTGATGACAGTGTAGGGCTACTGATGACAGTGCATGGCTACTGATGACAGTGTAGGGCTACTGATGACAGTGTAGGGCTACTGATGATGATGACAGTGTTGGGCTACTGATGACAGTGTTGGGCTAATGATGACAGTGTAGGGCTACTGATGACAGTGTAGGCTACTGATGATGATGACAGTGTAGGGCTACTGATGATGATGACAGTGTTGGGCTAATGATGACAGTGTAGGGCTACTGATGACACGTGTTGGGCTACTGATGACACGTGTTGGGCTACTGATGACAGTGTAGGGCTACTGATGGCAGTGTAGGGCTACTGATGATGATGACAGTGTAGGGATACTGATGACAGTATATATAGGGCTACTGATGACAGTGTAGGGCTACTGATGACAGCGTAGGGCTACTGATGACAGTGTATATAGGGCTACTGATGACAGTGAAGGGCTACTGATGATGGTGTATATAGGGCTACTGATGACAGTGAAGGCCTACTGATGACAGTGTATATAGGGCTACTGATGACAGTGAAGGGCTACTGATGACAGTGTATATAGGGCTACTGATGACAGTGTATATAGGGCTACTGATGACAGTGAAGGGCTACTGATGATGGTGTATATAGGGCTACTGATGACAGTGAAGGCCTACTGATGACAGTGTATATAGGGCTACTGATGACAGTGAAGGGCTACTGATGACAGTGTAGGGCTACTGATGGCAGTGTAGGGCTACTGATGACAGTGTATATAGGGCTACTGATGACAGCGTAGGGCTACCGATGACAGTGTAGGGCTACTGATGAGTGTAGGGCTACTGATGATGATGACAGTGTAGGGCTACTGATGACAATGTAGGGCTACTGATGACAGCATAAGGCTACTGATGACAGTGTAGGGCTACTGATGACAGTGTAGGGCTACTGATGACAGTGCTGGGCTACAGATGACAGTGCAGGGCTACTGATGACAGTGTAGGGCTACTGATGACAGTGTTGGGCTACTGATGACAGTGCAGGGCTACAGATGACAGTGCAGGGCTACTGATGACAGTGTAGGGCTACAGATGACAGTGCAGGGCTACTGATGACAGTGTAGGGCTACTGATTACAGTGTAGGGCTACTGATAACAGTGTTGGGCTACTTATGAGTGTAGGGCTACTGATGATGATGACTGTAGGGCTACTGATGACAGTGTAGGGCTACTGATAACAGTGTTGGGCTACTGATGAGTGTAGGGCTACTGATGATGATGACTGTAGGGCTACTGATGACAGTGTAGGGCTACTGATGACATTGTTGGGCTACTGATGACAGTGTAGGGCTACTGATGACAGTGTTGGGCTAATGATGACAGTGTAGGGCTACTGATGACAGTGTAGGGCTACTGATGACGGTGCAGGGCAACTGATGACGGTGTAGGGCTACTGATGACGGTGAGGGCTAAAGATGACGGTGCAGGGCAACTGATGACGGTGCAGGGCTACTGATGACGGTGCAGGGCTACTGATGACGGTGCTGGGCTACTGATGACGGCGCAGGGCTACTGATGACGGTGCTGGGCTACTGATGACGGTGCAGGGATACAGATGACGGTGCAGGGCTACTGATGACGGTGCAGGGCTACTGATGACGGCGTAGGGCTACTGATGATGGCGTAGAGCTACTGATGACGGTGTAGGGCTACTGATGATGATGACAGTGCAGGGCTACTGATGACAGCGCAGGGCTACTGATGACAGTGCAGGCTACTGTTGACAGCGTAGGGCTAATGATGACAGCGTAGGGCTACTGGTGAGTGTAGGGCTACTGATGACAGTGCAGGGCTACTGATAACTTGTAGGGCTAATGATGACAGTGTATATAGGGCTACTGATGACAGTGTAGGGCTACTGATGACAGTTTTGGGCTAATGATGACAGTGTAGAGCTACTGTTGACAGTGTAGGGCTACTGATGATGATGACAGTGTAGGGCTACTGATGACAGCGCAGGGCTACTGTTGACAACGCAGGGCTACTATGACAGTGCAGGGCTACTGACGACATTGCAGGGCTACTGATGACAGCGTAGGGCTACTGTTGACAGCGTAGGGCTAATGATGACAGCGTAGGGCTACAGATGACAGCGTAGGGCTACTGATGACAGCGTAGGGCAACTGTTGACAGCGTAGGGCTAATGTTGACAGCGTAGGGCTACTGATGACAGCGTAGAGCTACTGATGACAGTGTAGGGCTACTGATGACAGTGTAGGGCTACTGATGGCAGTGTAGGGCTACTGATGACAGTGTAGGGCTAGTGTAGGGCTACTGATGACAGTGTAGGGCTACTGATCACAGTGTAGGGCTACTGATGACAGTGTAGGGCTAGTGTAGGGCCACTGATGATGATGACAGTGTAGGGCTACTGATGGCAGTGTAGGGCTACTGATGACAGTGTAGGGCTAGTGTAGGGCTACTGATGACAGTGTAGGGCTACTGATGACAGTGTAGGGCTAGTGTAGGGCTACTGATGATGATGACAGTGTAGGGCTACTGATGACAGTGTAGGGCTACTGATGACAGCGTATGGCTACTGATGACAGTGTAGGGCTAGTGTAGGGCTACTGATGATGATGACAGTGTAGGGCTACTGATGACAGTGTAGGGCTACTGTTGACAGCGTAGGGCTACTCATGACAGTGTAGGGCTACTGATGACAGTGTAGGGCTACTGATGACAGTGTAGGGCTAGTGTAGGGCTACTGATGATGATGACAGTGTAGGGCTACTGATGACAGTGTATGGCTACTGATGACAGTGTAGGGCTACTGATGGCAGTGTAGGGCTACTGATGACAGTGTAGGGCTACTGATGACAGTGTAGGGCTAGTGTAGGGCTACTGATGATGATGACAGTGTAGGGCTACTGATGACAGTGTAGGGCTACTGATGACAGCGTATGGCTACTGATGACAGTGTAGGGCTAGTGTAGGGCTACTGATGATGATGACAGTGTAGGCCTACTGATGACAGTGTAGGGCTACTGTTGACAGCATAGGGCTACTGATGACAGTGTAGGGCTACTGATGACAGTGTTGGGCTAATGATGACAGTGTAGGGCTACTGATGACAGTGTAGGGCTACTGATGACAGTGTTGGGCTAGTGTAGGGCTACTGATGATGATGACAGTGTAGGGCTACTGATGACAGTGTATGGCTACTGATGACAGTGTAGGGCTACTGATGACAGCGTATGGCTACTGATGGCAGTGTAGGACTACTGATGACAGTGTAGGGCTAGTGTAGGGATACTGATGATGATGACAGTGTAGGGCTATTGATGACAGTGTAGGGCTACTGTTGACAGTGTAGGGCTACTGATGACAGTGTAGGGCTACTGATGACAGTGTAGAGATACTGATGACAGTGTTGGGCTACTGATGACAGTGTTGAGCTAATGATGACAGTGTAGGGATACTGATGTCAGTGTAGGGCTACTGATGACAGTGTAGGGATACTGATGTCAGTGTAGGGCTACTGATGACAGTGTTGGGCTAATGATGACAGTGTAGGGCTACTGATGACAGTGTTGGGCTACTGATGACAGTGTAGGGCTACTGATGACAGTGTTGGGCTAATGATGACAGTGTAGGGCTAATGATGACAGTGTAGGGCTACTGATGAGTGTTGGGCTAATGATGACAGCGTAGGGCTACTGATGACAGTGTAGGATGACAGTGTAGGGCTACTGATGACAGTGTAGGGCTACTGATGACAGTGCAGGGCTACTGATGACAGTGTAGGGCTACTGATGACAGTGTTGGGCTAATGATGACAGTGTAGGGCTACTGATGACAGTGTTTGGCTAATGATGACAGTGTAGGGCTACTGATGACAGTGTAGGGCTACTGATGACAGTGCTGGGCTAATGATGACAGTGCAGGGCTACTGATGACAGTGCTGGGCTAATGATGACAGTGCAGGGCTACTGATGACAGTGCAGGGCTACTGTTGACAGTGTAGGGCTACTGATGACAGTGCTGGGCTAATGATGACAGTGCTGGGCTACTGATGACAGTGCTGGGCTAATGATGACAGTGCAGGGCTACTGTTGACAGTGCAGGGCTACTGATGACAGTGCAGGGCTACTGTTGACAGTGCAGGGCTAATGATGACAGTGTAGGGCTACTGATGACAGTGTTGGGCTAATGATGACAGTGTAGGGCTACTGATGACAGTGTAGGGCTACTGATGAGTGTTGGGCTAATGATGACAGCGTAGGGCTACTGATGACAGTGTAGGATGACAAGTGTAGGGCTACTGATGACAGTGCAGGGCTACTGATGACAGTGCAGGGCTACTGATGACAGTGAAGGGCTACTGATGACAGTGTTGGGCTAATGATGACAGTGTAGGGCTACTGATGACAGTGTTTGGCTAATGATGACAGTGTAGGGCTTCTGATGACAGTGCTGGGCTAATGATGACAGTGCAGGGCTACTGATGACAGTGCTGGGCTAATGATGACAGTGCAGGGCTACTGATGACAGTGCAGGGCTACTGTTGACAGTGTAGGGCTACTGATGACAGTGCTGGGCTAATGATGACAGTGCTAGGCTACTGATGACAGTGCTGGGCTAATGATGACAGTGCATGGCTACTGATGACAGTGCAGGGCTACTGTTGACAGTGCAGGGCTACTGACGACAGTGCAGGGCTACTGTTGACAGTGCAGGGCTAATGATGACAGTGTAGGGCTACTGATGACAGTGTTGGGCTAATGATGACAGTGTAGGGCTACTGATGACAGTGCAGGGCTACTGTTGACAGTGTAGGGCTACTGATGACAGTGTAGGGCTAATGATGACAGTGTTGGTGTTGGGCTAATGATGACAGTGTAGGGCTACTGATGACAGTGTTGGGCTACTGATGACAGTGTAAGGCTACTGATGACAGTGCTGGGCTAATGATGACAGTGCAGGGCTACTGATGACAGTGCAGGGCTACTGTTGACAGTGCAGGGCTACTGTTGACAGTACAGGGCTACTGATGACAGTGCAGGGCTAATGATGACAGTGTAGGGCTACTGATGACAGTGTTGGGCTAATGATGACAGTGTAGGGCTAATGATGACAGTGTTGGTGTTGGGCTTATGATGACAGTGTAGGGCTACTGATGACAGTGTTGGGCTACTGATGACAGTGTAGGGCTACTGATGACAGTGTAGGGCTACTGATGACAGTGTTGGGCTAATGATGACAGTGCAGGGCTACTGTTGACAGTGCAGGGCTTCTGATGACAGTGCAGGGCTACTGTTGACAGTGCAGGGCTACTGATGACAGTGTTGGGCTAATGATGACAGTGTAGAGCTACTGATGACAGTGTTGGGCTAATGATGACAGTGTAGGGCTACTGATGACAGTGCTGGGCTAATGATGACAGTGCAGGGCTACTGATGACAGTGCAGGGCTACTGATGACAGTGCAGGGCTAATGATGACAGTGCAGGGCTACTGATGACAGTGCAGGGCTACTGTTGACAGTGCAGGGCTACTGATGACAGTGCAGGGCTACTGATGACAGTGCAGGGCTACTGTTGACAGTGCAGGGCTACTGATGACAGTGTAGGGCTACTGATGACAGTGTTGGCCTAATGATGACAGTGTAGGGCTACTGATGACAGTGTTGGGCTTATGATGACAGTGCAGGGCTACTGATGACAGTGCAGGGCTACTGTTGACAGTGTAGGGCTACTGATGATGATGACAGTGTAGGGCTACTGATGATGATGACAGTATAGGGCTACTGATGATGATGACAGTGTAGGGCTACTGATGACAGTGCAGGGCTACTGATGACAGTGTTGGGCTAATGATGACAGTGTAGGGCTACTGATGACAGTGCATGGCTACTGATGACAGTGTAGGGCTACTGATGACAGTGCATGGCTACTGATGACAGTGTAGGGCTACTGATGACAGTGCAGGGCTACTGATGACAGTGTAGGGCTACTGATGACTTAGAAATGGAGTTAATGAGAATCTTAACTAAAATCGCAGATGTAAAATATAAGTCAATGTCGGTCATAGTGACCTACTTGTGGTCAGAATGTGTAAAATTCCAAAAGATACATCTGTGAATGACGTTTGATGAGTGTAGGATGATTGTATGTTGCCGACTTTAAAATGAACTAATGAGAAACCATAACTGGGATCACTAAAGGGTAAGAATTAGATCCAGGTAATCATAGTTACCTATGTTTGGTGAGGATGTGTTACTTATGTAGATGTGTCCTTGTATGAGGGTGTGTTAATTATGTAGATGTGTCCTTGTATGAGGATGTGTTACTTATGTAGATGTGTCCTTGTATGAATTTTGAAAAGAATAGGGCAATCGGTAACTAGAAAAAAGACATAATGAAACACCTCGTAGACATACGCACATACTATACACATCTTCTTTCGATAAACACCTGGTGACATAGTTGCACTATCAAAATGACCACTGAGTGACCACATTCTACCCAGAGGCATGTCAGGTTGACCGCGAGATGGTGACCATTTATTTAGGTTAATCATTTTTGATGATTTATCACATATACATACTGTCTTACTGTAAGTAACTTATAATGACTTACTGACTTATTACTTTGCACTGGCTGAAGAACTACTGTCCTTAATATTGAATGAACACATAGATGCATGATGGTTAATCAACTAACGTAAATATGGCCAGACTATTAGGTTGACTTGTTTGGTAACTCAGCAATTATTCCAAACAAGAAATCTGTAGATTCACATGTCTCGCCTAACGGGGACGGGACTTAAAAATAAACAGGTCAATGATGCTTAAATGAAAGTTTGTAAATATTTTATTAACTAAAAACAATGGAGTTTGCAGTTTGCTGAGATGACAATTAAGTGCATTTGTTTAAAAACAAATGCCATTCTATTGAAATACAAGAGGGCCTGAGGATGGCCCTAGATCGCTCACCTGGTAATCCTGGGCAATAAGCCTGCTGTGTCTAGTCTGGATTGTTTTATAGTTTTTTTTAATTTGTCCCACTTTCTTCTGTGAATAAGATGTCATAAAAATGGGTGAGGGATGGGGGAGAGAGAGTGAGAGAGTATATGGATGGACATGAATAAGGCAATTTGTAAAGCTTTTGCTGATATTAACAACATTCTAAACAAATGTTGTAAAGATTAGATAAAAAATGAAGTAGCTACAGATTTAATAAAGGAAAATACAATATAGCAATTTTCAATAAATCAAGGGCCATAACTCTGTCAGTACTAACAAGATCTAGGTGTTTTTCAAACTTGTCCAAGATTTCATTGATATACAGCAATTGCACAAGTAGACATCATACTGATGCTTCCTGCCAAATTTTGTCGAAATCCAACAAGGCGTTTAGGAGGATTAGCGGCGACAAGAAAATCAAAGTAAAAATACCAAGGGGCCATAACTCCATCAAAAATTAACAAACCGAAAAAAGAGCAATATCCACAACTAGACATAATACCATTGCGTCTGATAAGTTTTGTCAAATCCAACATGGAATTTTGAATAAAATATATATAAAAAGAAGTTAAAAAAAATAAGCAAATAAAAACAAAATCAACTGAAAAAAAAGAGAAGAAACAATTAAAAATAAATAAAATATTAATAATAATTAAAACAAGGAATAATAATAATAATAATAATAATAACAAGAGGCCCAAGAGGGCCTGTGGACGCTCTACTGGCTAACATGGCTCTTATAACATTATAACTGCCATTTACGTTTTTTTGAAAGTTTCGGGCAAAAAACATCTTTTGAACTAAATCAAAAACAGGAGAATCTGTTAAAGTTTGGTAAAGATCAGATGAAAAATGAAGGCCCTACCGTATTAACGAGGCAAAATATAGCATTTTAACTAAATCAAGAGCCATAACTCCTCTGTTACTGGTCCGACTGGTGCAACAAAGAGTAAAAAAAATAAAAAAATAAAAATTTGATAACGATCGGATGAAAAATGAAAAATGAAGCCTTATCGTCTTAACTAAATCAAGGGCCATAACTCCGCTGTTACTGGTCTGATATGTTTGGTTTTCAATCTTGTCCAAGCTTTCATTGATATTAACAATCTGATAAAGTTTGGTAAAGATCGGATGAACAATGAAGCCCCTATCGTCTTAACGAGGCAAAATATAGCATTTTTAACTAAATCAAGGGCCATAACTCCGCTGTTACTGGTCCGATATGGCTGGTTTTCGAACTTGTTCAAGCTTTCATTGATATTAACAATCTGATAAAGTTTGGTAAAGATCAGATGAACAATGAAGCCCCTATCGTCTTAACGAGGCAAAATATAGCATTTTTAACTAAATCAAGGGCCATAACTCCACTGTTACTTGTCCGATATGGCTGGTTTTCGAACTTGTTCAAGCTTTCAATGACATTAACAATCTGATAAAGTTTGGTAAGATCGGATGAACAATGAAGCCCCTATCGTCTTAACGAGACAAAATATAGCATTTTTAACTTAATCAAGGGCCATAACTCCGCTGTTACTGGTCCGATATAGCTGGTTTTCGAGCTTTCAACGACATTAACAATCTGATCAAGTTTGGTAAAGATCGGATGAACAATGAAGCCCCTATCGTCTTAACGAGGCAAAATATAGCATTTTTAACTAAATCATGGGCCATAACTCCGCTGTTACTAGTCCGATATGGCTGGTTTTCGAACTTGTCCGATCTTTCATTGATATTAACAATGTGGTAAAGTTTGGTAAAGATAGGATGAAAAACGAAGGCCCTATCATATTAACGAGGCAAAATATAGCAATAAAGCATTTTTAACTAAATCAAGGGCCATAACTCCGCTGTTACTTGGCCGATCTGGCTGGTTTTCGAACTCATCCGAGCTCTTATTGATATTAACAACCTGTTAAAGTTTTGTAAAGATTGGATGAAAAATGAAGGCCCTATCCTCTTAACAAGACAAAAGTTAACAACGGACGACGGATGGACGACGGACGGACCACGGACAACTCGGCATCCCATAAGCCCTTTGGCAAGTAGAGCTAAAAACTGTCAGTTTGGTTAAGATTGCTCAAGAAATGTGGCCATTATTGTGTTAATAATATGTAAAACTGCATTTTTTGCTAATTCAGGGGCCACAACTCTGGTGTTACTGGTCCGATCTTGCCCATTATCGAACTTGTCTGAGATCTTACGGTCATATAACAAACTGTGCAAGTTTGATCAAGATTGCTCAAGAAATGTGGCCTCTATCATGTAAACAAGATGAAAAACTGCATTTTTTGCTAAATCAGGGGCCATAACTCTGGTGTTACTGGTCCGATCTGGCCCATTATCAAACTCTTCCGAGATCTTGTACTCAGGTGAGCTAAAATTCATCAGCTTCAAAAAGTAGGTCAAGGTCATAAATGAAATCCATGCATCCAAAAAGTTGCACTACCCAAGACACAACTATGTCAAAATGGAATGTTCTGTCTTCCAAAGATTAAGCTATAAATCAGGTTTAAAACATGCATAGATATAGTTCATGAGAAAGTGATGTAAATGTAACAATTAAGGTTATCTGCCCTTTGCTTGGATGGTGAAGGTCACAGCCACATTTGCTTTTTGACATGTTGTGATGTACATAATCCAAGAAACAAAGTTTGAAAGGTCTAATGCATAAAGTTTGTGAGAAAGTGAACTAAATGCAAATGTTGAAGGTAAAAATTATTAAGTAATCTGCCCCTTGCTTGGACGGTCAAGGTCACATCCACATTTGCTTTGTCAAGTTGCAATGTACCACTCAAGATACAACTATAAGCAAAGCTTGAAAGGTCTTCGTGCATAGTTTGTTAAAAAGTGACCTAAACACCAAAGTTGAAGGTAAAAATTATAAGGTTATCTGCCCTTTGCTTGGAGAATCAAGGTCACATCCACATCTGCTTTTCACATTGCAATGTACCTCCCAAGATACAACTGTAAGCAAAGTTTGCAAGGTGTAGTGCATACAGTTTGCAAGAAAGTGACCTAAACGCAAATGTTGAAGGTAGAAATTGTTCAGTTATCTGCCCTTTGCTTGGAGGGTCAAAGTCATATCCACATTTGCTCAAGATACAACTATAAACAAAGTTTGAAAGGTCTAGTGCAAACAGTTTGTGAAAAAGTGACCTGAACGCAGAAGTTGAAGGTAACAATTATAAGGTTATCTGCCCTTTACTTCCAGGGTCAAGGTCACATCCACATTTGCTTTGTCATGTTGCAATGTACCACCCAAGATTCAACTATAAGCAAACTTTGAAAGGTCTAGTGCATACAGTTTGTGAAAAAGTGACCTAAATGCAAAAGTTGAACCTAAAAATTATTGTTATCTGCCCTTTGCTTGGAGGGTCAAGGTCACTTCCACATTTGCTTTGTCACGTTGTGATGTACCACCCAAGATACATCTATAAGCAAAGTTTGAAAGGTCTAGTGCATACAGTTTGTGAGACCTAAACGCAAAACTTGAATGTTGACGCCTGTGCCGCCGCCCCCGGATAAGCAACACCTATGTATCTTTTTTCCTTCAAAAAGGCGAGACAAAAATCAGGGCCACAAAATATTCAACTAGAAGATCTGTCGATGGGACACGGATGTCCCACTCTGCTTTTTGATAGTAAGATAGCAGCATTATTGAAGAGGACTCTTTTTTTACATTTTAGTAACAGCAAGCATATTGTTTGAAGATTAAAGGTTGTTTAGGGCAATATACTGTATACATCCACTACTCAACTTTGATAATCGGTCAACCAGGTTTTTTGAAAATAACACGAATACTAAAAACTGGAAATCACCGAAAACATAGCAATATTTTATTAAGTTTATCAACGTGGTTTTAGTCCAATCAAGGCAGGTTAAATTTTATAAATGGCTAGCGATATTTGTTAAACGATGCCAGTTAAAATTTCAAATGGAAATATGAATTATTAAAAAATATATAATTCTTTGAAAGTGACCGATTATAAAAGTTGAGTAGTGAATATATAGGTGACTTAGAAATGCGGTATATGAATAAACCTTGCCTAGAATCAATAAAGTAGTAAAAAGTAGGTCAAGGTCAGACACAATGACTTACTATTGGTCAGAATCTAGATATATCTGGTGGGATCAAAGCAAAACAATTGTATCGAGATGTTTGTTTATATACAACAGCTTCCCATTCACTCCTCAATGAAGTTTTTAAGAGCATATATCCACTATCTGTGACTTACATATATCCACTATCTGTGACTTACAAACTCAGTCTAAGGTCAGACACACTGGTAAAAAAACACAATTACAACCTTCACCAGTATTGTGGAGTGGGACATAGATACATGCATGATGAGGACAATTACCTCGTCTGACCCTTCAATAAATGAAAAAGGCACTAAACCAAGGCAGTAAATGGCTTACGTAACTTGTAACTTACGTTATTGTTAAAAATTATTCAAATTATGGAACACGACCACCTTCATCCTGTTCATCTCCGATGAGGACGGAAATTGGAGTCCAGTGATACAGTATAAATTATGTCATTTCCTGCACCTCAGATGATACTCTAAACTAAGAACTGGGGTACATTGAATTTAACTTATTTTCTAACTGGAGTTCAATTGTCTATGTCCAAGGAGACAGATATGTACAAGCTTTTAGCTTTATTCACTGTTGCCCTGTGTGGTTCCGGTTGCCCCGTTTGGTTACGGGGCAAAGATAGGGCCACTGCAGATCCCGTTGGAGGGGAAGGCAGAGGGTAGAACCCCCCAAATTCATGTTCATTTTATAATTTTTTGTTCATGCTCATTCAAGGTCTTCATCATGACCCCTGCATTGTTTCAGGAGCTATCTCGCTCATATCACTAGAGCAGTGGCAGAAAAACAATAACGTGGCTCCAGCGTAAATGGAGTGTCTACAATAGAATTTGCAGCAACTCGGCAGTTCAGGGTGAGAAGGTTCTAGGCCCATTCTCCATATTTTATCTCGATGTACATGGAGGATGAGCCTGGCATGTTCATTCCTGTTAGGCGCCATATAACCTTTCATGTGTTGGTGCACCTTAAAACCCCAATTCAATTCAATTCATCAAGTTGTTGAGGTCTAGAACATATTTTTTATGCAAATTCAAATTTCAAACCTGAACAACTTGATGCTGACATTGATTGATGTCATTTTTAACCAGGTTTACCTAAAAGGAATCTCTGGTTACTGCGCCTTAAAACCCCAATTCAATTCAATTCAATTATTCACTGTTTATTATTGACTGTATATTGTAAGCTGTACAAATTGTCAATAAAACAGTGTTTAAACCAATTGGCTGTGTTACTAAATAATGACAAAAAGGTTCGTTCAAACCCATTCCTAGACTAGGAGTAAAGTAGCTTCATGGTATTGCCGATAAGCAACTACTGAATTACTGCTCATATCGAGTAGATATAATTACCCTTTGTCACAGTCGTCTTTAGAAAGTTTTTTAATTCCCATTAAAACAAAACATGATACGAAAAGTGACAAAAAACATTCAGTTGTCGTCAGAGGAAAAAATGTAATTGTCGATAAAAAAATAAATCCTTGCGTGATGCGCACATGCTTTTTTTGTTTGATATTCACAAGACAGACACTAATAAGGCAACTGCGTCATCATGGGAATCACACACACACAATGCCGCAGAGCGTTTCAATGGAAAAGACAAATTTAAGGAATGAAATGCGCTCTTTTGGTTTTCATTGGGGTAAGAAAAATATTTGGGTGGTTTAAAGTGTGTGGAGTCCGAACTGAACTTTAAACCATCCAAATGTTTTTCATACCCCAATGAAAACCAAAAGAGCGCATTTCATTTCTTATATTTACATATATTTACCTTTAAAATGGCGTTGATTTTGTCTCTATATACGCCAGATTTACTATTTATTTCGAAAAAAAAAAGTTAATTATACGGGGATTTTTATGGAGTAAAATGTAACAGCGGTTACGATCGACAACATTTTAGACACACCCCTCATGTGCAATATTCTATTAAGTTAAGCTCCGCCCATCATCCAATGAAAAACGTTAAAGGGCATATCATGAGGTATTCCGAAGGTAATGGTATTCACTGGAAAATTAAATGCAGGTGTCAAATAAGATTCATCGTAGCAAATGCAATAGCGAGGTAAATATAAGTTAGTTTTCCAGCAGTGTAGGCACAGAAACATTTTTGTGACAGTTTATATTAATGCGACCTGCTATTCCACAATTAATTCACCAGTCAAAACTTGTCTTAGCTGGTCGTAACCTTTGTTATATTCACAGGCATAGCCGTATCTATTATTTCTATTTATTATTCTATCTATCCCTCTTTTTATCCTATCTATCTATCTACTTGTATAGGACAGCCTGTGGTCTATCTACTTGTATAGGACAGCCTGTGGCTACTTGTATAGGACAGCCTGTGGTTAATTTGTAATTTTCGAATGATGTTATTTTACAATTTAATTGGTTCCTATCTCAATGAAGACATACCGGCCAACTTCTAATTGGTCAATTAGGGAGATGGGTCTCACAAATAGGAAATAGGGCTTGAATAGGAGCTATGTTTTGTTATGGGATTAATTTACTTTCTAATATCAAAATTTATGTAAATTTAAATTCCATGTGTTTTGCACATGAAAACACATTCATGTATTTCCCCTGTTAGTAGTGCCCGGGCGCCAAACAAAATGCCAAGTGGGTGCTATGATAAAATTAAGATTTTTTTATTATTATTTTTTATTAGTGTTTATACAGAAAATATCAATTATTTATTGAATTTTGATTGGATAATCTATTACATTTTGAAATTTTTTCATTTTTTATTAGGGGAAATCTGTATTTTATTTTGCAATTAAAATATGTCAGGGGGATCATGGTTGAAATCAACAACAAAGGTATGTGAAGAAGTTGAGACATAACACATTATGAGAGCTCAACGCGATACCATTCTATCTTGTTCTCTATTTATACATAATTACAACAGCTTTGCTTTAACCTCTAGGTTAGTAAAGTAAACAATAAACAATACAATTTGTCATTGCCAGTTTTAAAGTTTTAAAACATTCATACAGGATAATAATTATCATTATTCATAACACTTTCATAATTACCTGCGTCTAAAGTTAAACATTCATTAATCTACACAATTCAAGGACGTGTTACGAGTGTTATGCGCATTCCAACCGTTTATCAAATTGTCAAATGAATATCATTTGTTTTTGTTTCAGACTACACAATTCAATTTCAAGCTGACGCTATATATATACTCCTTCCTTTTTGTTCTTAGCACACACACACACACACACAAAAACAGCTATTCCAAAACAAATTGATATCTTCAGCAAAAATATTATCTATATCTACTTGAATTCCGGTAAAAAATATTGAGGTAACATTTTTACACCACTGTCTATGAACTCTAAAATGCATTTTTTGTCTAGCAGCAGGTACCTACAAAATATAGAGGGTCTGGAAAATCAATCATATTCATAATAGCAACTGCTCATACTTCTATCTTGTTTTTCTAGATTTCTTTTTTTTTTATCGGTGAAAACTATTAGCGTTCTGGAGGTTTTGAATACTTTATCCTTTAGCAGTTACTGCAGTGTATCCTTAGTCTATACTTTTCGTATACTTTCGGATAGTAAACCAGACAGTCCCATGTATAAAGGAATCTTTAAATAGTAGATCATAGTTTTCAAATTCCTATGTCATCTCCACCACTCTGGAATGGCTGGAAATAACACATTCTTCAATATGGCATCTTCATGCCTTCAATGGCATCCTTATGCCTTCAATGTGGCATCCTCATGCCTTCAATATGGCATCCTCAGGCCTTCAATATTGCATCCCCATGCTTTTAATATGGTATCCTTAGGCCTTCAATATTGCATTACCATGCTTTCAATATGGCATCCTCATGCCTTTAATATGGCATCCTCATGCCTTTAACATGGCATCCTCAGGCCTTCAATATGGCATTCTCATGCAGGCTTTCAATATTGCATCCTCATGCCTTCAATATGGCATCCTCAGGCCTTCAATATTGCATCCCCATGCCTTCAATATGGCATCCTCAGACTTTCAATATTGCATCCCCATGCCTTCAATATGGTATCATCATGCAGGCTTTCAATATTGCATCCCCATGCCTTCAATATGGCATCCTCAGGCCTTCAATATTGCATCCCCATGCTTTTAATATGGTATCCTTAGGCCTTCAAAATTGCATTACCATGCTTTCAATATGGCATCCTCATGCCTTTAATATGGCATCCTCATGCCTTTAACATGGCATCCTCAGGCCTTCAATATGGCATTCTCATGCAGGCCTTCAATATGCATCCCCATGCTTTCAATATGGCATCCTCAGGCCTTCAATATTGCATCCCCATGCCTTCAATATGGCATCCTCAGACTTTCAATATTGCATCCCCATGCCTTCAATATGGCATCCCCATGCCTTCAATATGGCATCCACATGCCTTCAATATGGCATCCTTAGGCCTTCAATATGGCATCCTCGTGCCTTTAACATGGCATTCCCAGGCCTTCAATATGGCATCCTGGGGCTTTCAATATTTCATTATCCTGCCTTTAGTAAGACAATTCTATTTTATATTATACCAGTAAAATAATATAATATATGTGTTTCCGGTTACCTGACCGACCCTAGTTTTATATGCTTCCCCTCCCCATAGCCCCACCCTAACCCAATTCCTTTTTTTTGGTAAATCAGAAAGGGACAAAACTCCAGTAATGTTAATATCGTTTCAGAGACACTTTCAGCCCTGTTTGTAGGATCATCAGTAGAAAGTAGGAAGGCATTTTGATGATCTCATTGCAGATACAATGGCATTCATGTCGTTATTTTTGATTGGAAATTAGGTTCATTCATGAACACTAGTACAACACAGAAAGTAACATGATAACAAGCATCTACTTGCAGTCTTAGGCTCATTTTACCAGTTCAAAAATCAGTTTCCATAAATAAAAATACAAATAAAAAAATACCGAAATTTTTCCCCAATGTTGCCGGAACCATACATATTATTTTATTCAGCCTAATTAAGTTTCCTTAGAATCTGGCATCTTTGCAAATTAAAATTTTCAGTTACAATTAATAATGCAGGATCAGAGACATTAATAATAACACAAACAATGGCACTTATAGATTGAGCAGCTAAGAACAATCAATTTTAATTAAGCAAAACAAAACTCCTAACACAGACATATGGCAGATTTTCAAGAATCATCAGGTTGAGGAACTGGCATATCTCATACAAATGTATACCAACTTGTTTGATAAAATCACCACTAAACGAGTAAACAACTTTGTGTGTATTTGAGCAATCCTGGGGACTATGGTCCCTCTGCACTATTGATTTGAATTGATGACATCTTGATTTGAATTGATGATATCTATTAAATGAGTCACAGTATATTGACACTATGTCCTATGGCAATCAAGTTGCACATCCTAAATGAGGTATCATATTGATTTGATTGGTTGGAATGGATTTTGATTGAAACAACTGGCTTGAAGTCAATTTGAGCAACTACCAGAGTGAATTGTTAGGATGTTGTTTTACATTTTAAGCACATATTAGACCATATTATGACAGCCAAATTCTTTTGTTACAGTGAGGACAAGGTGCTTAAGTTGCAGATTACGATGATCTTGACCTCTGACTTACTGACCTCAAAATCAAACAAGAGGTCAATGACCTTGAAGCTCTACTGACTGATTTTGATTTCAGGAAGTAGTCGCTACAAACTTGTTTTCTGAAAATTTATTTTTAGCCGTGGCGGCCATCTTGAATTTCCGGCCGACCTGAAATTTTGCTAGGATCAATTAGACATCAAGAGCAACATTCCTGTGAAGTTTCATGAAAATCAGTCAAGTAGTTTCAGAGGAATAGTCGCTACAAGTTTTCATTATATAACTCTATGTCAACAAAGATGGCCGCTGACAGCCATGTTTAACATCGAATCAAAACGATTTTTGACAAGGACCAACATCATGTCATGACGATCATTTTAGAAAAAGTCCCATATCAATATCACTTATAGTTTTCAAGAAGTAGTCGCTACAAACTTGTATTTTGAAAATCTATTTTTAGCCATGGCGGCCATCTTGAATTTCCGGCCGACGTGAAATGTTGCTAGGATCAATAAGACATCAATAGCAACATTCCTGTGAAGTTTCATGAAAATCCGTCAAGTAGTTTCAGAGGAGTAGTCGCTACAAGTTTTCATTATATAACTCTATGTAAACAAAGATGGCCACTGGCAGCCATATTTAACATCGAATCAAAATAATGTTCGACTCGGATAACCATCATGTCATGCTGATCATTTTAGAAAAAGTCCCATATCAATATCACTTATAGTTTTCAAGAAGTAGTCACTACAAACTTATTTTTTAAAAATCTATTTTTAGCTGTGGCGGCCATCTTGAATTTCTGGTCGATCTGAAATTTTGCTAGGATCAATTAGACATTAAGAGCAACATTCCTGTGAAGTTTCATGAAAATCCGCCAAGTAGTTTCAGAGGAGTAGTCGCTACAAGTTTTTACTATATAACTCTATGTAAACAAAGATGGCCGCTGGCAGCCATGTTTAACGTTGAATCAAAACGATTTTTGACAAGGACCAACATCATGTCATGCTGATCATTTTAGAAAAAGTCCCATATCAATATCACTTATAGTTTTCAAGAAGTAGTCGCTACAAACTTGTATTTTGAAAATCAATTTTTAGCCATGGTGGCCATCTTGAATTTCCAGCCAACCTGAACTTTTGCTAGGATCAATTAAACATCAAGACCAACATTCCTGTAAAGTTTCATGAAAATCAGTCGAGTAGTTACAGAGGAGTAGTCGTTACAAGTTTTTATTATATAACTCAATGTAAACAAAGATGGCCGCTGACAGCCATGTTTAACATCGAATCAAAACGATTTTCGACAAGGACCAACACCATGACATGCTGATCATTTTAGAAAAAGTCCCATATCAATATCACCTATAGTTTTCAAGAAGTAGTCGCTACAAACTTGTATTTTGAAAATCTATTTTTAGTCATGGCGGCCATCTTGAATTTCCGGCCAACCTGAACTTTTGCTAGGATCAATTAGACATCAAGAGCAACATTCCTGTGAAGTTTCATGAAAATCCGTCAAGTAGTTTCAGAGGAGTAGTCGCTACAAGTTTTTATTATATAACTCTATGTAAACAAAGATGGTCGCTGGTAGCCACGTTTAACGTCGAATCAAAACGATTTTCGACAAGGACCAACATCATGACATGCTGATCATTTTAGAAAAAGTCCCATATCAGTATCACTAAGAGTTTTCAAGAAGTAGTCGCTACAAACTTGTTTTGTAACAAGAGGTCAATGACCTTGAAGCTCTACTGATAGATTTTTGATAGCTAGGTCAACATTCCTGTGAAGCTTCATGAAAATCCATCAAGTAGTTTCATAGGAGTAGTCGCTACAAGTTTTCATTATATAACTCTATGTAAACAAAGATGGCCACTGGCGGCCATGTTTAATGTCAAATCAAAATAATTTTTGACAAGGATCAACATCATGTCATACTGATCATTTTAGAAAAAGTCCCATATCAATATCTCTTATAGTTTTCAAGAAGTAGTCCCTACAAACTTGTATTTTGAAAATCTATTTTTAGCCATGGTGGCCATCTTGAATTTCCGGCCAACCTGAAATTTTGCTAGGATCAATAAGACATCAAGAGCAACATTCAAGTAAAGTTTCATGAAAATCTGTCAAGTAGTTACAGAGGAGTAGTCGTTACAAGTTTTTACTATATAACTCTATATAAACAAAAATGGCCGCTGACAGCCATGTTTAACATCGAATCAAAACGGTTTTCGACAAGGACCAACATCATGATATGCTGATCATTTAAGAAAAAGTCCCATATCAATATCACTTATAGTTTTCAAAAAGTAGTCGCTACAAACTTGTTTTTTGAAAAAATATTTTTAGCCGTGGCGGCCATCTTGAATTTCCGGCCGACCTGAAATTTTGTTAGGATCAATAAGACATCAAGAGCAACATTCCTGTGAAGTTTCATGAACATCCGTCAAGTAGTTTCAGAGGAATAGTCGCTACAAGTTTTCATTATATAACTCTACGTAAACAAAGATGGCCGCTGGCAGCCATGTTTAACGTCGAATCAAAACGATTTTCGACAAGGACCAACATCATGTCATGCTGATCATTTTAGAAAAAGTCCCATATCAATATCTCTTATAGTTTTCAAAAAGTAGTCGCTACAAACTTATTTTTTAAAAATCTATTTTTAGCCGTGGCGGCCATCTTGAATTTCCGGCCGACCTGAAATTTTGCTAGGATCAATTAGACATCAAGAGCAACATTCCTGTGAAGTTTCATGAAAATCCGTCAAGTAGTTTCAGAGGAGTAGTCGCTACAAGTTTTCATTATATAACTCTATGTAAACAAAGATGGCCGCTGGCAGCCATGTTTAACGTCGAATCAAAACGATTTTCGACAAGGACCAACATCATGTCATGGTGATCATTTTAGAAAAAGTCCAATAGCAATATCCCTTAGAGTTTTCAAGAAGTAGTCGCTACAAACTTGTTTTTTAAAAACCTATTTTTAGATTTGGCGGCCATCTTGGATTTCACATCTACATGAATTTTTGCTAGGATCAACTAGACTTCATGGGCAACATTTCTGTAAAGTTTCATGAAAATCCATTCAGTAGTTTCAGAGGAGTAGTCGCTACAAAAAAAAGTTTAAGAAAAGACAGACGGACGGACAGACAGACAGACGGACGACGGACGCCGCACCACGGCATAAGCTCTGCTGATCTCTGATCAGTAAAGCTAAAAACCCATTTTATAGATTTGACAGGCATCTTGGATTTCACATCAACATGAATTTTTGCTAGGACCAACTAGACTTCATGGGCAACATTTCTGTAAAGTTTCATGAAAATTAATTCGGTAGTTTCAGAGGAGTAGTCGCTACAAATAAAAGTTTACGGACAGACGGACAGACAGACGGACGATGGACGCCGCACCACGGCATAAGCTCTGCTGATCTCTGATCAGTCGAGCTAATAAAAAAAAAATGGGGTGGGGTTGGTCAACATAGCAACAAGACTTTTCATTATCGGATCATGGTGACCATGACCTTTGACCTACTAACCTCAAAATCAGGCATGAACAACTTGATATCATACTGATGCTTTGTACAAAGTTTATTCAAAATCCAACAAGCTGGTTAGGAGTAGTACAGACATGCTTGTTACAGACAGTTGGAAAGGATAAAACAATATATGCATATCACTTATTACCATTACAGGGGGGGGGGGAGACATAATAAATACATTAAGGAATATATAACTGCTGTTGGGAACACTGTGGAATGTTATGACACTAAATCTACTATTGGTTAAGTTTTACGTTGCACATCCTGGGAACAATTTTATTTTGTTGACAATGTGGAACATTTGGTATTTTGAGTATTTTGATATTAAATTACGAACATTTGATTTAACACTGTTATATTCAATCAATTATGGAACATTTGTTTATTCTGATATTTTCCTCAGTTATGCACGATCAATACTTATAATCAATTATGGAACATTATCTTTTTTGATCTATAATCAATTATGGAAAAATTGCTACAAAAAAACATTGATTATTTTCAAGAGCACTGAGAAAATTATAAGCATGCTACCCTATAGGAACAAAACATTGACAAGAAGATTGAAAGAAAACACAGACAGAATTCTTTTCAAATAATCTTCAAATATAACCATATAACCCAGACAGATCGAGATCAATATCAATCACATTGACACCAACAGCATGTTGTGTTCTCTCCCATCTTGAAACATGTGATCATTATTCATGTTTTTGTTGTTGTTTTATTGTGTTTTTTTCAGTTTCATTTGAGAGAATACATCCTTATTTACCATAAAGTTTAAAACCAAATTATGTACCGTATTATCAGTAATGAACACCAATACTCTAAAATAAATGCCCACCTCCCACTTTTATTTCAGCCTCTGCTCCTTTGTGCAGCCAGGGCCCGTATTCATAAAGCAACTTGAGTGAAAAATATTACTGCAGTCAAAATTTAAGATTTTTATGTATTTTTAAATCTCCTTATTAACCTCTCAAGAACATTACAAACCATCTATTTTAAGATAAATATTTAGCTGTAGATTTTATTTATCCATAACCTTATTAGCAATATTAAGAAAACATCTTAAGGTGAATATACTTTCAGCAAATAGCCAAGTCAAAAGTAGGATAAGTGAAAAAATAATAAAAAATTTAACTGAAACTTACAGTATATCACATAATTATCATAAACATCATATAAAAGTTAAAATACTAAAAAAAAAGTAAAATATGAAGATGTTTTTAAAAAGTCCACAATACAGAGAATCTAGCAGGTTTTACAACTCATCAATATCAGACTATTTCTTTACATATAACTTGCAATATATTACCTTGATTTACTTGTCTTGGTTGTGTCAGGCACTAAAATGTAAAAACATAGGTATAAAGTTGTTTTATGCAAACTTTTATTAAATTGCCTTTCTTGAAATCAAATATAATTGTGAGTAGCATAATCTATAAATAGAATGTGTACAGGTAGTGACCAATCAAATACCATGACCAGGTATGTAAAAAACAGATGTATGCATTTTAAATACATTATGTATGCATTTTAGTTCTGCATATATTATGAACATTGATTTTGTTTCTTTAAAACAACTTTGACAGGATTATTTGAGATTTTAACTTATAGCACCAGCTAGCTAAGGATATCAAGGTAACATACTGCAAGCTTTATTGTAAAATTAGATTTATATACTGTTGAGTTCTAATTCCTGTTGGATTCACTTTGAAGTGCTCTATTAAAACTGCTTTATTTATACAATTTAGTTCTGAAATCAGTTTTTTGTTTCTAACTAGGGTAGTAAGATGAGGTACTGCAAGTTCCATGAAAAAAGATGTTTTTTCCAGGGAACATAATCCTTAAATCGATAGCATACAAGCGAAGTTCTGTCTTTTACGATGAAAACAAGGATCGACAAGATTATGATTCTACTAAACACGTGCGAGTTCATTTCAGAAAATAACAATGTGTAAGTCAGAAAAATGGAAAAAAAAGTCGGATAACTCTTGACAGATCGATGCTCCCAACTTCAGAATAGGAAATACCATTCTTCAACTAGTAATTAAAGATTTAGCTAACCTTTTCTCATGATTTTATTCAGATTATTTTTATCTTTGCTGTTTGTTCTTTTTCTGTTAACTTACTCTTCACTGCCAAACCAAAATAAACTAACAAATAAACATGGATGAATCTGGGAGCTTAAACGTATGTTTGGTATCTTATAACTGCCAGGCTGCACTGTGCTGTCAAAATCAGCATACTGCTATAATCAATTTTAATTAGCTTCCAGATGAATTCCTTCTCCTTCAGATGCCAGTCCTGCACTATATTATCACACACCAGTATCAGACAACATCTTTTATTGTTCCAGAGAAAAATACAACATCTTAACAAATTAAATACCACTGCAATCATTAAAGTTTTATACAACATTACAACTTGCTGTTGATTGCGTCATAAAGCCATTGCTCTTCAAGACAGTGCACCATTTTATTCCTTGATGAATCGAGGAGGCTTAAGAGCTTAAGAGATTACTCTTCATTTGGAAATGCATTTAAAGTCAATATCAGTTTTAATCTCAGCTTGAGGTGTAACACGCCCATTGATTTTTGCATTGAGTTGTGTGTGAATTAAAATTTAAATGCCATGTTGTCATTCCTATCTAGACCCAAATTAAAAATGAATAACTTACATTCTCATCACAAATGACACATATGCTGCCAAAAAATCTACAGAAAAATGGGGGTCATGCATCTTCTAAGAAAGAACTTGTCTCATGAATGAATGCTCTCTTTAAAAACATAAACACTGAGATGCCATAATATTGTATTCATACACTCATTTCCATATAAGCAAAATCTTTTAAAAAATCACAATTAGAACATGACAATGCTTGAAAAATGTAACAAATAGATCAACATTGTGATATAAACCAAAACTGGCACTTTAAATTAGTGAAAATGCCTTTTTTCACAAGAAGAAATGAAAATTATTTACTGACCGCCATTACTGACTATTGCCTCTACCCCAGGCGGAAATTTCCTGTGATGCAATGGGTGTGCTACACCTTGAAATAGAACAACAAAGAGGCAAATGGGAGTGAGTGGTTTTACAACACCCCCATGTCACATCATTGATTTATAGCTGTCTCAATATAACTTCTCTCACATTGTCTGAGAGAGAAAGTGAGTCACATGATTCACAGACAATAGTATTGATCTACTGATTGATTTACTTGAAGCTCGGAAATGAGATATATATACATAGAGGATCTTAAACGAGTTCCCATTTCATATAAATCTTATATGGAATGGGAACGAGTTTAAGATCCTTTTTATCACATAACCTTGCAATCAAATTAGTAAAAATTAATTCAGATGGACATAGAACCCCCGAATTGTAACTTCGCGTCTCACACATAACGTTGCCTATAAGAGTTTGTGTTTTACCTCTTTACAAAATAGCAGTTTACGCCAACTTTTTAGCAAACCAACAACAATGTTTTGTATAACGTGCATTATTTTTATAAGCTGTCACAAATAATAAGTTGATGACTCAGATCTGGGTGAATTTGTAATAAATAAAATAGTTTCAGTTAATAAACTTGCGTAGTGTTACAGGTTTAACTCAACCAATCAAAATCGTTCCAGGTTGTATTACACTTGTGTCATACAATAGAATATTAAATGGGTGTTCGACACTGCTAACAAGGAACGTTATGTGATAAATATATAATTTATATCTGGATAACCTTTAATACTATCAAGTGGTCCAGAGGCGGGCTGCAGTGACGTCAAGTGGTATAGCCTGCATGCTTGGTAACGGAAACAGGACGGTTAGAGATGCTGCTGCGGAGCTTTGAGACCGTGACCTTGAGAAAGACTTGGTCACAGACTTCCAATGCTCTACCTGATGGGCATGTTAACTAGGCAGTCCCAATTACAGGAATATTTGTTGATAATAAGAGTAGGTACCCTGCTACAGTATCCTCTCCTTCTGTCTGATGAGGTTACGTTAAAACAGTTATCCAGAGTGCTGGAATTTCCCTATCTAAACTGAATACCCATAATTGATTCTTCTTCTTGCGTAATTGACATTTATTGCATTGACGTCACATTTTTACTTTTATTAATCACAAAATGATGTCATAATTAAATTATCTGTTGGCATGATCTATACAACTAAAGTGTGATTTATATCACACCCATCAGGAAAATATTTTCCAGCACATGCTTAAATTACTAAATCCTCCTACACAAGAAGATCTATTGTAGCTCATCTTATCCTAAAATAATGCAAACAATATTAACCAATGCCTCCTTTAGACTCCAGATCAAGTGATTCGAAAAGACAAAATAATGTTATTTTTCAGCTGAGCCAATCATTAACTTAAATGCCAACAATTTGTCTTGCTAATACACCACTGACATCATACAGGCCTTTATTCTGGTGTTATGATGTCTGAATAAAACTGCCTCACATGCAAGCCTCTCAAGCAAACCATTAATTTGCTGGAAGAAATAATGAAGAAAATAAATAAATAGAATAATTGGGAATCTCGATAAGGAAATACCAAGATAAAAATATCTGACATTCAATTACATTCGAACCAATATCTGCATATTGTACCAGAAGAAAAATATTCTTTTATCGAAACGTAATTTTCCACACCTAACGCACTTATTGTTATAGCATAGGACCGTAATTGCTTTATAGATAGGTATTGATTTTTGGGTCGATTTTGAAGAAATATTCTAAGGTTTTCGGAGGACAACAACTCTAGACTTTATATCTTATAAAGCTTCTTATCAACAGCTGATATAATTATGTGGGATGAAACTAGAACTCAGACAAGAGCTGTTGGACAACAGCCTGCTTGACTATGCAAAGTGGGTAGTTTGAAATCACATAGTTTGTAATTTAAAGGGGTATAATTTACTGACACTTAGTGATGACCATAATTTTGTGCAATGATTTTTAGCTCTACTGGCCAAGGGCCAGCAGAGCTTATGGGATGGCGAGTTGTCCGTCATCTGTCCGTCCGTCGTTAACTTTTGTCTTGTTACCACTCTAGGGCCTTCATTTTTCATCCGATCTTTACCAAACTTTAACAGGTTGTTAATATCAATGAAAGCTCGGATAAGTTCGAAAACCAGCCAGTTCGGAATAATTTCGCCGGAGTTATGGCCCTTGTTTTGCTGAAAAATGCCATATTAAGCCTTGTGAACACTAGCACCTTCATTTATTATTTGATCTTTACAAAACTTGCAGATTGTTAATATCAATGAAAGCTCGGACAAGTTCGAAAACCAGCTAGATCGGACTATTAACAGCGGAGTTATTGCCCTTGATTTAGTTAAAAATGCTATATTTTGCCTCGTTCAGATGATAGGGGCTTCATTGTTCATCCGATCTTTACCAAACTTTATCAGATTGTTAATATCAATAAAAGCTCAGACAAATTCGAAAACCATTCATATCGGACCAGTTACTGCGGAGTTATGACCCTTGATTTAGTTCAAAATGCTATATTTTGCCTCGTTAAGACTTTATTTTTTATCCGATCTTTACCAAACTTTATCAGATTGTTAATGTCAATAAAAGCGCGGTCAGATCGGACCAGTAACAGCGGAGTTATGACCCTTGATTTTGTTAAAAATGCTATAATTTGCTCGTCTTACGATAGGGCCTTCATTTTGCATCTGATCTTTGCCAAACTTTACCAGATTTTATTTATTTTAATATTATTTTTTTTTTATTTATTTTTTTTTTTATTTTTTTTTTTAGCTCTACATTGGACCAGTCGGACCAGTAACAGAGGAGTTATGGCTCTTGATTAAGTTAAAAATGCTATATTTTGCCTCGTTAATACGGTAGGGCCGTCATTTTTCATCTTGATTTAGTTTATAAGCTGTATTTTGCCCAAAACTTTCAAAAAAACATAAATGGCAGTCTTTCGCTTCATTGATGTTATAAGAGCCATGTTAGCCAGAAGAGCATCCACAGGCCCTCTTGGGCCTCTTGTTTATTTTGTTTTGTTTGTTTGTATGGTGTTTTACGTCATTTTCAACACATCTAAGGTTATATATGACTGTCTATTTTTTGTGGTGGAGGCAGACCACCCACTTTTCCTGGGTATAAACAGTACTGTACACCTCCCGCCATCCGTAAGAATCAACACTTCCTCACTTGCAACAATGATTTATTAAACTATGTATAGTTTTCATAAAACTTCAATCCAAGTTCAGTCAGGTTTTGTTTGTTTGAATGATGTTTTACACTATTTTTAGCACATGTTTGGTCATATATGATGGTCGTTTTTTTTTGGAATATAGGCAGATCACCCCATTTTCCAGGGTAAAACCAGTACTGTATAACTCCTGCCATCCGTAAGAATCGACACTTTCTCACTTGACAAGTTGAGCTCCCAGTGTCATTAAGTACAGTCAGGTGATTAAGTACAGTCAGGTGGTTTAAGTCAGGTGGATTAAGTCAGGTGGATTAAATAGTCAGGTGGATTAAATACAGTCCGGGGTATAATCCAATAGGTAGAGTTATAGAACATGTCACTTTAACATGTTTTATTGTTGCGATACACTTGTGCAAAGTTTCATTTTTTGGCAAAAAACGTATTACCGTTTTCAGCCATATGCTATCACTCATAGACTGGATGTATCGTTTTAGCGCTCCACCTGGATGTTACCTAATATTTCAAGACCAGACCTATTTTACTGAACGCAGTATCTCAGTCCGACGATTTGTCTAAGATTTTTGCGACGCTTGTAATGTTTGTATTTACAATCAAGCGTCGAAGATGATCAAGACTATTGCTCAGTAGGAAAACATCAAATAACACCGGGAACGTGCACTTGTTTTTGATGGTTTAATTTGCGGGACCCGGTACGGTTTTTGACGTGATTTGCGGCAGGACTCAAAAATGTAAAAGAAAATAATACTGTTTTTGTTATATGATGCAATGGATAAATAAAGGAAAATAAAGGAAAATAGAACACTATTGTTTGATTCAAATCACATGTGTATTATTAATTAATTATAAATAAAACAAAGTAAAAAAGCGAAACATTCAATATCGACAAAAATTATGTACTGGCAAATATTCATTGGTAATAACAATTTCAAGGCAAGTTTAAATAAATCAGGGCAAGTGATATTTTTCAGGGCAAATTTTTTGAAATCTTCTTGCCCTGGGCTATTCCCAATTTTAATTTTTTTGGAGCACTGTTATGGCAACTACTCCTCTGGAACTACTTGACAGATTTTTCATGAAACTTCACAGGATGTTGCTCTTGATGTCTAGTCTTAATAATAATACATGTCAGCCGGAAATTCAAGACGGCCGCAACAAGTACAATTTCTTGCCGGCCACTTCCCAAAACCCGTAAGTGTTATTGATTTGGAACTTTAAACCAAAAAAACTAAATATTTTCAATTTGATGTCAAACATGGCATCCAGCGCCCATCTTTGTTTATATATAGTTATATAGGAAAAACTTGTGGCGACTACTCCTCTGAAACAACTTCATGGATTTCCATGAAACTTTACAAGAATGTTGCTCTTCAGGCTCGTTGGTCCTAGCAAAAAAAAAAAGACCAACCGGAAATTCAAGATGGCTGCCACAACTATAAATATATTTTACACAATACAAGTGTGTAGCGACTGCTTCCCAAAACCCATAAGTAATATTGCTTTGGAACCTTTATTAAAATGACTGGCATGGCATGTAGTTGGTCCTACACAAAATTCATTTTGATTCGATGTCAAACATGGCCACCAGCGACCATCTTCGTTTACAGAAAGTTATGTGGCAATTACCCTGAAAAAAGTGGATGGATCTGCATGACACTTTACAGGAATGTTGCTCTTGATGTCTACTTGGTCCTAAGTAAAAATCATTTCGGCCGGAAATTCAAAATGGCCACCACAGCTAAAAAATACATTTTCAAAAATACAAGTTTATGGCGACTACTAAAAAAATAATTATTTTAACCAACTATCTCAAACAATAAACTTGACACTTCCTACAACCCTTAATCATGAACTTCAGGTGAGGATTCAGCGGCCTCAGTGGATAAGGACGCCTCGGCTTGAGTGATCTGTAACATATAAAAAGACTCACTTCGCCAATAACAATCAAAAAAACTCATACAATCTTTACTCTTAACTATAGGAACAGCTCAAAACCATTTGCTTACTAATGTTTTTGCCATTCAGTATGCAGTACTTCGATTATTTCTTTGAGAGGTTTGTAAGTATTAGCAACTTGTTTCAAACCTTTGATCTATTTGCCTAACAATAGAATAGGAGATTTTGTTTAAGTAAAAGCTTGAGTTATGCAACTTCCATCACTTATGTTGTTTTTTTGATGGCAAACAATTTCTTCGAGTGGTTGTTAAGCTATAACGTGAATACTGTAATGTTTGTATGTATAAAAACGGGATACTTTCATTAAATTAAAAGCTAGAGTTATGGAACTTGTATCTCCATGTTATAAGCTTTGAGTGACATGGACAACTTGCACCAAAACTTTAATGTTATTTAATTGTCTATATAAGAAGGAAAAGGGGCATAATTTAGTCTAACTAAAAGCTTATGGAACTTGTCTCTGCCATGTTGTTTTGTTACGGGGAAAACTTTTGTGAAGTCAAATTAAATGGTTCAATTGAATGGAAAGTTATTGCCAACTTGCACAGAAACTTTAATATATTTGTTTAAGTATAAATGGAGCATAACTTTGTCAAATTAAAAGCTAGAGTTATGGAACTTGTCAGTCTACTCTTGTCTCTACCAAGAGTTATGGTACTTGTCTCTACCATGCAGTTTTGTTATGTGGAACACAAATTCAATGAAAGAGTGGATATTTATGGCTGACCAGCCCCAAAACATTAATGTGAGGGGTACGCCGAGGCTGAGGCAAGTATTAAAGCTTCTGAGCTTATTGAGCTAATATTATTGTGCATCTTGACTGATTCTAGCTGACATGTAGTTACACAGTTAGTTATTCACACACCTTGTTATTGCAAAAAGTCTTAAAGGGACAAATGCCAATTTCGATTTTTGAAAAACTCACGGTGTTCTGTTTTTCTACATTTATAACGTGCATTTGTTCAATCATAAATATTAATTATAAGAATAGATCAAAGCAAACTATTTTTGGCATATTAAAAGTAAAGTAAAGTTTTTTTTTATTATAGTGTCACCCCTATTGAAAGGGCCAGTCAATTTTGACTTATGAGACAACTTTGTCTTGAACATCATTACTTCCCAATTCCTATTCGTTAATGGCACCAGGCAGGTAGGCAATCGGTAACCGTTATTTAACTAGCTGGCGGCTCACCAACCGGTCTCTCTTTAGTAACAAGCCCGCCTCTGATGGGACTCGAACCTTCGACCTCCGGATTACGAGGCTGATGCCTTAACCACTAGACCACCGTAACTCTGATATTATTAACTGTTAATTATATTGCACCAATAATATATTTAAAACTATGGTCACAGACCTAATAACAAATAAGACTGGACACTACGAAAATTATCTAAATTTCAAGTGGCACAGTGCGAAAATTTCACAAATTATTTCGCAACTTTAAATACACATATCATGAAGAGTTTTACAGATAAAAGTTTTATTCATACAAAATCCCATCACAAATTTAATTGTCTTTCCAATGGTAGTATTTTTCTTTCTCTGATATTTAGAGCGAAAACGGAGTTTGACGGAAACCTTGACTATGTCAAAACCTTGATTTTTAAAAGAAAAATGAAAAATTATGACGTTTTTAAATTTAAACTTCTTTTTATACAATTTCTAGTTTTCAAAATAAACATAAATTATTATAATCCCATTTTGCTATTCACTATGAATCTTTTAAATGTATTCTCATCAAATTAGTGAATTAATTGAGAGAGGAGATAGAAGTTATGGTGCCACGTGATATTTTGGTTACTTCATTGGTTACGATAGGAAGTTTCCTATCTGTTTATTAATATGCCTGTGCTATGGTAGAATAAGATGAAAAAATGGAAACTGATTTTTTTTTTATTTAATTTATATGAAAGCAGGTTTAAAGTCTAAATGACATTGGATAAATAAATTTTGATGCTAATTTCAATGTTTGATAAACACTTCAAGATTACCATTTGTCCCTTTAAAACAAACTCTGTCTTACAACAGACATTCACAAAACAATTTATATTTGTTTCAAAACTACAACAAAACAGATCTATCTGTAAAATCTAATGTACCTTATAGGACAAACAATCCCTAAATTTAAGCAAAGCTAATCGGATCATCAAGTCAACAAGATGTCTTAGGCCAATGTTTTTTTATTTTTTGGTTCTCACAACTTTTGTAAAAATGAAAAAAAAAGTCTCTAAAAACACAACTGGTAAGACAAGTATCGGGTATTTCTATTTTGCTCTCGCATTTCAGACAACCGCATGTGTTTAAAAATGAATGTAAAATCAGAAGATTATGCTGTATACATTTATTGTGTCAATGTTATGTTTTACAATGTGACTTACACCATCATTATAAGATGCCACATATAAAGGTGTAGCTCTTTTTTACTCCTTCTGTGGGACATTTTCAGAAAAGAAAAATCTGAGACTCAAAAAACTAAAAAAAAATAGCCTTATAAGATTCACTAAGATTTGTCTCTTAGTTTGAAGACACAGAAGCACACACACTCTGGCCCCTTCATGGGTCTTATTCCCCCAAAAAAACTCTAAAATTTCATCTACCCTAAACTTGACACCCACAAATCTTGTCATACAAGCCAAGTGACCCATAAACAACACCACCATTGATGCTGTCCACTGATTTCTGTAACAAACAAAAGCTGGCAAAAAGAGCTGATTAAGTTGGTTTTGTTAAGTATTTCCTATTAATGTATACTGAAGCGAAACTCCGGAATTTCCTCTATATACTGTATAATTATACTGCACACTTAATTACAGATAGTATTCCAAAAGAAATCCCAAGATGTTTTGTAAAATAAATGTTGTAGTTAGTTAGAGAAAGGACACAACTGTGATGTTGTAGACGTTTTAATCACAATACACTCTGTAACAAGAAATTCATAAATGTTGAAGTTCCTCTTTGAAAAATTGAGTCACTAAAGAGTTTGGAAAATGTTGCATCCTATGATTGCTCACATGCTTGAGCCTAACGTACTGTGAATAATGAAACTTTGAAGGAATACTATTTGCTGTGTTATGTGATGTTTTAGTCTTTTTTTTCTGAAAGGAAAAGTCTTACGAGCCATGTACCATTTGATTGACAGCAGCATATTGTAATACAATAGCCCATTTCACACCGACATTTGATGAACGATCGCGGATAATAAGGAGCTATCTCCGAGTAGCCAAATAGGTCGACCAATCAAACGCTGGTAGGCACATTAAATATTCATTGTAACGGTGCCCAATGTGAATTAAAAACAATACAAAGATGTTATTTAATGTCAGACTATAACTCGAAGCGTCTCTGTGGCCGAATGGTTAACGACGCTGCGTTGTAAACCTTGGCCTCTCACCGCTGCGGGTTCGAATCCCACTGGGAGCTCGACTTGTAAGGAAGTGGTTCTACCCAGGAAAAGTGGGTGGTCTGCCTCCACCAAAAAAATCGACCATCATATATAACCTTAACAAGAGGTCAATGACCTTGAAGCTCTACTGATTGATTTTGATTTCAGGAAGTAGTCGCTACAAACTGTTTTTTTGAAAATCTATTTTTAGCCGTGGTGGCCATCTTGAATTTCCGGCCGACCTGAAATTTGGCTAGGATCAATTAGACATCAAGAGCAACATTCCTGTGAAGTTTCATGAAAATCCGTCAAGTAGTTTCAGAGGAGTAGTCGCTACAAGTTTTCATTTTATAACTCTATGTAAACATAGATGGCCACTGACAGCCATGTTTAACATTGAATCAAAATAATGTTTGACTCGGATAACCATCATGTCATGCTGATCACTTTAGAAAAAGTCCCATATCAATATCTCTTATAGTTTTCAAGAAGTAGTCGCTACAAACTTATTTTTTAAAAATCTATTTTTAGCCATGGCGGCCATCTTGAATTTCCGGCCGACCTGAAATTTTGCTAAGATCAATTAGACATCAAGAGCAACATTCGTGTGAAGTTTCATGAAAATCCGTCAAGTAGTTTCAGAGGAGTAGTCGCTACAAGTTATCATTATATAACTCTATGTAAACAAACATGGCCACTGGCAGCCATGTTTAACGTCGAATCAAAATAATGTTCGACTTGAATAACCATCATGTCATGCTGATCATTTTAGAAAAAGTGCCATATCAATATCACTTATAGTTTTCAAGAAGTAGTCGCTACAAACTTGTATTTTGAAAATTTATTTTTAGCCATGGCGGCGATCTTGAATTTCCGGCCGACCTGAAATTTTGCAAGGATTAATTAGACATCAAGAGCAACATTCGTGTGAAGTTTCATGAAAATCCGTCAAGTATTTTCAGAGGAGTAGTCGCTACAAGTTGTCATTATATAACTCTATGTAAACAAAGATGGCCACTGGCAGCCATGTTTAACGTCGAATCAAAATAATGTTCGACTCGGATAACCATCATGTCATGCTGATAATTTTAGAAAAAGTCCCATATCAATATTTCTTATAGTTTTCAAGAAGTAGTCGCTACAAACTTATTTTTTAAAAATCTATTTTTAGCCGTGGCGGCCATCTTGAATTTCCGGCCGACCTGAAATTTTGCTAGGATCAATTAGACATCAAGAGCAACATTCCTGTGAAGTTTCATGAAAATCCGTCAAGTAGTTTCAGAGGAGTAGTCTCTACAAGTTATCATTATATAACTCTATGTAAACAAACACGGCCACTGGCAGCCATGTTTAACGTCGAATCAAAATAATGTTCGACTTGAATAACCATCATGTCATGCTGATCATTTTAGAAAAAGTCCCATATCAATATCACTTATAGTTTTCAAGAAGTAGTCGCTACAAACTTGTATTTTGAAAATCTATTTTTAGCCATGGCGGCCATCTTGAATTTCCGGCCGACCTGAAATTTTGCAAGGATCAATTAGACATCAAGAGCAACATTCGTGTGAAGTTTCATGAAAATCCGTCAAGTATTTTCAGAGGAGTAGTCGCTACAAGTTATCATTATATAACTCTATGTAAACAAAGATGGCCACTGGCAGCCATGTTTAACGTCGAATCAAAATAATGTTCGACTCGGATAACCATCATGTCATGCTGATAATTTTAGAAAAAGTCCCATATCAATATCTCTTATAGTTTTCAAGAAGTAGTCGCTACAAACTTATTTTTTAAAAATATATTTTTAGCCGTGGCGGCCATCTTGAATTTCGGGCTGACCTGAAATTTTGCTAGGATCAATTAGACATCAAGAGCAACATTCCTGTGAAGTTTCATGAAAATCCGTCAAGTAGTTTCAGAGGAGTAGTCGCTACAAGTTATCATTATATAACTCTATGTAAACAAACACGGCCACTGGCAGCCATGTTTAACGTCGAATCAAAATAATGTTAGACTTGAATAACCATCATGTCATGCTGATCATTTTAGAAAAAGTCCCATATTAATATCACTTATAGTTTTCAAGAAGTAGTCGCTACAAACTTGTATTTTGAAAATCTATTTTTAGCCATGGCGGCCATCTTGAATTTCCGGCCGACCTGAAATTTTGCAAGGATCAATTAGACTTCAAGAGCAACATTCGTGTGAAGTTTCATGAAAATCAGTCAAGTATTTTCAGAGGAGTAGTCGCTACAAGTTATCATTATATAACTCTATGTAAACAAAGATGGCCACTGGCAGCCATGTTTAACGTCGAATCAAAATAATGTTCGACTCGGATAACCATCATGTCATGCTGATAATTTTAGAAAAAGTCCCATATCAATATCTCTTATAGTTTTCAAGAAGTAGTCGCTACAAACTTATTTTTTAAAAATCTATTTTTAGCCGTGGCGGCCATCTTGAATTTCCGGCCGACCTGAAATTTTGCTAGGATCAATTAGACATCAAGAGCAACATTCCTGTGAAGTTTCATGAAAATCCGTCAAGTAGTTTCAGAGAAGTAGTCGCTACAAGTTTTCATTATATAACTCTATGTAAACAAAGATGGCCGCTGGCAGCCATGTTTAACGTCGAATTAAAACGATTTTCGACAAGGACCAACATCATGTCATGCTGATCATTTTAGAAAAAGTCCCATATCAATATCTCTTATAGTTTTCAAGAAGTAGTTGCTACAAACTTATTTTTTAAAAATCTATTTTTAGCCGTGGCGGCCATCTTGAATTTCCGGCTGACCTGAAATTTTGCTAGGATCAATTAGACATCAAGAGCAACATTCCTGTGAAGTTTCATGAAAATCCGTCAAGTAGTTTCAGAGGAGTAGTCGCTACAAGTTTTCATTATATAACTCTATGTAAACAAAGATGGACGCTGGCAGCCATGTTTAACGTCGAATCAAAACGATTTTCGACAAGGACCAACATCATGTCATGCTGATCATTTTAGAAAAAGTCCCATAGCAATATCCCTTAGAATTTTCAAGAAGTAGTCGCTACAAACTTGTTTTTTAAAAATCTATTTTTAGATTTGGCGGCCATCTTGGATTTCACATCTACATGAATTTTTGCTAGGATCAACTAGACTTCATGGGCAACATTTCTGTAAAGTTTCATGAAAATCCATTCAGTAGTTTCAGAGGAGTAGTCGCTACAAAAAAAAGTTTACGGACAGACAGACGGACGGACAGACGGACAGACAGACAGACGGACGGACGCCGCACCACGGCATAAGCTCTGCTGATCTCTGATCAGTAGAGCTAAAAATCTATTTTTAGCTGTGACGGCCATCTTGAATTTCCGGCCGACCTGAAATTTTGATAGGATCAATTAGACATCAAGAGCAACATTCCTGTAAAGTTTCATGACAATCCACCAAGTAGTTTCAGAGGAGTAGTCGCTACAAGTTTTTACTATATAACTCTATGTAAACAAAGATGGCCGCTGGCAGCCATGTTTAACGTTGAATCAAAACGATTTTTGACTAGGATCAACATCATGTAATGCTGATCATTTTAGAAAAAGTCCCATATCAATATCACTTATAGTTTTCAAGAAGTAGTCGCTACAAACTTATTTTTTAAAAATCTATTTTTAGCTGTGACGGCCATCTTGAATTTCTGGCCGACCTGAAATTTTTCTAGGATCAATCAGACATCAAGAGCAACATTCCTGTAAAGTTTCATGACAATCCGCCAAGTAGTTTCAGAGAAGTAGTCGCTACAAGTTTTTACTATATAACTCTATGTAAACAAAGATGGCCGCTGGCAGCCATGTTTAACGTTGAATCAAAACGATTTTTGACTAGGATCAACATCATGTCATGCTGATCATTTTAGAAAAAGTCCCATATCAATATCACTTATAGTTTTCAAGAAGAAGTCGCTACAAACTTGTATTTTAAAACTCTATTTTTAGCTTTGGCGGCCATCTTGGATTTCACATCAACATGAATTTTTGCTAGGATCAACTAGACTTTATGGGCAACATTTCTGTAAAGTTTCATGAATATCCATCTAGTAGTTTCAGCTGTGAAGTCGCTACAAGTTTTTACTATATAACTCTATGTAAACAAAGATGGCCGCTGGCAGCCATGTTTAACGTTGAATCAAAACGATTTTTGACTAGGATCAACATCATGTCATGCTGATCATTTTAGAAAAAGTCCCATATCAATATCACTTATAGTTTTCAAGAAGAAGTCGCTACAAACTTGTATTTTAAAACTCTATTTTTAGCTTTGGCGGCCATCTTGGATTTCACATCAACATGAATTTTTGCTAGGATCAACTAGACTTTATGGGCAACATTTCTGTAAAGTTTCATGAATATCCATCCAGTAGTTTCAGCTGTGAAGTCGCTACAAGCTTTTACTATATAACTCTATGTAAACAAAGATGGCCGCTGGCAGCCATGTTTAACGTTGAATCAAAACAATTTTTGACTAGGATCAACATCATGTCATGCTGATCATTTTAGAAAAAGTCCCATATCAATATCACTTATAGTTTTCAAGAAGAAGTCGCTACAAACTTGTATTTTAAAACTCTATTTTTAGCTTTGGCGGCCATCTTGGATTTCACATCAACATGAATTTTTGCTAGGATCAACTAGACTTTATGGGCAACATTTCTGTAAAGTTTCATGAATATCCATCCAGTAGTTTCAGCTGTGAAGTCGCTACAAGCTTTTACTATATAACTCTATGTAAACAAAGATGGCCGCTGGCAGCCATGTTTAACGTTGAATCAAAACAATTTTTGACTAGGATCAACATCATGTCATGCTGATCATTTTAGAAAAAGTCCCATATCAATATCACTTATAGTTTTCAAGAAGAAGTCGCTACAAACTTGTATTTTAAAACTCTATTTTTAGCTTTGGCGGCCATCTTGGATTTCACATCAACATGAATTTTTGCTAGGATCAACTAGACTTTATGGGCAACATTTCTGTAAAGTTTCATGAATATCCATCCAGTAGTTTCAGCTGTGAAGTCGCTACAAGTTTTTACTATATAACTCTATGTAAACAAAGATGGCCGCTGGCAGCCATGTTTAACGTTGAATCAAAACGATTTTTGACTAGGATCAACATCATGTCATGCTGACCATTTTAGAAAAAGTCCCATATCAATATCACTTATAGTTTTCAAGAAGAAGTCGCTACAAACTTGTATTTTAAAACTCTATTTTTAGCTTTGGCGGCCATCTTGGATTTCACATCAACATGAATTTTTGCTAGGATCAACTAGACTTTATGGGCAACATTTCTGTAAAGTTTCATGAATATCCATCCAGTAGTTTCAGCTGTGAAGTCGCTACAAGTTTTTACTATATAACTCTATGTAAACAAAGATGGCCACGGCAGCCATGTTTAACGTTGAATCAAAACGATTTTTGACTAGGATCAACATCATGTCATGCTGATCATTTTAGAAAAAGTCCCATATCAATATCACTTATAGTTTTCAAGAAGAAGTCGCTACAAACTTGTATTTTAAAACTCTATTTTTAGCTTTGGCGGCCATCTTGGATTTCACATCAACATGAATTTTTGCTAGGATCAACTAGACTTTATGGGCAACATTTCTGTAAAGTTTCATGAATATCCATCCAGTAGTTTCAGCTGTGAAGTCGCTACAAATAAAAGTTTACGGACAGACAGACGGACAGACGGACAGACGGACAGACGGACAGACGGACGGACGGACGACGGACTCCGCACCACGGCATAAGCTCTGCTGATCTCTGATCAGTAGAGCTAAAAATGACTTAAAACACCATACAAACAAACAAACAAAAACTTGAACAGATATATATGTTATTAATGTGTTTGGTAATGTAGAAAAACAAAAAAGAAAGCGTGTTTGTTGATACAATTCAAAAACAGGATTGTCAGAAAACAATGAATATTTCTATCGTAAAACCGGTTCCAACAATTCAACACCTGTTCTTGTAGCCGTGATTAGATCCAACCTGTTCTTGTAGCCGTGATTAGATCCGATCTGTTCTTGTAGCCGTGATTAAATCCGATCTGTTCTTGTAGCCGTGATTAAATCCGATCTAGTTTCCAAGGAATGATTCAAGATTGTTTCTTTATAGAATTTCACTAATGACTGTGGTGTTTTAGCTATCGAATACGCATACTTTACCTCAATATATAAACATTGAAACTGGTTAATTTGTGATTGTTGATACTTCTGTGACTACCAGCATCTGATTAGTTCTTGAAGTCATGTGACTCTGCGCCATGTGACTGAAATTCCGAACATTGCACGGCGATTTCCGAAGTACCGGTGAAATGGGCTATATATAGTGGAAATTCCCGAGTTGCGTTTCTTTTTTGCTTCAGTGTATATAATGTAAATAGCATGGCCCCATGTCTTGTTTCAGAAAGGAAAGATGATAACTGACCTCCGTCATAAAACAGTGTTTAAATAAAACCTGCCAGTTGACTAAAGTTGACTCCGGATATACATAGGATGATAATTACGCTGATAATTAATCGCTGATAATTAATAATTTATAATCAACAATATTTTTTAGTTTAGTTGATAATGGATTGGCCAGTCTTTCTATGATGACTCTTCTGTTTTACTGTGGGATTGTCATAAGGAAATCCTTCTCAAAGTGATAGGCATTTATCTTTTCACAAACGAGTGCATCAAATGGGAAAAAAACAACATGACTACCATCAAGTGAAGAATTTCCTTATAATCGAACCAGCAGTAAAATAATCTATTTATTACATTCTAAAGATGATTTTAATCAAAATATTTAGCTTTGATGAACAGTCTCTGCAAATGACATTGAAGTCAACATGTCAGTTATTTTTGTGTTCGGAGTCATTTATATTAAGCGGTTATGAATAAAATATCTTTCATTGAGAATTTTTATCTTTCACCCATAGAAATGTAATAAACGGAAATAATTACAACTGTTTAGGATTGATTAGGCTTTATGCTTGTAATACAAACTGGTCTGTGCGATACAATAATTGAGCATCGAGTTTCCGAATTTACATTTTTCCGATATTGGCAGCCTGCAGTCAAGGCTTCAAAAGAATATGTCAATATCCCGCCACGGTGGAGAATTCCTTACTGAATATCAATCTGAAGAGACAAGAACAGTTTCTGAAAAGATTTTAGTGTGATTTAATTTATGAAACAAAGTTTCCCAATAAGTATGACAGTATCTCTTTTAACTGTATTAACGTTATAGAAGCTTATCAAACAAAACTTCCTTACTGCATGAATATCAGTCTGAAGAGACAAGAACAGTTTCTGACAAGATTTTAGTGATTTAATTTATGAAACAAAGTTTCCCAATAAGTATGACAGTATCTCTCTGTATTAACATGCTGTAAACATTGTTATAGAAACTTATCCAACAATACTTCTCAATGATCACAAGATCTATGTCAACCATGGTCGGTGTAGACACTTTGCAGACCTTTGGACTGTTTTGTTTGAATGGAGTTTTACATCATTTCTATCACATGTTAAGCCACATATGACGGTTGATTTGTTTCGTGGTAGAAACAGACTAGCTTTTTTTCCTGGGTAGAACTAGTACTGTATACCTGATGCCATCTTAGAGTCGAAGCTTTCTCACTGGACCAGTCGAACTCCCAGTGGGATTCGAATCCACAGCGGTGAGAGGCAAAAAAGTTTTAGACACCGCGTGTTACTATCCCGGCCAGTTTCGGACTGACCACATTTTCTTAAGATAGTATATTATAATTTGACAACATTATATTTCTAGTTACAGAAAATTTCTGTCTTTAGACCTTACACAGGGTATTATGGCAATGGTGCAGTTTTCGCAAAACAAGTAAGGGAATGCAACCATTTAGAATCGTCCATCCCTCCCCATCCCTTATCAGTGCATCAGTTTGTTTGGTGATTAACCTAATCTTTCCGCACATTTTAGGCTATGTATGACAGTCAATTTGTTTGTGGTTGAGGCAGTTCAACCACTTATTCCTGTTTAGAGCATCAGTGTATCAGATAAGATCCAACCACTTATTCCTGTTTAGAGCATCAGTGTATCAGATAAGATCCAACCACTTATTCCTGTTTAGAGCATCAGTGTATCAGATAAGATCCAACCACTTATTCCTGTTTAGAGCATCAGTGTATCAGATAAGATCTCAATAAGACCTCAGCATTCAACGAGTCGTAAAACGCCAATAAATCAATCAATCTTTTGACACCCGATTCCAGTTAATTAAACAAATATTAATTCCAAAAACCAACATTCAAATGGAAGGGATTTATTGTCCAATCAATATTTGTCATCATACCTACTGTGTCAGAGACCAGCACATCAGTTCAGACAATTACCCCCTACAAATATTTTTTAGGATAAGAGGTTAATGGAGACATGAAAAAACGGGAGGATGTTTGGAGTGTTTAACAACGCTTTTAATAATCTTTCGGTCACATCACGATGATCCATCACGGTTTACTGAGCTGTACTTGTAACAATGAGCTCAATGCTTAACTTAATAGTACTGCTAATGTGTAATACCATGCCATAGACACATGACATGGTGACACCCGGTCACATTATATTGACACCCGGCCGAACAGTCCTAGCACTATCCTTTATATTATATTCAAGGGAGCTACTTGCGCCATTTTTATGCAGTCTCTGAAATGACCCAGCCAGAGGTCAAAGCCATGACCTCCAGCATGTGAGTGCACTCTACCACTAAGCAACTGCTGTGGGTGAAAAAATAAGTGGGGAAGGTATAGATGCAGTGTTTCTTTCATATAAGTGGTACCGAAAAACAGTAGCTGATTCCCAATGGCAAAATGTATGTTTTTTTCCCAATTGGAGTGAAAAAAGTCCCAATCCAAAAAAAAAAAAATTTAAAAAAAAATAAAAAAATTAAAGGCAAAAAACACATATTTTTCCAATTGAATTCCCAAAAGAGTGAAAAAATCGCTGACATGTACTGGTCAATAAAGGTTCATATATCGAACTATATTTATAATACACAGAACTGATATCATTTTAAAGTCACTATAACAAACTGACCCAAGTCTGACCTGATAATCAGCAGGCATCTGAGCAACCCCAAAGGAGACACATTTAATCAGTTTCATGAACACATATTATGTAGACTTCTCCTGTTCTTCACAGCGTGCACGTCGCGGAGAGGGCACTGATGACACTCATGGTGTTTGTATAGGGGTCGCCTTGCCAGCCCTATACAACATTACTGGTGTGAAACACTATATTCGCGTATAGTGATCAACACTGGTACTACTGAACTGGTTTGTCTCGGTTCAGTAGCCTGAGTGTCATTTGACCAATAGTGAAGATGTCCCCTGCGCCCCCATCAAGGCACTCATCATCGGATGGAAGTAGTAGAACTTGGAAGTTGGAAAGACAGAAGTCCGCGGGCCAGAGCTGAGATCAACCAACACAGAGTAGCAGTAGCAGTAGAAGTACATAGTTAGTAATAATTAGGGATCGACGCCGAGCCCTACATTCAACCGTAGTCTGACAACAGAAGAGGGATTCATGAGAAATACAGCCATCTGATAATGCTTGCAGCGCAGGGGCCATAATGTGATGGTTGTGGCCCCAAACACAAGGACACCCGACCATATACCAGTAGCGGATGCAGGACAGCACCACCTAGCGGATGTAGGAGCCACCACCACCAGCCACGCCAGACAACACTTCACCGCCGCAGCGACAACTACACAGAGCGAAAGCGACACACCATCTTCACACAGACAACAGAATTGACAACACAGCAGCATCACCAGATCAACCTACACATTCATCTAGAAAAGACCAGACTCTATTGTGCCCATCGCGGCAGGGATACCTTGTCGTGTTAGACACACACACACACATATTATGTAGACTTATTATTATACAAGCAGAATCCATTTTCAAACTTGGCAAGCTGAATATGCAATTGGCATCCCACATTGGAATGACAATATTTTCCACAAATCATCAGACCCCACAATGTCATATCCAGTGTGACATCAAATCCAGATCATGTCAAATATACTTGGTAAAAAAAGTTTTGGACCAGGGTATATAAAGTCATATAAAAATAAAACTAGTGGACAGAATTTGTTTCTTTTTTTAGTAGCCAAGGCCTACTTTGGTACCAGAAACATTAAATTCTAAACAAGATTTGATTTTAAAAAAATATCGCGAACACACAAAGGGTCTGTAAAAAATGTTGCAAAGTCCATAAAAAGTAACAGTTACATAAAAGGTAACAGTTACAGACATTCGAGTAACCAATATAAAAAAGATTATTTTTTTTGCAAACTTTTATTGTAAATGATAATTATTGTTGATTGCTGATCTATTGTCAATTATCAACTGAGATAATAATGGTTATGGTCGAATGTCATGGTTCAGCGATCATTGTACGGGTTCGAACACTGTTTGTGTATTCTACAAGGGACAGGAGTGTCATGGAGGTGGTGGCGGTTATACTCATGAGAATTTTTTTTTAGTGACCCTTAGTGCATTCGGATAGCTATTGTGATTGTTTACCGGTGATATTGTTTTGTTTATTTTATTTTATATAATGGAATACATTATTGTCTTTGATTTGATACATAGAATATTAAAATCCGTCAATTGGTTTTCTATTTATTGGCCATTATATGCCCTGGTCCAAAACATAATTTACGGAGTATATATTATTTGTTTAAATTTGATGAGCCTCGTCCGTCGGATGGGGACGTAAACCGGGTGGTCCCGTGTATCGGTCTATCAACCGAGCACGTTAAAGAACCATAGGAATCTATTCGATAATAAGAGTAGGGCAGGTTCCCGGATTCCTATGTATCCTTCCCCTCTCTCTGGGGCGGCTCTAAATAACCTGTACTGTGTTGATGAGCCGTTAAACGACATTCAATTCAATTCAATTAAATTTGATGACAGGATTGTCACCACGTAATATTGAAAGTGTTTTGATTGATTGTTTTTGTATTTTTAACACTTGTTAGGTTATATATGACTGTCAAATTTTTTTGTGTTGGAGGCAGCTAGACCACCCATTTTTCCTGGGTAGAACCAGTACTGTAAACCTCCCACCATTCGTACGAATCGACACTTCCTCACTTAAAAGTCGAACTCCCCGTGGGATAAAAACCCACAGCAGTGAGAGGCGAGTTGGTTTACAATGCAAAGTTGTTAAGCCCTCGGCCACGGAGACGCTAATAAGTATCATAATTTTATGTATGTACATAATATACACTCAAAGTTTGGTAAGCACCAAACATTATTCGCCTTGCCTCTGAACCCAGATGATTCTTTATTTTTTTTGTATTTTGTAAAGTGACATGCAAAAATACGCAAGAAAATTGTTTTCCAGTCAATTTATAGACAATAAAATAATGAATTTCACATACATTAATCATAAAGAAAATTACCTGTTGAGTTTTATGTTGTTGGTAAAACCAGCCCTGTTAAATGTTGAATTGACATCTTGGTGCTTAGCAAACTTTGAGAAGTATATTATTTTAATCATATATTTATATTTTTTATATATACATGTATATAGACAGTTTAAAGTAAAATGTAATGAATTGCGTTAGATGATAGAGTACTGTGGAAATACAGCTCCCCACCCGCCACCCGCCACACACACACACACACACACACACACACACACACCACACACCCCACCTCCACCCCACATTTTTTTTATTTATTTAAGCCCACAGGGCATTTAGTGAGAAACGGAGAAAAGATAATATAATCTTTATACATTATTAGGTGAAATGACTGAATGAGCTGGGAAAAACAGAGAGCAGAAAATTAAGTTAGAGAGACAAGAGAAAGTTAGACCAAACTCACCCATTGTTTCAACATCTTTCATTAAATATCTGATGCAATTAAGAATTTACTGAGAGAATGCTGCAAGCATGATGCAATTAATTCAAACCTGATACACAAAATATATCGATTGTGAAATAAGAAAACAAGATGAAGTAACAAATTAGGTACAGCTAGAACATAACATATTAACAATACCGCATACCGTATACCCACTTTAAATGCCCGGGGCATTGCATTTTACAAAATGGGGGCATTTATATGAGGTCATAATTGTTTTATTTTACAGTGTTACCTGACGAATCCAACCACCCTCGGGCTCATCAAATCTGGCTGATATAGACCGGTAATCGGATTTAAATTTTCAATCAAAATTATCATTTATGAGAGAAGACGAACATTGCCTCAGTCCAAATCGCCAACGCCGGGTTTTCATTTATTTCAAACATGCGTAATATTTACTAAACTAAGCATTAGCATACAATGTACGCTACCATGATGTATGTATCCGACACTTTTTTAAAAAACATTTCCAGTTTTGTTTGTTTAAGTTCGGATTTTTCATTTAATATGCATTCTTCTGCAATACTTATGAGTTCATTTGTTTTTAAAGATTAAAGAAGAGACATAGGTGTTGTTTTTCCGGTCAACATTCAAGTTTTGCGTTTAGGTCATTTTCTCACAAATCATATGCATTAGACCTTTCAAACTTATGGTTGTATCTTAGGTGGTACATCGCAATGTCATAAAGCAGATGTGGAAGTGACCTTGACCCTCCAAGCAAAGGGCAGATAAATTAATATTTACCTTCAACTTTTGTGTTTAGGTCACTTTTTCACAAACTGTACACACAAGACCTTTCAACCTTTGCTTACAGTTTTATCTTGGGTGGTACATTGCAATGTGACAAAGCAAATGTGGAAGTGACCTTGACCCTCCAAGCAAAGGGCAGATAATTCCATAATTTTTATGTTCAACTTTGGCATTTAGGTCAATTCCTCACAAACTGTCTAGACCTTTCAAGCTTTGCTTATAATTGTATCTTGAGCAGTACCTCGCAGCGTGACAAAGCAAATGTGGTTGAGACCTCGACTCTCCATTCAAAGGGCATGCAGACAACCTTATAATTTTTACCTTCAACTTTTGTGCTTAGGTCACTTTTTCACAAACTGTATGCACTAGAACTTTCAAACTTGGTTTTAAGTTGTATCTTGAGTGGTTCATTGCAATGTTACAAACAAAATGTGGATGTGAAATTGACCCTCCAAGCAAGGGGCAGATAACAATTTTTACCTTCAACATTTGCGTTCAGGTCACTTTCCGACAAACTTTATGCATTAGACCTTTCAAACTTTGCTAATAGTTGTTTCTTGGGTAATACATCACAATGTGTCAAGATGTGACCCTCCAAGCAAAGGACAGATAACTTTTTACATTTACATCACTTTCTCATACATATAATTATGCACTAGATGCTTTAAACCTAGTTTATAGCTGAATCTTTGGAAGACATTTTTGACATAGTTGTGTTATTGATAGTGGATCTTTTTGGGACATGAAATTTCATTGTCCTTGACCTACATTTTGGGGCTGATTATTTTTTGATTTTTTTTAAACTCAGATTATACGAGTTTTGTTTAATAGAATGATATAAGGAAGAAAACGGGACCTTAAAGAAAGGTCAGTGTATAAGACAGGAATTCGGATAGGACAGTGCCTGGATTCAACAGTTAACAGTGAATTTGATTTATTTTTATTTATTGTTTACATATTATACCTTTAACAACAATTCAATTCTATTCATTTTAAAACGGTTTCTACTGAGAGTTTATTATGTGACATAATATATGCCTTAATGGAAAATAATGACTTAATTTAAATATTTCAGAGAAAAGTAGGTCACAGGACAAAGAAAGTTGGTTCGCCAAGTCAGGTCAATAAGAGGAACATAATAATGCAGTTTGGTCAATATGCCACCAATGGAAGCTGTGATGCAGAACATGTACCCTAAACAGGATGTGACCTATATTTCAAAGAAAGTTGGTCACAGTGAAAAAAGAGAAATTGGTTCACCAAGTCAGGTCAATAAGAGGACATACCGGATGCAGTTTAGTCAATATCCCACCAATGGAAGCTGAGATTTAGAACTTGTACCCTAAGCTGGACTTGACATATATTTTGGAGAAAATAGGTCACAGCTACAACAAAGTTGCTTCACCATGTCAGAACAGTTTGAGGAACATACTGATGCAGTTTGATCAATATCTCACCAATAAATTGAGAACTTTTACCCTAAATCGGATGTGACCTATATTTTAGCGAAAGTAGGTCACAGTGACAGTTAAGAAGAACATATTACTGACAGTTTGATCAATATCCCACCAATACAAGATGAGATTTAGAACTTGTACCCAAACCGTATGTGACATTATTTCGAAAAAAGTAGGTCACAACGACAAAATTGGTCCAACCGTGCCAGGTTTGACAAGAGGAACATACTGATACAGTATCAGCAGAATCCATATTTTAGAAGCAAGATAAACAGAACCTGTACTTGGATTTGGACATAATCTGGACAGATGCACGCACACGCTTATGGACGCATGCAAGTACAAGTGATCCTTATTAAAGTTAAACTATCCGGGCTTGATCCCTACGTCAAACTCTCCATAAGCAGGTTCGACAAAAACTATTAATCAACAACATATAAACATTATGCAGGTAAATAATATATTTCATTTCACACACACACACACACATATCCAAACTTCACATCACACATCTTTCATACTACTTTTTAGTAAACAATGCGGTTTCAGCGGTTTCAGCGGTTTCAGCGACCAATTAATATATTGGTTAATGCTTTCTTAATGCAGAGTTCTAGTTTATGGCCATCAACCATTATGAATGCCACAAGACTGATATCATATAATTATACAGAATGCTGTAAACAATGAGGTATAATTTATCACATCTGTTCTACAGTAAATACCAACAGGAGTGAACTCACTGCAGTAAATACCAAATATAACAGATTGGAAGCTATATAGTGTAGTAAATACCAAATATAACAGGTCTGAAGCTATATAGTGCATAAATACCAGATATAACAGATTGGAAGCTGCTATATAGGGCAGTAAATACCAGATATAACAGGTTAGAAGCTATAGTGCACTAAATACCAGATATAACAGGTCTGAAGCTATAGTGCACTAAATACCAGATATAACAGATTGGAAGCTATAGTGCACTAAATACCAGATATAACAGGTTTGAAGCTATAGTGCACTAAATACCAGATATAACAGGTTGGAAGCTATAGTGCACTAAATACCAGATATAACAGGTTTGAAGCTATAGTACACTAAATACCAGATATAACAGGTTTGAAGTATAGTGCACTGAATATCAGATATAACAGGTTTGAAGCTATAGTGCACTAAATACCAGATAAAACAGGGTTGAAACTATAGAGGGGTACTAGTTAGGCAAGTTAATACCAGATATAACAGGTTAGAAGCTAAAGTGGGGTACTAGTTAGGCAAGTTAATATCAGATATAACAAGTTTGAAGCTATAGAGGGGTACTAGTTACTCAAGTTAATACCAGATATAACAGGTTTGTAGCTATAGAGGGGTAGTAGTTACTCAAGTTAATACCAGATATAACAGGTTTGAAGCTATAGAGGGGTACTAGTTATTCAAGTTAATACCAGATATAACAGGTTTGAAGCTAAAGAGGGGTACTAGTTACTCAAGTTAATACCAGATATAACAGGTTTGAAGCTATAGAGGGGTAGTAGTTACTCAAGTTAATACCAGATATAACAGGTTTGAAGCTAAAGAGGGGTACTAGTTAAGCAAGTTAATATCAGATATAACAAGTTTGAAGCTATAGAGGGGTAGTAGTTACTCAAGTTAATACCAGGTATAACAGGTTTGAAGCTAAAGAGGGGTACTAGTTACTCAAGTTAATACCAGATATAACAGGTTTGAAGCTATAGAGGGGTACTAGTTAGGCAAGCTAATACCAGATATAACAGGTTTGAAGCTATAGAGTGGTACTACGATAACAGGTTTGAAGCTATAGAGGGGTACTAGTTACTCAAGTAAATACCAGATATAACCTGTTTGAAGCTATAGGGCAGTAAATACCAGATGGAACAGGTTTGAAGCTATAGTGCTGTAAATACAAAAAACAAGAGGCCCAAAAGGGCCTGTGGACGCTCTACTGGCTAGCATGGCTCTTATAACATCAAATGAAGCGAGAGACTGCCATTTACGTTTCTTGGAAAGTTTTGGGCAAAATACAACTTATCAACTAAATCAAGGGCCATAACTAAAGAATCTGGTAAAATTTGGTAAAGATCAGATGAAAAATGAAGGCCCTACTGTATTAACGAGGCAAAATATAACATTTTTAACTAAATCAAGAGCCATAACTCCTCTGTTACTGGTCTGACTGGTGCAACATAGAGCTAAAAAAAAAATAAAAAAAGTATAATAAAAAAAAGAAAGTCAAAAAATCGGGTAGAGTTTGGCAAAGATCAGATGCAAAATGAAGGCCCTATCCTAAGACAAGGCAAATTATAGCATTTTTAACAAAATCAGGGGCCATAACTCTGCTTTTCCGTCTGGTTTTCGAACTTGACCGAGCTTTTATTGACATTAACAATCTGATAAAGTTTGGTAAAGATCGGATAAAAAAAAAAGAGTCTTTAACGAGGCAAAATATAGCATTTTGAACTAAATCAAGGGTCATAACTCCGCTGTTGCGGGTCCGATATGAATGGTTTTTGAACTTGTCCGAGCTTTCATTGATATTAACAATCTGATCAAGTTTGGTGAAGATCGGATGAACAATTAAGCCCCTATCGTCTTAACGAAGCAAAATATAGCATTTTTAACTAAATCAAGGGCCATAACTCCGCTGTTACTAGTCCGATATGGCTGATTTTCGAAACTGTCTGAGCTTTCATTGATATTTACAATCTGTGCAAGTTTGGTAAAGATCAAATAATAAATGAAGGTGCTAGAGGGTTCACAAGGCTTAATATGGCATTTTCTCAGCAAAACAAGGGCCATAACTCCGTTGAAATTATTTCGATCTTGCCGGTCTTTTAACTTGTTCGAGCTTTCATTGATATAAAGACACTGGCAAAATTAAGTAAAGATACGATTAATATTAAAGGCCCTAGAGTGTTCACAAGGCAGTAATAGCATTTTTAGAAAACTCAAGGGCCATAACTCCAGTGTTACTGATCCGATTTAGCTGGTTTTCGAATTTGTTCGAGCTTTCATTTATATAAACAATCTGTGCAAGTTTGGTAAAGATTAAATAATAAATGAAGGTGCTATAGTGTTCACAAGGCAGAAAAATGGCATTTTTCAGAAAAAACAAGGGCCATAACTCTGGTGTTACTGACCCAAATTCAGCTGATTTTCAAACTTGTCCAAGCTATAATTGGTATTAAAAATCTGTGCAAGTTTGGTAACGATCAAATAATAAATGAAGGTGCTAGAGCGTTCACAAGGCAGAAAATAGCAATTTTCAGAAAAAAACAAGGGCCATAACTCCAGTGTTACTGATCGATTTGGCTGGTTTTTGAACTTATCCAAACTTTCATTGATATTGACAATCTGTGCAAGTTTGGTAAAGATCAAATAATAAATGATTGATTGAATTGGATTTTATAGTCGCACCAACAGCCAAGGTCATATGGCGACTTTCCAGCTTCCATTGGTGGAGGAAGACCCCAGGTGCCCCTCCAGGCAATTTTCGTGCACGGGCGGGCACCTGGGTAGAACCACCGACGTTCCGCAAGCCAGCTGGATAGCTTCCTCACATAAAGATTCCTAGGCCCCTGAGTGATCGAACCTACAGCGGTGAGGGGCAAGTGATTTCAAGTCAGAGACGTTAACCACTCGGCCACGGACGCCCCCCGGACTCTGAGGAGAGTCCAATATACATCAAAGGTATTGATACATAAACATATAGATTATAGACCTTGGAGATGGTTGGTTTTAAATATCCTGACTCTGAGTAGAATCTAATATATATCAAAAGTATTAATACATAAACGTATAGATTATAGACCTTGGAGATGGTTGGTTTATATAACCGGACTCTGAGGAGAGTCCAATATATATCTAAGGTATTGATACATCATGTAAAGATTATAGACCCCGGAGGTTGATGGTTTTATATAACCTAACTCGGAGGAGAGTCCAATATATATCAAAGATATAGATACACAAATTACATGAATATTAGTATTTATCTCTGTCCATCACATGCAACAACTCATTCATTTACTTAGGTCTCCTATCCATTTAGTCTTAGTCAACTGACATACACATACAGACATGTTTATGCAATGTATGTTTGCCCGTTGAATTAATGATGTATATATCTATCCATACGAGAGAGAGCATACGTGAGTTGTTGTTTTTATTAATATATACGCGTACATATATATATTTATTTAAACGTATTTCTTTTTACATCTATTGCGAAACAAGTTCTTGCAACTTATATTAATCACTCTCGATGGCGTCCTGGATAGAATCAGAACTAAGCAATGTGGATTAATTACATGTATCTTGCTCAAGGATAAATAACATGGCCACGACGAGGATTGAACCCATGATCTCTCGATCTTTATTGAAGTCCGACGATCTACCACTGGACCACACACGCCTTATATCTCTTCATACACGAAAGCGCTTGCGTGCGTGTGAAAGTGCTTTTTTGCATTTTTCAGAAAAACAAGGGCCATAACTCCAGTGAAATTATTCCGATCTTGCTGGTTTTCGAACTAGTTCGAGCTTTCATTGATATTACCAACCTGTTAAAGTTTGGTAAAGATCGGTTGAAAAATGAAGGCCCTATCGTGGTAACAAGAAAAAAGTTAACGACGGACGGACAGACGACGGACAACTCGCCATCCCATAAGCTCTGCTGGCCCTTGGCCAGTAGAGCTAATAACAGGTTTAAAGCTACAGAGGGGTACTAGTTAGGCAAAAAAAAGTCTGTTTCTCGTCTTGTTCCCCCAAAAATTAGAAATTATTCCTTATTGTACTTAATACACATCAAAAACCTCAAAAGCATGTTTCTTGACCATAATATGGGTGGTCCACTATATAACCGACACTTGCACATGGACGGACCAACATTGGCGGTTTATGGGGTAAATGTTTTATGAGCTAAATTTTCGTCTATGATTATGAGTTATGCAAACGCATAAACCCGTTTGTACCAAAAAATACCAAGAAATTAGCTCATAAGTATCAAGTCCATTCATACATAAGTTTTAACTGTCCACCCCAGTAGCTAAAAAAAATAAGTTTATCTAGAATGATTTCTTACCCCATAAACCATGTTCTGACATATTTCTACAGAAGGCTTAGGAGCTTAAGCTCATAAGTCAAATTAGCCCTGAAACCCTGCTGGGACAAACACACGCCTTATATCTCTTCATACACGAAAGCGCTTGACAAACAAATTAGCTCATGTTTTGGAGCCTTAAAACAATCTTTTTTTTAATTTTCTTTTTTTAATTTTTTTATTACATTTTTGGAGCCCCAAAAAAGCTTAGGATCGGGGCCTAAAAAGTAGGGACGGTCGGAAGACCAGAAACAAGTAAATACCAAATAGAACAGGTCTGAAGCTATAGTACAGTATAAATACCGAATAATAACAGGACGCTACAGAGGGGTATTAGTTACCCGAGTCAATACCAAATATAACAGGTCTGAAGTCTGTATAGTGGGGAACTAGTTAAATTACAGTAAATACCAGATTTAACAAGTTTTAATTCAAGATTTGTCTTAGCTTCATCCACATCAACATTATCGTTTGTAACCTGTCCTCTTGGTATTTAAATTTAAATCCTCAGGGATGTCAACATTTGTCGTCTTTTAAAAAGGTGTACAATGCAACACTATACCTTACAACTGATACTTTACATCTGAATTTCGAACTGAGGTAAAAAACATTTAGGCCGGGTAACTATTTAATAATGTTGTCAATGTCACTTATATGGACAGCATTAATTACATATAGGACATTTCTCACAGCTCTTAACAGCATTAATTACATATAGGACATTTCTCACAGCTCTAAACAGCATTTATTACATATAGGACATTTCTCACAGCCCTTAACAGCATTAATTACATATAGGACATTTCTGTCAGCTCTTAACAGCATTAATTGCATATAGGACATTTCTCACAGCTCTAAACAGCATTAATTACATATAGGACATTTCTGACAGCTCTAAACAGCATTAATTACATATAGGACATTTCTGACAGCTCTAAACAGCATTAATTACACATAGGACATTTCTGACAGCTCTAAACAGCATTAATTGCATATAGGACATTTCTCACAGCTCTAAACAGCATTAATTGCATATAGGACATTTCTCACAGCTCTAAACAGCATTAATTACATATAGGACATTTATGTCAGCTCTAAACAGCATTAATTACATATAGGACATTTCTGACAGCTCTAAACAGCATTAATTACATATAGGACATTTCTCACAGCTCTAAACAGCATTAATTACATATAGGACATTTCTCACAGCTCTAAACAGCATTAATTGCATATAGGACATTTCTCACAGCTCTAAACAGCATTAATTGCATATAGGACATTTCTCACAGCTCTAAACAGCATTAATTACATATAGGACATTTCTGTCAGCTCTAAACAGCATTAATTACATACAGGACATTTCTCACAGCTCTAAACAGCATTAATTACATATAGTACATTTCTGACAGCTCTTAACAGCATTAATTACATACAGGACATTTCTCACAACTCTTGACAGCATTAATTACATATAGGACATTTCTCACAACTCTTAACAGCATTAATTACATATAGGACATTTCTCACAGCTCTAAACAGCATTAATTACATATAGGATATTTCTCACACTCTTAACAGCATTAATTACATATAGGATATTTCTCACAGCCCTTAACAGCATTAATTACATATAGGACATTTCTCACAACTCTTAACAGCATTAATTACATATAAGACATTTCTCACAGCTCTAAACAGCATTAATTACATATAGGACATTTCTCACAGCCCTTAACAGCATTAATTACATATAGGACATTTCTGACAGCTCTTAACAGCATTAATTACATACAGGACATTTCTCACAACTCTTAACAGCATTAATTACATATAGGATATTTCTCACACTCTTAACAGCATTAATTACATATAGGATATTTCTCACAGCCCTTAACAGCATTAATTACATATAGGACATTTCTCACAGCCCTTAACAGCATTAATTACATACAGGACATTTCTGTCAGCTCTAAACAGCATTAATTACTTATAGGACATTTCTCACAACTCTTAACAGCATTAATTACATATAAGACATTTCTCACAGCTCTAAACAGCATTAATTACATATAGGACATTTCTGACAGCTCTTAACAGCATTATTACATATAGGACATTTCTCACAACTCTTAACAGCATTAATTACATATAAGACATTTCTCACAGCTCTAAACAGCATTTATTACATATAGGACATTTCTCACAGCTCTTAACAGCATTAATTACATATAGGACATTTCTGTCAGCTCTAAACAGCATTAATTACATATAGGACATTTCTCACAACTCCTAACAGCATTAATTACATATAAGACATTTCTCACAGCTCTAAACAGCATTAATTACATATAGGACATTTCTCTCAGCTCTAAACAACATTAATTACATATAGGATATTTCTCACACTCTTAACAGCATTAATTACATATAGGATATTTCTCACAGCCCTTAACAGCATTAATTACATATAGGACATTTCTCACAGCTCTAAACAGCATTAATTACATATAGGATATTTCTCACACTCTTAACAGCATTAATTACATATAGGATATTTCTCACAGCCCTTAACAGCATTAATTACATATATGACATTTCTCACAGCTCTAAACAGCATTAATTACATATAGGATATTTCTCACTCTTAACAGCATTAATTACATATAGGACATTTCTCACAGCCCTTAACAGCATTAATTACATACAGGACATTTCTGTCAGCTCTAAACAGCATTAATTACATATAGGACATTTCTCACAACTCTTAACAGCATTAATTACATATAAGACATTTCTCACAGCTCTAAACAGCATTAATTACATATAGGATATTTCTCACACTCTTAACAGCATCAATTACATATAGGATATTTCTCACAGCCCTTAACAGCATTAATTACATATAGGACATTTCTCACAGCTCTAAACAGCATTAATTACATATAGGATATTTCTCACACTCTTAACAGAATTAATTACATATAGGACATTTCTCACAGCCCTTAACAGCATTAATTACATACAGGACATTTCTGTCAGCTCTAAACAGCATTAATTACATATAGGACATTTCTCACAACTCTTAACAGCATTAATTACATATAAGACATTTCTCACAGCTCTAAACAGCATTAATTACATATAGGACATTTCTCACAGCTCTTAACAGCATTAATTACATATAGGACATTTCTCACAACTCTTAACAGCATTAATTACATATAAGACATTTCTCACAGCTCTAAACAACATTTATTACATATAGGACATTTCTGACAGCTCTTAACAGCATTAATTACATATAGGACATTTCTCACAAATCTTAACAGCATTAATTACATATAGGATATTTCTCACACTCTTAACAGCATTAATTACATATAGGATATTTCTCACAGCTCTAAACAGCATTAGTTACATATAGGACATTTCTGACAGCTCTTAACAGCATTAATTACATATAGGACATTTCTCACAACTCTTAACAGCATTAATTACATATAAGACATTTCTCACAGCTCTAAACAGCATTTATTACATATAGGACATTTCTGACAGCTCTTAACAGCATTAATTACATATAGGACATTTCTCACAACTCTTAACAGCATTAATTACATATAGGATATTTCTCACACTCTTAACAGCATTAATTACATATAGGATATTTCTCACAGCCCTTAACAGCATTAATTACATATAGGACATTTCTCACAGCTCTAAACAGCATTAATTACATATAGGATATTTCTCACTCTTAACAGCATTAATTACATATAGGATATTTCTCACAGTCCTTAACAGCATTAATTACATATAGGCCATTTCTCACAGTCCTTAACAGCATTAATTACATATATGACATTTCTCACAGCCTTTAACAGCATTAATTACATATATGACATTTCTCACAGCTCTTAACAGCATTAATTACATAAAGGACATTTCTCACAGCTCTTAACAGCATTAATTACATATAGGACATTTCTCACAGCCCTTAACAGCATTAATTACATATAGGACATTTCTCACAGTCCTTAACAGCATTAATTACATATAGGACATTTCTCTCAGCCCTTAACAACATTAATTACATATAGGACATTTCTTAAAAGAGTGGACTTTTGCACAAAGTGCCATAGTGGTCTTTTGCACACCACTGCAGAAACCTGTGTTTGATTACCCGGATTGAAAAACAATAGGCCCAAGTGGGCCTGTTGACGCTCTACTGGTATGATGTGATTCAAAAACATAAACATGATAGAGGCCAACCCAAGAAACATGCTTCCTATATATAACTCTATGTAAACTTTGGGTTATCGTGGTGGCCAATTTGAATATTTGACGACATAGAAAAACACACAATTGATAGAGGCCAACAGCAGGAACATGTATATGATATTTAACTAGAATGGAATATGTCGTTTGATAAATGTCCTTAAATTTGACCTAAGTTTAGCCATGGTGGCCATCATGGATGACTGGAGGCCCAAAAAACACAAAACTGAGGAGGACTAACCCAAAGATCATTGTGATTAACTTTCATCAAAATCCTTCAAGCGGTTTCAGAGAAGATGTAATTTTTAACGTTTTCCTATATAACTCTATGTAAACTTTGGGTCGCTGTGGCGGTCATTTTGATTATTCGACGAGAAAGAAAAATACACACTTGATAGAGCGAACCCAAGGAACATCTTATTGATATTTCATAAGAATGGAATAAGTGATTTCGGAGGAGATGTCGTTTAAAAATTCTTTAAATTTGACCTAGTTTAGCCATGGCGGCCATCTTGGGTGACTGGCGGCCATGAAAAACATAAATCTGAGAGGGGCCCTCCCAAGTAACACTGTGATGACATTTCATCAAAATCCTTCATGCGGTTTCAGAGGAGATGTCGATTTTATAAAACTGCTAACAGACACAGACAGACGATGGACGAAAAGGCCTTTGGCCAGTAGAGCTAAAAATGAAACTTTCTTGTGGATTACTTTTTTATGAATCCTAAGCATATGCAGTCAGTCAGTCAGTCGTAAGAATCATATTTCGGAAATTTATTGTCAAAATATTAAATACTGCGGGTACATTTCGGTTAATTAATTGTACAACACAAGTGGGTATTATAACTCGGGTCTTTATAAATTTATACTGTGTGTAATTCTAAGGTTTATAGACTGCAAATAAAGCAAATATGTAAGAGAAGAGCATTTTTTTGTATTACCTACCATTTTATAGCTAGCTCGAGCACTTTTCGGTTAATTATGATCCTTGGGATATCAGAAGCGGTCAGGTCATTACCTATTGTCAAATATACAGACATACAGATATACAGTGATGAATAGGGTGATCCACCAAGGCCAGGTCATTATAAAGGCCAGTGTTCACAGTTCTCATAAATAGCCAGTTTTAGCTGAACAGTTCCAGTAAAGTACTGTCCCAGTAAGCACCTTATTATGCCCAACAGGGATTGATACAAGTAAGTACAATACAGTAGTGTCCCAGTAAGCACCTTATTATGCCCAACAGGGATTGATACAAGTAAGTACAGTAAAGTAGTGTCCCAGTAAGCACCTTATTATGCCCAACAGGGATTGATACAAGTAAGTACAGTACAGTAGTGTCCCAGTAAGCACCTTATTATGCCCAACAGGGATTGATACAAGTAAGTACAATAAAGTAGTGTCCCAGTAAGCACCTTATTATGCCCAACAGAGATTGATACAAGTAAGTACAATAAAGTAGTGTCCCAGTAAGCACCTTATTATGCCCAACAGAGATTGATACAAGTAAGTACAATAAAGTAGTGTCCCAGTAAGCACCTTATTATGCCCAACAGAGATTGATACAAGTAAGTACAGTAAAGTAGTGTCCCAGTAAGCACCTTATTATGCCCAACAGGGATTGATACAAGTAAGTACAATACAGTAGTGTCCCAGTAAGCACCTTATTATGCCCAACAGAGATTGATACAAGTAAGTACAATAAAGTAGTGTCCCAGTAAGCACCTTATTATGCCCAACAGAGATTGATACAAGTAAGTACAATAAAGTAGTGTCCCAGTAAGCACCTTATTATGCCCAACAGAGATTGATACAAGTAAGTACAGTAAAGTAGTGTCCCAGTAAGCACCTTATTATGCCCAACAGGGATTGATACAAGTAAGTACAATACAGTAGTGTCCCAGTAAGCACCTTATTATGCCCAACAGAGATTGATACAAGTAAGTACAATAAAGTAGTGTCCCAGTAAGCACCTTATTATGCCCAACAGGGATTGATACAAGTAAGTACAATAAAGTAGTGTCCCAGTAAGCACCTTATTATGCCCAACAGAGATTGATACAAGTAAGTACAATAAAGTAGTGTCCCAGTAAGCACCTTATTATGCCCAACAGAGATTGATACAAGTAAGTACAGTAAAGTAGTGTCCCAGTAAGCACCTTATTATGCCCAACAGGGATTGATACAAGTAAGTACAATACAGTAGTGTCCCAGTAAGCACCTTATTATGCCCAACAGAGATTGATACAAGTAAGTACAATAAAGTAGTGTCCCAGTAAGCACCTTATTATGCCCAACAGAGATTGATACAAGTAAGTACAATAAAGTAGTGTCCCAGTAAGCACCTTATTATGCCCATCAGAGATTGATACAAGTAAGTACAATACAGTAGTGTCCCAGTAAGCACCTTATTATGCCCAACAGAGATTGATACAAGTAAGTACAATAAAGTAGTGTCCCAGTAAGCACCTTATTATGCCCAGCAGAGATTGATACAAGTAAGTACAATAAAGTAGTGTCCCAGTAAGCACCTTATTATGCCCAACAGAGATTGATACAAGTAAGTACAGTAAAGTAGTGTCCCAGTAAGCACCTTATTATGCCCAACAGAGATTGATACAAGTAAGTACAATAAAGTAGTGTCCCAGTAAGCACCTTATTATGCCCAACAGAGATTGATACAAGTAAGTACAGTAAAGTAGTGTCCCAGTAAGCACCTTATTATGCCCAACAGGGATTGATACAAGTAAGTACAATAAAGGAGTGTCCCAGTTAGCACCTTATTATGCCCAACAGAGATTGATACAAGTAAGTACAATAAAGTAGTGTCCCAGTAAGCACCTTATTATGCCCAACAGAGATTGATACAAGTAAGTACAGTAAAGTAGTGGCCCAGTAAGCACCTTATTATGCCCAACAGGGATTGATACAAGTAAGTACAATAAAGGAGTGTCCCAGTTAGCACCTTATTATGCCCAACAGAGATTGATACAAGTAAGTACAATAAAGTAGTGTCCCAGTAAGCACCTTATTATGCCCAACAGAGATTGATACAAGTAAGTACAATAAAGGAGTGTCCCAGTAAGCACCTTATTATGCCCAACAGAGATTGATACAAGTAAGTACAATAAAGTAGTGTCCCAGTAAGCACCTTATTATGCCCAGCAGGGATTGATACAAGTAAGTACAATAAAGTAGTGTCCCAGTAAGCACCTTATTATGCCCAACAGAGATTGATACAAGTAAGTACAGTAAAGTAGTGTCCCAGTAAGCACCTTATTATGCCCAACAGGGATTGATACAAGTAAGTACAATAAAGTACTGTCCCAGTAAGCACCTTATTATGCCCAACAGAGATTGATACAAGTAAGTACAATAAAGAAGTGTCCCAGTAAGCACCTTATTATGCCCAACAGAGATTGATACAAGTAAGTACAGTAAAGGAGTGTCCCAGTAAGCACCTTATTATGCCCAACAGAGATTGATACAAGTAAGTACAATAAAGTAGTGTCCCAGTAAGCACCTTATTATGCCCAACAGAGATTGATACAAGTAAGTACAGTAAAGGAGTGTCCCAGTAAGCACCTTATTATGCCCAACAGAGATTGATACAAGTAAGTACAATAAAGTAGTGTCCCAGTAAGCACCTTATTATGCCCAACAGAGATTGATACAAGTAAGTACAGTAAAGTAGTGTCCCAGTAAGCACCTTATTATGCCCAACAGAGATTGATACAAGTAAGTACAATAAAGTAGTGTCCCAGTAAGCACCTTATTATGCCCAACAGAGATTGATACAAGTAAGTACAGTAAAGGAGTGTCCCAGTAAGCACCTTATTATGCCCAACAGGGATTGATACAAGTAAGTACAGTAAAGTAGTGTCCCAGTAAGCACCTTATTATGCCCAACAGAGATTGATACAAGTAAGTACAATAAAGTAGTGTCCCAGTAAGCACCTTATTATGCCCAACAGAGATTGATACAAGTAAGTACAATAAAGTAGTGCCCCAGTAAGCACCTTATTATGCCCAACAGAGATTGATACAAGTAAGTACAATAAAGTAGTGTCCCAGTAAGCACCTTATTATGCCCAACAGAGATTGATACAAGTAAGTACAGTAAAGGAGTGTCCCAGTAAGCACCTTATTATGCCCAACAGAGATTGATACAAGTAAGTACAATAAAGTAGTGTCCCAGTAAGCACCTTATTATGCCCAACAGAGATTGATACAAGTAAGTACAATAAAGTAGTGTCCCAGTAAGCACCTTATTATGCCCAACAGAGATTGATACAAGTAAGTACAGTAAAGTAGTGTCCCAGTAAGCACCTTATTATGCCCAACAGAGATTGATACAAGTAAGTACAATAAAGTAGTGTCCCAGTAAGCACCTTATTATGCCCAACAGGGATTGATACAAGTAAGTACAATAAAGGAGTGTCCCAGTAAGCACCTTATTATGCCCAACAGAGATTGATTCAAGTAAGTACAGTAAAGTAGTGTCCCAGTAAGCACCTTATTATGCCCAACAGAGATTGATTCAAGTAAGTACAGTAAAGTAGTGTCCCAGTAAGCACCTTATTATGCCCAACAGAGATTGATTCAAGTAAGTACAATAAAGTAGTGTCCCAGTAAGCACCTTATTATGCCCAACAGAGATTGATACAAGTAAGTACAGTAAAGTACTGTCCCAGTAAGCACCTTATTATGCCCAACAGAGATTGATACAAGTAAGTACAATAAAGTAGTGTCCCAGTAAGCACCTTATTATGCCCAACAGAGATTGATACAAGTAAGTACAGTAAAGTAGTGTCCCAGTAAGCACCTTATTATGCCCAACAGAGATTGATACAAGTAAGTACAGTAAAGTAGTGTCCCAGTAAGCACCTTATTATGCCCAACAGAGATTGATACAAGTAAGTACAGTAAAGTACTGTCCCAGTAAGCACCTTATTATGCCCAACAGAGATTGATACAAGTAAGTACAATAAAGTAGTGTCCCAGTAAGCACCTTATTATGCCCAACAGAGATTGATACAAGTAAGTACAATAAAGTAGTGTCCCAGTAAGCACCTTATTATGCCCAACAGGGATTGATACAAGTAAGTACAATAAAGGAGTGTCCCAGTAAGCACCTTATTATGCCCAACAGAGATTGATACAAGTAAGTACAATAAAGTAGTGTCCCAGTAAGCACCTTATTATGCCCAACAGAGATTGATACAAGTAAGTACAGTAAAGGAGTGTCCCAGTAAGCACCTTATTATGCCCAACAGAGATTGATACAAGTAAGTACAGTAAAGGAGTGTCCCAGTAAGCACCTTATTATGCCCAACAGAGATTGATACAAGTAAGTACAGTAAAGGAGTGTCCCAGTAAGCACCTTATTATGCCCAACAGAGATTGATACAAGTAAGTACAATAAAGAAGTGTCCCAGTAAGCACCTTATTATGCCCAACAGAGATTGATACAAGTAAGTACAATACAATAGTGCCCCAGTAAGCACCTTATTATGCCCAACAGGGATTGATACAAGTAAGTACAATACAATAGTGCCCCAGTAAGCACCTTATTATGCCCAACAGGGATTGATACAAGTAAGTACAATAAAGGAGTGTCCCAGTAAGCACCTTATTATGCCCAACAGAGATTGATACAAGTAAGTACAATACAATAGTGCCCCAGTAAGCACCTTATTATGCCCAACAGGGATTGATACAAGTAAGTACAATAAAGTAGTGTCCCAGTAAGCACCTTATTATGCCCAACAGAGATTGATACAAGTAAGTACAATACAATAGTGCCCCAGTAAGCACCTTATTATGCCCAACAGGGATTGATACAAGTAAGTACAATAAAGTAGTGTCCCAGTAAGCACCTTATTATGCCCAACAGGGATTGATACAAGTAAGTACAATAAAGGAGTGTCCCAGTAAGCACCTTATTATGCCCAACAGAGATTGATACAAGTAAGTACAATAAAGTACTGTCCCAGTAAGCACCTTATTATGCCCAACAGAGATTGATACAAGTAAGTACAGTAAAGTAGTGTCCCAGTAAGCACCTTATTATGCCCAACAGGGATTGATACAAGTAAGTACAATAAAGTAGTGTCCCAGTAAGCACCTTATTATGCCCAACAGGGATTGATACAAGTAAGTACAATAAAGGAGTGTCCCAGTAAGCACCTTATTATGCCCAACAGAGATTGATACAAGTAAGTACAATAAAGTAGTGTCCCAGTAAGCACCTTATTATGCCCAACAGAGATTGATACAAGTAAGTACAATAAAGTAGTGTCCCAGTAAGCACCTTATTATGCCCAACAGAGATTGATACAAGTAAGTACAATAAAGGAGTGTCCCAGTAAGCACCTTATTATGCCCAACAGAGATTGATACAAGTAAGTACAATAAAGTAGTGTCCCAGTAAGCACCTTATTATGCCCAACAGAGATTGATACAAGTAAGTACAATAAAGTACTGTCCCAGTAAGCACCTTATTATGCCCAACAGAGATTGATACAAGTAAGTACAATAAAGTAGTGTCCCAGTAAGCACCTTATTATACCCAACAGAGATTGATACAAGTAAGTACAGTAAAGGAGTGTCCCAGTAAGCACCTTATTATGCCCAACAGAGATTGATACAAGTAAGTACAGTAAAGTAGTGTCCCAGTAAGCACCTTATTATGCCCAACAGAGATTGATACAAGTAAGTACAATAAAGTACTGTCCCAGTAAGCACCTTATTATGCCCAACAGAGATTGATACAAGTAAGTACAATAAAATAGTGTCCCAGTAAGCACCTTATTATGCCCAACAGAGATTGATACAAGTAAGTACAGTAAAGTAGTGTCCCAGTAAGCACCTTATTATGCCCAACAGAGATTGATACAAGTAAGTACAATAAAGTACTGTCCCAGTAAGCACCTTATTATGCCCAACAGAGATTGATACAAGTAAGTACAATAAAGTAGTGCCCCAGTAAGCACCTTATTATGCCCAACAGAGATTGATACAAGTAAGTACAGTAAAGTAGTGTCCCAGTAAGCACCTTATTATGCCCAACAGGGATTGATACAAGTAAGTACAATAAAGTACTGTCCCAGTAAGCACCTTATTATGCCCAACAGGGATTGATACAAGTAAGTACAATAAAGTACTGTCCCAGTAAGCACCTTATTATGCCCAACAGGGATTGATACAAGTAAGTACAATAAAGTAGTGTCCCAGTAAGCACCTTATTATGCCCAACAGGGATTGATACAAGTAAGTACAATAAAGTAGTGGCCCAGTAAGCACCTTATTATGCCCAACAGAGATTGATACAAGTAAGTACAATAAAGGAGTGTCCCAGTAAGCACCTTATTATGCCCAACAGGGATTGATACAAGTAAGTACAATAAAGTAGTGTCCCAGTAAGCACCTTATTATGCCCAACAGGGATTGATACAAGTAAGTACAGTAAAGTAGTGTCCCAGTAAGCATCTTATTATGCCCAACAGGGATTGATACAAGTAAGTACAATAAAGTACTGTCCCAGTAAGCACCTTATTATGCCCAACAGAGATTGATACAAGTAAGTACAATAAAGTAGTGCCCCAGTAAGCACCTTATTATGCCCAACAGAGATTGATACAAGTAAGTACAATAAAGTAGTGCCCCAGTAAGCACCTTATTATGCCCAACAGAGATTGATACAAGTAAGTACAATAAAGTAGTGTCCCAGTAAGCACCTTATTATGCCCAACAGAGATTGATACAAGTAAGTACAGTAAAGTAGTGTCCCAGTAAGCACCTTATTATGCCCAACAGGGATTGATACAAGTAAGTACAGTAAAGTAGTGTCCCAGTAAGCACCTTATTATGCCCAACAGGGATTGATAAAAGTAAGTACAATACAATAGTGCCCCAGTAAGCACCTTATTATGCCCAACAGGGATTGATACAAGTAAGTACAATAAAGTAGTGGCCCAGTAAGCACCTTATTATGCCCAACAGAGATTGATACAAGTAAGTACAGTAAAGTAGTGGCCCAGTAAGCACCTTATTATGCCCAACAGGGATTGATACAAGTAAGTACAATAAAGTAGTGCCCCAGTAAGCACCTTATTATGCCCAACAGAGATTGATACAAGTAAGTACAATAAAGGAGTGTCCCAGTAAGCACCTTATTATGCCCAACAGAGATTGATACAAGTAAGTACAATAAAGTAGTGTCCCAGTAAGCACCTTATTATGCCCAACAGGGATTGATACAAGTAAGTACAATACAATAGTGCCCCAGTAAGCACCTTATTATGCCCAACAGGGATTGATACAAGTAAGTACAGTAAAGTAGTGGCCCAGTAAGCACCTTATTATGCCCAACAGGGATTGATACAAGTAAGTACAATAAAGTAGTGGCCCAGTAAGCACCTTATTATGCCCAACAGGGATTGATACAAGTAAGTACAATACAATAGTGCCCCAGTAAGCACCTTATTATGCCCAACAGGGATTGATACAAGTAAGTACAGTAAAGTAGTGGCCCAGTAAGCACCTTATTATGCCCAACAGGGATTGATACAAGTAAGTACAATAAAGGAGTGTCCCAGTAAGCACCTTATTATGCCCAACAGAGATTGATACAAGTAAGTACAATAAAGTAGTGTCCCAGTAAGCACCTTATTATGCCCAACAGGGATTGATACAAGTAAGTACAATAAAGTAGTGCCCCAGTAAGCACCTTATTATGCCCAACAGAGATTGATACAAGTAAGTACAATAAAGTAGTGCCCCAGTAAGCACCTTATTATGCCCAACAGAGATTGATACAAGTAAGTACAATAAAGTAGTGCCCCAGTAAGCACCTTATTATGCCCAACAGAGATTGATACAAGTAAGTACAATAAAGTAGTGCCCCAGTAAGCACCTTATTATGCCCAACAGAGATTGATACAAGTAAGTACAATAAAGTAGTGCCCCAGTAAGCACCTTATTATGCCCAACAGGGATTGATACAAGTAAGTACAGTAAAGTAGTGGCCCAGTAAGCACCTTATTATGCCCAACAGGGATTGATACAAGTAAGTACAATAAAGTAGTGCCCCAGTAAGCACCTTATTATGCCCAACAGAGATTGATACAAGTAAGTACAATAAAGTAGTGTCCCAGTAAGCACCTTATTATGCCCAACAGAGATTGATACAAGTAAGTACATTAAAGTAGTGTCCCAGTAAGCACCTTATTATGCCCAACAGAGATTGATACAAGTAAGTACAGTAAAGTAGTGTCCCAGTAAGCACCTTATTATGCCCAACAGGGATTGATACAAGTAAGTACAGTAAAGTAGTGTCCCAGTAAGCACCTTATTATGCCCAACAGAGATTGATACAAGTAAGTACAATAAAGTAGTGTCCCAGTAAGCACCTTATTATGCCCAACAGAGATTGATACAAGTAAGTACAATAAAGTAGTGTCCCAGTAAGCACCTTATTATGCCCAACAGAGATTGATACAAGTAAGTACAATAAAGTAGTGTCCCAGTAAGCACCTTATTATGCCCAACAGAGATTGATACAAGTAAGTACAATAAAGTAGTGCCCCAGTAAGCACCTTATTATGCCCAACAGGGATTGATACAAGTAAGTACAATAAAGTAGTGTCCCAGTAAGCACCTTATTATGCCCAACAGGGATTGATACAAGTAAGTACAATAAAGGAGTGTCCCAGTAAGCACCTTATTATGCCCAACAGAGATTGATACAAGTAAGTACAGTAAAGTAGTGTCCCAGTAAGCACCTTATTATGCCCAACAGAGATTGATACAAGTAAGTACAGTAAAGGAGTGTCCCAGTAAGCACCTTATTATGCCCAACAGGGATTGATACAAGTAAGTACAATAAAGGAGTGTCCCAGTAAGCACCTTATTATGCCCAACAGAGATTGATACAAGTAAGTACAATAAAGGAGTGTCCCAGTAAGCACCTTATTATGCCCAACAGGGATTGATACAAGTAAGTACAGTAAAGTAGTGTCCCAGTAAGCACCTTATTATGCCCAACAGGGATTGATACAAGTAAGTACAATAAAGTAGTGCCCCAGTAAGCACCTTATTATGCCCAACAGGGATTGATACAAGTAATGACATCTCACCTCAGTTACTGATCATAGAACACACACAGTGGTACAGCAACACCATTCATGCTTATAATCCTAAGTTAACCAATTTTAGCAACCAATTATTAAAGACTGCACATTAAAGGGACCCTTGAAGTTTTTATCAATCAATACAATCATTAAAATTAACGTCTCAATGTATTTTTATTCAGTATCATTCTTTCCTTAATGTTTGGGGCACTTGTTTCAGCCAAAGGGTTTTCCGCAGAAGCTTGAGCAATTTAAATAATAGGTACATCGATCGTATATCAGTAGAACTGGTATTTTTAGTGGTAAATAAAAATACCTTAGTTTGGAAAATCGGTTGAGAAATAAATACTTAAAGCCCAAATATTTTTTTGATGGGGCTTTTCCCATGTAAAGTCCTTGTTGGTGGGACAGCAAAAAATTAAGAAATTTCATATAACTTTAGTTAGCCTTCATATTTTGCTATAAAAATTTCAGGTTGTCTTAATTTACGAATATCCAACAATTTAAAAACATTTTTGGAAAAAAACTTTTAAATAAAAATATTTTCAAATTTTTCATGCTGCAGATTTTTGCATTAAAAATGCCCCATCAAAAAAATGCTTTCGGGCAAGATTTTTTGTTTCTCAACCGATTTTGAAAAGTAAAGCATTTTTATTTACCACTAAATATGTCTGTTTCACTGATATACAGCTTATTTAGGTACGAGATGTATTTTGTCTGAAAAGTCCAATAAACCTTTGGCTGGAACAAGCGCCCCAAACAATAAGTAATAAATTTAAATAAAACTTTGAGTTTTCAATTTTCTTCCTTATTTCTTCCTTATTTCTACTGGTGCAATATAAGCAACAGTTAATAATATGCAAAAAAACAATTTGCTTTATACTATTCGTGTAATTAACATTAATGATCAAAATTAATACAATTTTCATAGAAAAACTAACGACCGGAACACTGCGATTTTTTTTAAAAAGTCAAGATTGCGATGTGTTCCTTTAAGATTTATATTTTAATCGCCAAAATCGTCCCTAATACAAATTCAAGTAATGAATATGTGTTATTTATTGATTAGTAATGAATATGTGTTATTTATTGATTAGTAATGAATATGTGTTATTTATTGATTAGTAATGAATGCGTGTTATTTACTGATTAGTAATGAATGTGTGTTATTTATTGATTAGTAATGAATATGTGTTATTTATTGATTAAGTAATTTTCATATTGTTAGTCCAAGTGGTCTATGTATTGACTCCAGACCAAGGGTTAATATGACGGATAATTGACTGGGTCAATATTACTTCATTTGACTAATGACCATTCATTAAATGAGGAACCTCTATGGATTTACGAGTATAAATAACAAGGTCAACAAGAGGTCAATGCCCTTGAAGCTCTACTGGCAGGTTCTGATAGCTAGATCAGCATTCCTGAATTAAATTGAATTGAATTGAATGTTGTTTAACGGCTCATCAACACAGTATAGGTTATTTAGAGCCGCCCCAGAGAGAGGGAAAGGATACACAGGAATCCGGGAACCTGCCCTACTCTTATTATCAAATTGATTCCTATGGTTCTTTAACGTGCTCGGAGGATAGACCGATACACGGGACCGCCCGGTTTACGTCCCCATCCGACGGACGGGGCTAAGGGAACGTGTCTTGCCCAAGACGGAACTCAGTGGCACCACGGAGGATTGAACCCGGGGCCTCCGGTTACAAATCCGCTGCGCTACCGACTGCGCCACGCCAGCCCCAGCATTCCTGTATAGTTTCATGAAAATCTGTCAAGTAGTTTCAGAGTAGTCGTTACAAGTTTTTATATATAACTCTATGTAAACAGAGATGACTGCTGGCAACCATGTTTATCGAATCAAAATAATTTTCAACAAGGACTAACATCATGCCATGCTGATCATTTTAGAGAAAGTCCCATATCAATATCACTTACAGTTTTCAAAAAGAAGTCGCTAAAAAACTCTTCTTTTTTTAAAATTATTTTTAGCTGTGGCGGCCATCTTGAATTTCCAGCCGACCTGAAATTTTGCTAGGATCAACTACATATCAAAAGCAATATTCAAGTGAAGTTTCATGAAAATCCGTCAAGTAGTTTCAGAGGAGTAGTCGCTAAAAGTTTTTACTATATAACTATATGTAAACAAAGATGGCTGCTGGCAGCCATGTTTAATGTTGAATCAAAATGATTTTCCTCAAGGACCAACATCATGTCATGCTGATCATTTTAGAAAAAGTCCCATATCAGTATCACTTGTAGTTTTCAAGAGGTAGTCGCTACAAACTTGTTTTCAAAATCTATTTTTAGCTTTGGTGGCCATCTTGGATTTCACATCAACATGGTTTTTTGCTAGGCTCAACTAGACTTCATGGGCAACATTTCTGTAAAGTTTCATGAAAATCCATCCAGTAGTTTCAGAGGAGTAGTCGCTACAAAAAAAGTTTACGGATCTGATCAGTAGAGCTAATAAAAACATTTCAGCATGTCGTATCATAAATTCATCACTTGGCCAATATGAGCTAAAATGGGTCAATCAACAATCAACTGAGCCAATACATGTTCAACTGGGCCAATGCAAACTCAACTGGGACAATACAAGCTCAACTGGGCCAATGCAAGCTCAGCTGGGCAAATACAAGCTCCACTAGGCCAATGCAAGCTCAACTGGGCAAATACAAGCTCAACTGGGCAAATGCAAGCTCAACTGGGCAAATACAAATATAAAATCCCTCAAGGGAAACAAAAGTTCTTGACCAATTTTCTTTTATAGTAACAGTGAACTTGACCTTGAACCAAATGATCTGAATAGCAATCCCATTCTTCCTTTTCATATAAACTAGCTACACACCAAGTTTCAGGCCAATATCTCATTCCTAAGTCAAGTTATTGAGCAGAAACCATTTTTCTATTTTTAGTAACAGTGACCTTAACTGACCTTGAACCCAGATACCCCAAACACAATCCCAAGCTTCCTTTTCATATAAACTACATACACAGCAAGTTTCAGGCCAATATCTCATTTCTAGGTACAGTTATTAAGCAGAAACTGATTTTCTGTTATTAGTAACAGTGATCTTGACCTTAACCCCAGAGACAATAAATGCAATCCCAAGCTTCCTTTTCATATAAGTAACCTACACAGCAAGTTTTGGGGCCAATATCTCATTCCTAAGTAAAGTTGTTAAGGGGAAACCAATCTTCTAATTTTAGTAACAGTGACCTTAACCTTGACCCGAGTGATCCCAAATGCAATCCCAAGCTTCCTTTTCATATAAGCTACCCGCACATCGAGTTTCGGGTCAATATCTCTATTCGAAAACCGATTTTCAAGTTTTAGTAACAGTGACCTTGACCTTGAACTCAGTGACCCCAAATGAAAGTCCAAGCTTCCTGTTCATATAAGCTACCTACTCAACAATTTTCGGGCCAATTTTTCATTCCTAAGTAAAAGTTATTGGAAACCAATTTTCTATTTTTAGTTACAGTGACCTTGATCCCAGAGACCCCAAATGCAATGCCAAACTTCCTTTTCATATATGCTACCTGCTCTGCAAAATTTGTAATTCCTAAGTAAAGTTATTGAGCGGCAACCAATTTTCTATTTTTAGTAAGTGACCTTGAACTCAGTGACCCCAAAAGCTGAATGCAATTATAGTCATTTATAACCCATATAGACCCAAGAGTCTATGTGTAACAATTCACTGACAATTATAGTCATTTATAACCCATATAGACCCAAGAGTCTATGTGTAACAATTCACTGACAATTATATTATAGTCATTTATAACCCATATAGACCCAAGAGTCTATGTGTAACAATTCACTGACAATTATAGTCATTTATAACCCATATAGACCCAAGAGACTATGTGTTAGAATTCATTGGACATTATTATAGTCATTTGTATCCAGACAATTATAGTCATTTATAACCAATATAGACCCAAGAGTATGTGTCACAATTCACTGGACAATTCATTTATAACCAATATAGACCCAAGAGTATGTGTCACAATTCACTGGACAATTCATTTATAACCCATATAGACCCAAGAGTCTATGTGTAACAATTCACTGACAATTATAGTCATTTATAACCCATATAGACCCAAGAGTCTATGTGTAACAATTCACTGACAATTATAGTCATTTATAACCCATATAGACCCAAGAGACTATGTGTTAGAATTCATTGGACATTATTATAGTCATTTGTATCCAGACAATTATAGTCATTTATAACCAATATAGACCCAAGAGTATGTGTCACACTTCACTGGACAATTCATTTATAACCAATATAGACCCAAGAGTATGTGTCACAATTCACTGGACAATTCATTTATAACCAATATAGACCCAAGAGAATGTGTCACAATTCACTGGACAATTCATTTATAACCCATATAGACCCAAGAGTCTATGTGTAACAATTCACTGACAATTATAGTCATTTATAACCCATATAGACCCAAGAGTCTATGAGTAACAATTCACTGACACTTATAGTCATTTATAACCTATATAGACCCAAGAGTCTATGTGTCACAATTCACTGGACAATTCATTTATAACCCATATAGACCCAAGACTCTATGTGTCACAATTCACTGGACAATTATAGTCATTTTATAACCCATATAGACCTAAGACTCTATGTGTCACAATTCAAACATAATTTTATCCATTCAATAACCCAAGAGCAATTATTTGTCATAAATCACTGGACAATTTACACTAATAGCACAAATTAAAATTACCAACCTTGTTAAAATCCAATGGTCCTTGCTACATTTTCCACTTGTGAAGCAATTCTTCCTATCATCATGGTAATTATGCAAGATAATCAATCAAACAGTATTAATAATTCTCAACGAAACAAAATCTGGATTTTTCAAAAATTAAAATCTGTCGTTGTCAACTATCAATATTTTGATAAATTTATCACTTCACCAGAGTATAAATGAAGAAGTCCAGTTCAGAAAAGATAAGAATTATCACACCAATTCTGCCAAAGCCTACAAGATATGTCTCTACCTTCAGGACACTCCACACACACTGGCAGATAGGAAAACAGATTCACCACCGATTCTCAAAAGGTCAATGGAACAGCATTGCGAAATGCAAAACTGAGTTTGCACTATCTGTATCTTCTGCTTGCCTCCCTTGAGTATGCCAGCAGAACAATCACAGACAATCTCAACTATTTCTGATTTTCACTAATGGGAATGGATAGCAGGGTAAACACCATTAATGGTTAGTAGATGTATTTCAAATGATACTTGATTAACAGTTAAGGAACATTTGATTGCATTGGTTTACAATGATAGCTCCGACAAGGGCGTATGTATATATGGGATTTAAGCGGGGCATCCATTTGTACGTGATACGTGGTCCGTGTCCGTATCCACGTCCGTATCCGTGAAAAATCGCTTATATAGAGAAAATGTTGGGAAGCATCCACTGATCAGTTCCGTGTCCAGGTCCGCGTCCGCGACTATTCGCACAATGTGAGATTTTTGACGGGCACGGATGCACTGACGCAGATATGGACACGGATCACGTACAAATGGATGTCAGGCTTTAATGTTGCTGTTAACAATCTTTCAGGCATATAATGCTACCATACTAGAATACCATGCCATAGACACAAGACATGATACCCCACGTTTTACTAACAGTGGACTTTCAAGTCCTAGCACTATACCTTTATAAATTATGCTGAACATCAACCAATGGCGCTACTTGTACCATTTTTATAAAGATTTGGTGTGACCCAAACGGGAATTGAACCCACAACCTCCCGCATGTGAGCTGGACCCTGTCAATACGCCACCTCCGCAGTGATATACTTGAGACAAGATATGTTACATTGCAAGAGATGCAACCAGAATTTAGAATCGCTTTTTTAATTATTAATGGTGGCCATATTGGGTTGAGTTAATTTTAACAAACTTGAAAGACACTGATCTCAGGATCATCAGCTTGAAATTTGGTCAAAATTTGAAAGGTAGTTTCTGAGTAGGTTATTTATTTTAGCAAAAGTTAACTTTTTTATTTTATAGTTTAGAGTTTTTACTATATAACTCTATATACAGACTTTGAACCTCTGGGGCAGCAGCATTTTTGACTGCTGGGACTTCAACAACCTTGATATCCTAGTGTATAACTAACATTCCTAAGAAATAACAGTCAAAACCAGTTCAGCCTTTCTTGAGAAGTTGAGATGTTTTTTGGACTGTTTTTAATAATGGTGGCCATCTTGGACGTTGTGTCTGTCTCCCTAGTTTTGCGTTTATTTATGTTTGCCCTTTCCCGAGCCTGATTAAAAATTTTGGGTTGGTAGGGAGAGGGCAAAAAATGTTTTTTTAAGTGTGGCCTAATTTTAGAGTTTTCCTTACATATCTCTTTTTATAGACTTTGGACACCCAGGGTAGCACCAGTTTTTTAACAGGGACTTCATTTGTTTAAATAAAAAAGTTATCCAGATAGACCTAAACCTTTTTATACAGACTATGTTTAGTAACACAGGCCCTCGTGGATGTTTAGTAACACAGGCCCTCGTGGATGTTTAGTAACACAGGCCCTCGTGGATGTTTGGTAACACAGGCCCTCGTGGATGTTGAATTCAGGGACTCATTTTTAACAAAATCTCATGAAAATCGATGTAAAGTCTGATCAAAATTGGCCAAGTGGTTTATGAGGAGAAATAATTATAGCAAAGGTTAATGTCAACCTTTTTTTGATTTGTCCAAAATATTCTATCCATAACGCCTAGCCACATTACCCAAATCTGTGTGCCTGGTTGGATGAATGGAGGAACGTTCTCACAAATACATTTGTTGTAGCCACGCAAACCAATAAAAGCTACATAAAACCTACTTTTACATGGCTGAAGGAGCCTCATAACGTTTTTCAACTGTTTTTCAATATGTCCAAAACAACTCTTAAACCCCAGGCTACAGTATAAAAGGGAAAGTTCCGCCCACAAAATGTCAATCAATTCAAATTCAAATAGAACTCAGACTGTCTTCACTCAGGACATATATTTCTTTCTTTTTTCTGGAAATACTACATTATATTTTAAAAAGAATGTTCTCAGTGATGCATGAATTTATCCTCTACTAATCAAACTATATGCTGTTTCTGAAGCTGCCCTCAAAGCACTATAATTATATATTTTATATTCCTAATTTTCGAAATGTTCAACAGGAAAATGACAGTTAATTTGAAATTTCACCTTTGACCCTGGTCATGTGATGTAAACAGAGTAGCTACTGGGAAGCACAGCATTGAGACATACTACCTTCTTATCAGATAAACATGCAGTGTACTCACCAGTCTTGGATGTAAACTACAGGGTTTATGAAGAATTCTGCACACTTCTTTTATCTATTTATTTCTGGTCATACTACACCAATTCATTTTCCATAGGTCTACCTTATAGCTCTAAGCTCTGTACTGAGTTCCCTAATATAGGAAGCTATATTTTTTATTACTTGTTTTGAAAGACCTATCTTAGTTTTATCAAAAAAACATACAGAAGCCATACATTGAGTATGTTTTGAAAAAGCTGTTTGGGTCGGATGGTGCTGACCAACCTACTTGCATGTAGAAACATGAGGAAAATGTAAAATATACTTCTTTCTTTGATTATGCAACACATTATGAATACATTGCACAAATGTATAATTTAACCTTTATAAGTACTCTTCAAAAGTTGAATTTTAATTTTTTAGCAAGATTTTTTGGTTTGATTACCTTGACAACCAATCAAAATTAAGAAATTCTGTGTAATAGCTCCGAATTTACCCTGGAACTTTTTCCCTTCCCGCTGATTGGTTGGTAATTGGTGTAGTCTGATCTTCTGTAAGTTTTAGGTTTTCTTTCAAATAATGTCCAAGTCTATCTTTTTTTATTAGTAAACAGTAAAACTGTGTTTTTCTCATGAAAATATCTCCATAAAACTATTATTTTTGATAATTTTTGTCCATTTGGATTTTGATCAGGGAATTGTCATTTCCATCATTTACATTATCATTATTTCCACTAAAAGTATCTATCTGAGATGACTGGATGTTATCCTAGCCACACTATCATCCTGTGTGTACTGACAGACAAAGAGCTGAGACGCAATAGTTCATAATTATGACCTTTTGTCTCAGCTGAGCTAAAAATACATGGCATTAAAATAAATGATTATAGCTTTTTTGGTAGTGATAACATAAAATACCAATGCAAATCCTATACTGCTCCGAAACAGGTGAAGAGGCTGTTTGGTTTATTACCAACATTCCCTGGCAATAATGGAAACTGTATCTTTTAAACCCTGCTGTTTTGCATTATTTAACACTAGGTGTTCTTGAAGATAATGAACTTCCAAAATGTCAGATTCAAACTTAAAACTGAATAAGGTCTGTATGTAGGCTGTTCTTGGAGTGCACTACTATGCCAACAAGATGAAGTTTTAATATGAAGATAACACTGGCAGCAGCAGAGAGAGAGATTAAGATAAGTTTAGATAGCTTTCGTTACAACCTATATAAAATAATTATGTTTAAACTAAATCCAATTATAAACAAGAAGCACCGCCTGTCAGTGCAGATGCTCGATTTTCAAGGCTTTGTTTACTTATTTGGAAACTATGTGCATAATTTTGCTTAATTGCATTAACACAATTATTGCACTGGTTAACCAATTTTTTTAAGTATAAAAGGGGCCTTAATTTTATTAAAATAAAAACATGAATTACAGAACCTGGCTGTATGATGTTGTCTAATGATGCTGAATACATGCGTGAAATTTCAATCCATTATGTAAAGTAGTTTCAGAGATACAAGCTTATATACAAAACTTTACCTGGACACAGACAACGACGCAGATGACGATCAAGTGACGTCGAACAAGAAATATCACTGTAAGTGACAACTGCCCCCGAAGTGACCTTTGACCTCTAAGTATGACAGACCTGGATTTTGTGCGTGACACATCGTCTTCTTGTGGTGAGCACTTGTGCCAAGTAATTTAAAAATCCCTGCAGGGGTTGTGATGTTACGGTCCGGACACGAAATTGTGTACCTGCTTTTGACCTATGAACTGCAAGTGTGACCTTGACCTTTGAGGTACGGACCTGGGTTTTGCGCGCGACACATCGTCTTGTTATGGTGATCACTTGTGCCAAGTTATTTAAAAATCCCTGCAGGGGTTGTGACATTACGGTCTTGACACGAAAATGCGTACCGTTTTTGACCTATGAACTGCAAGTGTGACCTTGACCTTTTAGGTACGGACCTGGGTTTTGCGCGCGACACATCGTCTTGTTATGGTGATCAATTGTGCTAAGTTAATTAAAAATCCATGCAGGGGTTTTGAAGGTATAGTCCGGACACAAACTGCGGACTGACGGACGGACGGACGACCTATGAACTGCAAGTGTGACTTTGACCTTTGAGGTACGGACCTGGGTTTCGCGCGCGACACATCGTCTTGTTATGGTGATTACTTGTGCCAAGTTAATTAAAAATCCATGTAGGGGCTTTGAATTGAATGTTGTTTAACGGCCCATCAACACAGTACAGGTTATTTAGAGCCGCCCCAGAGAGAGGGGAAGGATACATAGGAATCCGGGAACCTGCTCTACTCTTATTATCGAATAGATTCCTATGGTTCTTTAACGTGCAGGGGCATTGAAGGTACAGTCCGGACACGAACTGCGGACTGACGGACAGATGGTGCGATTACTATATGCCCCCAAAACCCTTTCGGGGGGCATAAAAAGTCAAGCTACTAAGCCCTCATGTCAGATCCTCTGTTTTATTTTATTTGTGTGATTTGTTGAATTGTAGGAATCAACTAGGCATCAATCACATAAGGTTGTGACAAAATGCGGTCCGGCCTTAATTCCATTAAGCAATAGGAAAGCTTATTAGCAGGATTTTATAACGGATATTTTGAGAATAAAACATGTTTAAAAACATTTTTTACTGAAAAAAAGAAGTCAATGCTATTGAAGAGCTATTTTTAGCTTTGGTGGCCATCTTGAATTTCATATCAACATGATTTTTTGCTATGATCAACTAGACATCATGGGCAACATTTCTGTAAAGTTTCATGAAAATCCATCCAGCAGTTTCAGAGAAGTCGCTACAAAAAAAGTTTACAGACAGACGGACGGATGACGGACATCACACCACGGGATAACTTGTTTAAAATTACGTAATATTTTTTTTAATTTTACATCGTGCAAACGTTAAGCCAAAATTGAGGTTTTATTTCATACCCCAGCCAACTCCGTTTTCGATTCTTGGAGAAGGGGATGGATGGGGTATGAAAGTTAATACTCGGACCACGTAATGGTTAAAGTTTTTTGAAATTCCACTGAGGCAATTACAAATTACTGATGGACTATATGGCATGCGTGCCGTCACATTAGCTATGGCTGATCTTCGACCAGTTGTGCTATAAATAAAATTTGTACAGCAGAGTTATCGTTGTTTATATCATTCCACTGCTGCTTTAATTGCGGTGATCTTGGAAATGGTATGGGGTTTGTAAATTGCTATGGTTTTGACTGTGTTTCATATAGCAGTTGATACCTCTTATTTTTACAGTAAAAAATAGGGACCCAGTCAAACATGACTGGACTGGTGTAAAATTATATTTTCAATGCAAAGCGACCATTTCACCTTCGATTGAGCTGGTGAATTTGGTAAAGCAGTCCACTTTAATCTAAACTCACTGATACATGCTGAGCTATAAATAGCCGACTTTACAGCATCAGAAAAATACAGGTATGTTTGGATCAGAAAGATAAAATAGTATGTAACCACTCTGTGTGCCAATCTCCACCAGAGTTATCTTTCACTCACATATATCTCTGCTAACTACTAAATTACAAGATTTTGGTAAAACCTGTTAAATTGGAATATGTTTGCCTGAAACTTATTTATTTCTTGCGTAAATATAATTTTCAGAATTTCTGCAGATTAGATGATACAAGATTTGAAATAATGCACGAAAACAATTTAGTTTTAATCGGGACTATTTTGCTAACAAATTAATATGTACTTAGGTCTCCTCAATCGATACGCATATGTAAACATTTCAAACCAAAGCTCGATAGCAGAAAATTACTAAAAAATTAACTCATAGAAACAAAAAATGAAATTATTTAATATAGGTCTATATTTGATTTTTGCAGATCACGCAAAAGGATTTATTATAAACATCGTCATAACCTTTTTAAAAAATCACGTGACCTAACCGTTCGCGCCCTACTTCCTTTGAAGTTGACAGGGTCAAATGAGGAACGAGTAGAGATCTGGGTAGAGATTGTCTGTGTGCCTGGAAGTTGACAGTTGACTGGAAGATATTATACAATTATGGACTTTTCAGCTGTTATACATGATGGGATATGCACCAAAAAAATCATTATTGACCGAGGCGATAGCCGAGGTCAATAATGATTTTTTGGTGCATATCAACATCATGTATAACAGCTGAAAAGTCCATAACTGTTTTATTATATAACCCTCAATTTACAATTATATAAAACAGGTCAATATCAAAAAAACAATTATATAAAACAGGTCAATATCAAAAAAACAGGTCAATATCAAAAAAACAGGTCAATATCGCTAGATATTTTTTCTAAAAAATTACTTTTTAGCCAATGAAAACGCGTCTATTTATAGGTTATATAATAAAATGATTTATTATATACTTCTCAGTGAAATAGTGGATTGTGGTTAGAATTAACCTTATATTCTCATTGTTTTTATTTTCAAGGTGAGAATATAAGAACTTATATTCTCACTGCCGGAAAAAATTGAACTACTTTTTTCTACATTTGCTTAAACAGTCATAATTCGTGTCAAAGTTTAGAACTATATTCTATGCGCTGGCGTTAATATATTTATCGGCGAAAACGTTAAAGGGGAACTGTCGGAACGAAACATATTTTCTGTTTGAAACAGTTTGGTAGTGTTGCATGAAAACAAGTATATAATAAATAGGATACTTGTTGGTTTGTCGTGAATATAGGGTTTATTTTCATCTCGAAGTGAAAAAACTTATATTTTCAATCATGCTAAAGACTACCAAACTGATTGAATTCATTTCATAATTTAATTTTTCTTAAAACGCACACACGAAAAGGAAAAAAAGGTTTGGTAGTCAATTTTGTTTGTTTCAGTTCTTAAATTTTATTTTAATTTTCAAACCAAAAACATGTTTTATGACATTGCATGGTTATTCCACTGTATACAAAACATTACCAGACACTTTATAATGTAAAAGACGGTAATGGAGACTGTCTCTTCCGAGTAAGATCTGACATGGCCACTTGTTTGAATTTGAACTGAACATATTGTGAGAAGTGGGGAAGCAGTGAGTAGGTGGTGGTGGCGGGGTGGGTGTGGTCCATATTTGCCTCATAGATAGGTATGGAAAAAATAAGTATTACAATTAAAGATATGGTTCAAATTAAAAAAATAAACACATTGGATTTACAACTCACAATGGGAGATGGTGGGGAGGTCACATATGGCATATGGCTTTTTGAAAAACTGTTTGCCTCATATGGCATATGGAAAAAGATATATATGGAAAAAATAAGTGCAAAATAACAAAAAAATCACATGGGATTTAGAAAATAAATATGGTATATGGAATAAAAAATAGGCTCCTAATTTGGCATATGGAAAAAATAACAGAGGCTCAGTTATTATTTTTTTACTTCTGGCATATCACAAAAAGTGTCTGGTTGACGCATTTCTGAGTTAAGTCGATTATTCACAAATTATGTTATATTTGTTATATGTGTTTTGTGTTTGCCCACAAAGCTATATATTTTCTTTCAAATTGCCAGAATTAATCTCCATAAATATGCAATGATGTGCAGAGCGCAATTATATCTAACCAATAAGTGCAATTGTATATTAATAATTTTTGTAAAATAGCCAAACTGCAAAATTTCAAAATACAGTTTTACAACAAATGCATCATTTGGCACTATAAGGCCTTTAACGGAGTGAGGCTATTAATATTTATTTCTACACTTACAGGTGTTTTTGATTTGGAGACACTGTCAAGATTTCTAGTTGCAAAATATCATTAAACACAAATAGATTGCACGTTGTGTTTCATGGCAGCATGGCAGGCATATAGGGATACTTTGTATCACAGTTTTCTTGTTGCTAGGAACAACAGTTACTTATACTTTACCCACTACACATATATAATGGACTGTTCTTTCTTTGAATTAAGACCATTCCATTTATGCGACAAAGGGTTAGTTTTGGGAAAAATGACCAGCAGCTGAACATTGTAAACCCTGACCAGCCTGCGAGTTACTCGCAGGCTGATCTGGGCTTACAATGGACGCAGAGGCTATTATAGTCATGCTTAGCGGCTTAAGGATGTTGGCTGGGCAAGTTTTGACATCTTCAAGTCTAAACATTTTATTTTTTAAATCATAGTTTTATTTGACAACAGAATTGTTTCATTTTTTCCATTCTAGTAGATATGGATATAATGTAGGATTTAAGATGGTAACATACCAAATGTTAAGCAATTTTTTTTTTCAAACTTTTTTCTGACATTTGAGATCATTTTTTGTTGTCAACAAAATAGGGGTTATGGGTAGCTGCTCTGAGTAGAATTTATCCTTTTGCTATGGAATAAATCAGATTTTTGTTTTTCAGTAGTGGAATACATATATAAAAGTAGATACTGAGCTAATTTTATTTTCAATCTCCATGTGAATATTGTGTGTACAGTATTTTAAATTGAAAATGTCAAAATAACTCCAAAATGGGTGTAATTTAAAGAATTTTTAATAAAAGATTATTAGAAGCCTGGTGACCTATATATTTTTTTACTTGTTTTGAAAGAAATGTCATAGGACCTTGACATATACAAGTTTTAAAAAAAGTTGATCATTAGAACATATTTTTTTATCTTGAATTAATTTTTCGGTAAAAACAAAAGTGGGTGGGGTACGGTCCATATATGTTTGCTTTTTAAAGTAAAAAGACGAACTAGGATTATAATTGCTTTTGTATGATTTGAAAGATATGTATATATGCAATCGAAAATTAATTGTTGTTTTTCATTAAACGTAATGTTATGAAAACAATTGTGAAAGTGTTCAATGACAGTATTTTTCCTCTTTTTAGTGAAATTTTGAAGTAAGAACTATGTGCATTCTTCAATGACGTCTAGTGGGAAAAAAAGCGTGGTGACCCAGCCTTTTTTTTAAATTTTGAATCTAAATTATACCAAAGAAGCTTTAAATATGAATTTGAAAAAAATCTCATCACTACATCCTTTCCCAGCCAACCTCCTTAAGGGTTAAATCCTTGAACTTCCAAAACATTTTGCTTATAAAAGATTAGTGTAGATAGTTTTGCTTTATAAGATTATAATGGACGTATAGCTGACGCAGAAAGGATTATAAATGACGTCTGTTTACAGAGTGTGTCCACATGAGGAACAGTAGGTGTAGTTTATGGAACTTAATTCCAGACGTTCATCAGTCTGATCCCCTTTGATCTTTCTGTTCGTCATTTTGTCTTTTAAACAGATCATAATTATATATATTTGAATCATTTCAAAGGTAGGCTGTTTTACAAAGCTGACTATAACAAGTTGCATCTTAGGGGTCAGGGTCTTAACCCTACATAATTCAACACGGACATGTATTCCTAAGATTGTTGTTTTGAAAAATTCAAAGGCAGACAACTCTAGTACTAGCATTTTTCAAGGATAGACTAGCACCTTTCAAAGGCAGACAACTCTTAGTACTAGCATCTTTCAAGGGCAGACAACTCTCAGTACTAGCACATTTCAAGGGCAGACAAATCTCAGTACTAGCAGCTTTCAAGGACAGACAACTCAGTACAAGCACTATTCAAGGGCAGACAACTCACAGTACTAGCACATTTCAAGGGCAGACAACTCACAGTACTAGCATATTTCAAAGGCAGACAACTCTCAGCACTATCACCTTTTAAGGGCAGACAACTCTCAGTACTAGCACCTTTCAAGGGCAGACAACTCTCAGCTCTAGCACTATTCAAGGGCAGACAACTCTCAGTACTAGCACCTTTCAAGGGAAGACAAAGATCAGTACTAGCACATTTCAAGGGCAGACAACTTTCAGCACTATCACCTTTTAAAGGCAGACAACTCTCAGTACTAGCACCTTTCAAGGGCAGACAACTCAGTACTAGCACCACTGAAGGGCAGACAACTCCCAGCTCTAGCACTATTCAAAGGCAGACAACTCTCCGTACTAGCACCTTTCAACGCAGACAACTCAGTACTAGCACCACTGAAGGGCAGACAACTCTCAGCTCTAGCACAATTCAAGGGCAGACAACTCTCAGTACTAGCACCTTTCAAGGGCAGACAAAGATCAGTACTAGCAAATTTTAAGGGCAGACAACTCTCAGTACTAGCACCTTTCAAGGGCAGACAACTCTCCGTACTAGCACCTTTCAACGCAGACAACTCAGTACTAGCACCACTGAAGGGCAGACAACTCTCAGCTCTAGCACTATTCAAGGGCAGACAACTCTCAGTACTAGCACCTTTCAAGGGAAGACAAAGATCAGTACTAGCACATTTCAAGGGCAGACAACTTTCAGCACTATCACCTTTTAAAGGCAGACAACTCTCAGTACTAGCACCTTTCAAGGGCAGACAACTCAGTACTAGCACCACTGAAGGGCAGACAACTCCCAGCTCTAGCACTATTCAAAGGCAGACAACTCTCCGTACTAGCACCTTTCAACGCAGACAACTCAGTACTAGCACCACTGAAGGGCAGACAACTCTCAGCTCTAGCACTATTCAAGGGCAGACAACCCTCAGTACTAGCACCTTTCAAGGGCAGACAACTCTCCGTACTAGCACCTTTCAACGCAGACAACTCAGTACTAGCACCACTGAAGGGCAGACAACTCTCAGCTCTAGCACTATTCAAGGGCAGACAACTCTCAGTACTAGCACCTTTCAAGGGCAGACAAAGATCAGTACTAGTACCTTTCAAGGGCAGACAACTCACAGTACTAGCATCTTTCAAGGGCAGACAACTCTCAGTACTAGTACCTTTCAAGAGCAGACAACTCCTAGTACTAGCACCTTTGAAGGGCAGACAACTATCAGTACTAGCACTTTTCAAGGGCAGACACATCTCAGTACTAGTACCTTTCAAGAGCAGACGACTCTCAGTACTAGCACTTTTCAAGGGCAGACACATCTCAGTAGTAGCACCATTCAAGGGCAGACAACTCTCAGTACTAGCACCTTTCAAGGGCAGACAACTCTCAGTACTAGCATATTTCAAGGGCAGACAAATCTCAGCACTATCACCTTTTAAGGGCAGACAACTCTCAGTACTAGCACCTTTCAAGGGCAGACAACTCTCAGCTCTAGCAATATTCAAGGGCAGACAACTCTCAGTACTAGCACCTTTCAAGGGAAGACAAAGATCAGTACTAGCACATTTCAAGGGCAGACAACTTTCAGCACTATCACCTTTTAAAGGCAGACAACTCTCAGTACTAGCACTTTTCAAGGGCAGACACATCTCAGTACTAGTATCTTTCAAGAGCAGACGCCTCTCAGTACTAGCACTTTTCAAGGGCAGACAACTCTCAGTAGTAGCACCACTCCCAGTACTAGCACCATTCAAGGGGAGACAACTCTCAGTAGTAGCACCATTCAAGGGCAGACAACAATGCTGTTAGAACAATTTAAGGGCAGTCAACAATCTTAGTACTACCACTATTTACGGGGAGACCGACGCATAGCTAGACCAGTTACGGGCAGACCGACACATAGCTAGACCAGTTACGGGCAGACTGACGCATAGCTAGACCAGTTACGGGCAGACCGACGCATAGCTAGACCAGTTACGGGCAGACCGACGCATAGCTAGACCAGTTACGGGCAGACCGACGCATAGCTAGACCAGTTTTCGTCATACGCAAGGTTGATTGTAATACTAACAAATTATTAAAATTGCTCTGAAAGGCATTATTTTTCATACGAAGCTGTGTATCTGCGTATTGGCAGCTACGCGCCTTGCAAACAACTCTTTTATTATAAAGTTCAAGCTGACTTAAGTTTATACTTGTTAAAATGTCGACCTATTTGGCATGGACTGATGTTTTCAATCCTAGACTGGGTTACCTGTTCTAAATCATTTTATATATAGACTGGGGTGTAAACATCTTATAAACTGTCACCTCTGGAAAGAGAAATGTGGCAAAGTAACTACCAAATTTCAAATATTTTCATTGCACTTCAAATACACAAAGGAATAATTTCAGAATGCAGACAAACGATTAAACACATCAAGCATGCTTTTTATACATTTGATATATTATGTTCAAATGTTTGAAGAGTGTTTGCACGTATTTACCTGAGCTTATCGCAATTTGATTAAAATGGTAATGTAATGTTTTCAGGACAATCTCTGTAACATTCATTCTAGTGTTTGTGATCACGAAATTCCCATCATTAAAAGTCATTGGCTAACTTTGAACAAATGTTTTGCATAAAGATTTATTTTAATCTTAACAGACTCAATACCGCACATGGTGACACCACATAGCAACGTTCAACCTTTGAACCCAGACTGAGACTGACCTTGACCTTTTGAAATTTGTCTGGTGTTTAACATAATTTTTCAGCATATCTTAAGCTATGTATAATGGTTGAGGTGGTGGAGGCAGACCACCTAATTATTCCTGGGTTTCGCACAAGTCTAGCTCCCAGTGGGATTCGAACCCGCAGTGGTGGGAGGTGAGAAGATTTCAAACGCAGTGTATTTACCATCTCGGCCACAAAGCGCTTAAGTGGTAAAATGACAATACATTTAAAGTTTAAAGAAGTAATTTAAAGCTAGAAAATGTTTTCATGTGGCATGAATGCTAAATCTTGTTTTGGACAGAAAAGGAAATGCAAAATTTTCCATAATATTATATTAAAGATATCCCAAAAGTCAGTGGCATAACTTTACTGAGATTTTAATTGAGCATTGGAATTAGTACTGTATTTATTCAATGTGAGTTTTACTTTGAAGCTGCATGTTAATATTTGAAATATTGACATTTATTTATTTACATTCATAATGCTATTTAAACCTTAACCCGCTACATATATATAATGGACTGTTCTTTCTTTGAAATAAGACATTCCATTTATGTGACAAAGGGGTGTTTTGGGGAAAGTGACCGAGTAACTCGCAGGCTGATCTTCTGGGTTGACAACGGACGCAAAGACTATTACAGTCTTGCTTAGCGAGTTAAGGGTTAATACCAAACCAATTTTTGCACAATTCTAGAATTTTATTAAATATGATTTGCAAATATTCAAATTGTATATATAACAAGAGGTCAATGACCTTGAAGCTCTACTGATTGATTTTGATTTCAGGAAGTAGTCGCTACAGACTTGTTTTTTGAAAATCTATTTTTAACCGTGGCGGCCATCTTGAATTTCCGGCCGACCTGAAATTTTGCTAAGATCAATAAGACATTAAGAGCAACATTCCTGTGAAGTTTCATGAAAATCCGTCGGGTAGTTTCAAAGAAGTAGTCTCTACAAGTTTTCATTATATAACTCTATGTAAACAAAGCAGCCATGTTTAAGGTCAAATCAAAACGATTTTCGACAAGGACCAACATCATGTCATACTGATCATTTTAGAAAAAGTCCCATATCAATATCTCTTATTGTTTTGAAGAAGTAGTCGCTACAAACTTATTTATTTTAAATCTATTTTTAGCTGTGGCGGCCATCTTGAATTTCCGGCTGACCTGAAATTTTTCTAGGATCAACTAGACACCAAGAGCAACATTCCTGTGAAGTTTCATGAACATCCGTCAAGTAGTTTCAGAGAAGTAATCGCTACAAGTTTTTACTATATAACTCTATGTAACCAAAGATGGCCACTGGCAGCCATGTTTAACGTCGAATCAAAATAATTTTCCACAAGGATCTACATCATGTCATGCTGATCATTTTAGAAAAAGTCCCATATCAATATCACTTATAGTTTTCAAGAAGTAGTCGCTACAAACTTATTTTTTAAAAATCTATTTTTAGCTGCGACGGCCATCTTGAATTTCCGGCCGACCTGAAATTTTTCTAGGATCAATTAGACATCAAGAGCAACATTCTTGTAAAGTTTCATGACAATCCGCCAAGTAGTTTCAGAGAAGTAGTCGCTACAAGTTTTTACTATATAACTCTATGTAAACAAAGATGGCCGCTGGCAGCCATGTTTAACGTTGAATCAAAACGATTTTTGACTAGGATCAACATCATGTCATGCTGATCATTTTAGAAAAAGTCCCATATCAATATCACTTATAGTTTTCAAGAAGAAGTCGCTACAAACTTGTATTTTAAAACTCTATTTTTAGCTTTGGCGGCCATCTTGGATTTCACATCAACATGAATTTTTGCTAGGATCAACTAGACTTTATGGGCAACATTTCTGTAAAGTTTCATGAATATCCATCCAGTAGTTTCAGCTGTGAAGTCGCTACAAATAAAAGTTTACGGACAGACAGATGGACAGACGGACAGACGGACGGACGGACGGACGGACGACGGACGCCGCACCACGGCATAAGCTCTGCTGATCTCTGATCAGTAGAGCTAAAAACCATACATTTTGTCACAAAACTAGCATATTGCCACGTGTCTTTTTAAAACATATACAACAAGGCCAGTTATACAGGGTCATACCACAGGTTTTTCGTTTCAGAAACAAATTGAACTTACTAAATAGAAAACTTGACAGCTTTTAGATTCTCCAGTTGTGCTCTTTCTCAAGGCGTTAGAAGCTGCGAAAATTGTTGATGTACTCTTTAAATCAGTCTGGTACTTTTAAGGACAGTCTGGTTATCTGGAGAGAAAAGTATATTATAATATATAAGTATTTATAGACATTATTTTATTCTGAACAATTTAGGCCTCTGGCCCATAATACAAATAACATATTGCATATTATACAGCTATACAAAAATGTGACAAAAGTAGATAAAGGGACAAATACCGTAACAAACATTAAAACATATAGGACAATGGAATGCATAATGACTATTTTTGAATATAATATTAACAACCTTGCATGGTGTGGCAAAAGGTGAACAAAAAGTAAAGTTACAACTATTAACAAATGTACCAAACTGAGATTCTATTTATGTACCAATGTTGCGAACTTGGAAGAAAAGCTTTCCTTTACTTAACTGTCTTTTCATACTCATATTTGGAAAGTTGCATTAACGTTTAAGATCTGTTGTACTCATTAAATTGTAGAAAACATAAATACTATTAAAGTTATCTATGAAAAGGATTTGATTGCATCCATATAACAACTTGCATTTCGTCTTCTATTTAGTCAGAGTTACATAGCACACATATTCTATGTTCCTATGGGATATTATGTAAAATAAAACTAAACCCTTCTGGCCAATGTCTCACTATGCGCGCAGGCGCACCATTGTTGTTTAATAACTTACATATTGGACCGCTTATGGCATTATAGTAAGCAAACGTGATGTAACACTGAAATATTAACGGTAATGATTGCCAGTGATGCTATACATTTATAATTATAAACTTTAAATCCTTGACCAGTTATATTTGGACAGAAAAGCTTGCAAAAAATCACAAGAACTAGACTTTTAAATGCCCAAGCATGGCGTACACCTGAATGAACATTTATATAGGAAAATATATCAATTTCATTTTGATCTTTATTTTTTTAATATACAGTCAAACCTGGATTAAGAGACCGCTCAGAGGAAAGACCAAAATTGGTCTCTTAATACAGGTAGTCTCTTAAAACGCTCTAACATTGTTCTATTTTTTATGAAATATTAAGAGAAATACATGTACATGTATTAAAATGATTGTTTTACATTGTAGGTATCTTGTATTATTTCATATATATGGGGTATAAAGGAATAATAAACACTTATGCAACTAAGACAACTTTAATTTATGTTTTTAATTTAAGTGTACGTATATGAAATATAAACATGTGAAATAGATCATGAAATAGATAATCAAACACAAAACAAACAATTATTAGCATAATCACTAGTAGCCGTTGGGTAACGGGCACATTTACTGTCACCAGACACATTGTTCTCAAAATTCTCTAAAGCCTCCGATTTTCGTTTTAATATGTACCGAATTTGTGTTTTACCGACACCTAACTCGTCTGCTATTTTACGCGCACTTTTAAATTTACTAAGTTCAATCACATTAATCGCTCGTCTAACGTTACCACTTTATGATTCGACATGATTTCAATAACTTTATTTATTGTAATCAACTGTTAAAAATAGCGAGTAAATATATTACTGTTGCCATCAAGTGATATAAACAAATTATTATGTTATCCAATCACTACGTCGTATAAATATAACTTCATCAATATTAATGAGGGCACTTGACAGTATTGACCAATCCCATCTCCGTATAAAAATTAAACTTATGAATATTAATGAACAATTCAACCTTTCAATATATAACGCTCCCAATCATCGATGTTTTCCACATCAATCATTCGAATGTGATAATTGGTATTGCAACTTATCAATTGGTACTTATATTTGATATCTTCTACAGGGGGATGATTACAAAGGCTAATTAGGTTATTGTTGAATTTATGTCTGATCTCGTTTCTGTGTGAATTACCGATAGCTAAACTGTTTTTTTGTTTTTTTCAGTTTGATTTTCTGAAGAAGGAAAATGGCAGTCGCTAATTGATCATAAAATCGGTCTTTTGGTATGAAAATATGCGGTCATTGGTCGCGTTAGATAGGTGGTCGCTTAATACAGTATCAATTTATAGCAAAACTCGTCGGGGGGAATTCAAAGTGGTCGCTTACGGCAGGTGGGCGCTTAAACCAGGTGGTCGGGTGACCAGGTTTGACTGTACCAGCTTTAAACCTTCAGAGAGAATCTGTTTTGTGTAGAACTAAGGTGTATAGGTCTTTTGTTCCTGTAGGCACAAAGTGCAACCATAGCTGGGATGCTAAAAAATGCTGAGTTTGAAACCTTATCTCCCACCACTTACCACTGCCAGTTCGAATCCCACTGGGAGCTCGACTTGTGAGAGTGTCAAGTCTTTCGGATGCTGGAGGTATACTGAATCTACCCAGGAAAGATTGAGTTGGCTGCCTCTACCACCAAAAATCAACCATCATATACTAATATAGCCTCAGATGAGCTGAAAACGACGTAAAACACCATTCAACCAACCATCCTTGAGGCACATAAACACTATAGACATATAATAACTCCGATATCATGGTAATATATTTTTCTAGACTTTGCAATGCCATATCGATAGAGGTTTTATCCATAATCCATCTGTACAGAATAAAGCCGATCAGGGATTTGATCCAAAGATTCTGAATGTCAGAGTAGTTTAAAATGTTTTTAATATGATATATAAAAATAACAGCAAACAAACTGAAAGAACAGGAACCAGCCTATCATAAAGATTGCCCTCTCGATTTACCTTTTCTCCCGCTGAGAAATATAATGCCTTTTCCAGATAGCATCCTTGTTGTACATGTATGTTGTCGACATAAATAACTCAGCATGCGGATACACAAAGTGCCATAACCTTGAGAAGAAAATTCGACAAACAATACTTAGGCCAAAAAAAAAACCAGGTGTGTTTCCTATTGCATGCTCTAAAACAATAGGGTAGGGTTTAGGCATTTTTTTTTTTTTTTTTTTTTTTTTTTTTGAGCAAGATATTGTGAGATTCTATATGTATTTATCTCATAAACCTCTATATGTATTTATCTCATAAACCCCATACAAGTTGATGACAACTAAAAGTTTCTCTGTGATGTCAGTTAACCTCGATATATTGTGACAAATCATTGTTCAGAACAATTTTTTTTTTTGTTTTTTTTTGTGTAAGTTTTACACCTGACCCTAGTTTCAAAAAGGTTGAAAAATCATTGCCTCAACAGGACCAATTACATGTCATGCCAAGAGCTGCCCAAAGAGAAGGCAAAGATACATAGGGATCCAGGTGCCTGGCCTGTAGATAGACTGAATAGGCAAAGATACATAGGGATCCAGATGCCTGGCATGTAGATAGACTGAATAGGCAGATACATAGGGATCCAGGTGCCTGGCATGTAGATATACTGAACAGGCAAAGATACATAGGGAACCAGGTGCCTGGCCTGTAGATAGACTGAATAGGCAAAGATACATAGGGATCCAGGTGCCTGGCCTGTAGACTGAATATGAAAAGATACCTAGGGATCCAGGTGCCTGGCCTGTAGATAGACTGAATAGGCAAATATACATAGGGATCCAGGTGCCTGGCCTGTAGATAGACTGAATAGGCAAAGATACCTAGGGATCCAGGTGCCTGGCCTGTAGATAGACTGAATAGGCAAAGATACCTAGGGATCCAGGTGCCTGGCCTGTATATAGGCTGAATAGCCAAATATACATAGGGATCCAGGTGCCTGGCCTGTAGATAGGCTGAATAGCCAAATATACATAGGGATCCAGGTGCCTGGCCTGTAGATAGACTGAATAGGCAAAGATACATAGGGATCCAGGTGCCTGGCCTGTAAATAGGCAAAGATACATATGGATCCAGGTGCCTGGCCTGTAGATAGACTGTATAGGCTATGCCTAGAACACACTGACAAAACTCAGTGGTGCCGGTGATCCCAGATCCTCCAATCACTTAAACAAAAATCCAGTACCGATGCCTGTTGTAGAGGAAAAGTGACAACAAACTACCTGTCTGATTTGTTTAATCTTTTCAAGTCATGGCAGTCAACTTCCGTTTAACAGAAAGTAATAATTCCTGTGAAGTTCCATGAAGATCTGAATAAAAGTTGAGAAGTAGCAGCATTCACAAGATTTAGGTTTTACATTTTAGAGGAGTTGGGAAGCTGGCGTGGAGAGACAAAAAAAACAATTGGACATATATTCAATTATGTGTTTCTTAAGCATGTGTTGGCACAAAGGCATGTATACATTATATTATAGGCATAACGCATGGGTTTAATCCAGCATAACACTTTAGTCGAGCCATTTCACAGTATATACGGTAGTTACTTTAATGAATGAATGAATGAATGTTGTTTAACGGCTCATCAACACAGTATTGGTTATTTAGAGCCGCCCCAGTGAGAGGGGAAGGATATATAGGAATCCGGGAACCTGCCCTACTCTTATTATCGAATAGATTCCTATGGTTCTTTTACGTGCTCGGAGGATAGACCGATACACGAGACCGCCCGGTTTACGTCCCCATCCGACGGACGAGGCTAAGGGAAAGTGTCTTGCCCAAGAACACACCGACGGAACTCAGTGGCACCATGGAGGATTGAACCCGCGGCTTCCGTTTACAAATCCGCCGCGCTACCGACTGCGCCACGCCAGGTAGTTACTTTACATATCTGTTTCAAGACCTGTCATTTTCAAACCTAAAAATGTAAAAATATAGAACTAGAATTTATCTCAAATTCCACATAGGATACGAATCAATTCTATGTGTTGGCAAATTACAAACTCCAATACACCACAATAATTACCAGGAAAACATTAATAGAGGAATCATCAACAGCAAACTGCAAAACAGCCATAAAAATAACTGTATTTATTGTTTATGGAAGTGTGTCTATATGAACAAGAATAAGAATAATTAGAGCACATTTTTCCCTATCCAACATTTGCTGTCATTGGTTTTCTCCTCATCGTTAATCATATTTATCCCCTATAGTGGAGTTTTATGCTACAAAAAACAGAACCTGTTCATAACATGTTCTCCACAAAACATAAAATAAGTATAAAAATTAAGTAATAGGTAGATGCTGCACTTATAAGTTTGGCTCGAACACTTAAGGTAAATACTATCCCTGGCAAGCTCTACTATACAAGACGTTGAACTTTAAAAGCACACACGGCAATCTTGATTTTTTTAAAAACTCACGTCATCCCTGGCATTTGTTCAATCATTAATGTTAATTAAAAGAATAGTTTAAAACAAATTGTTTTTACATCTTACTAACTCAGGATTATAATGCACCAATAATATACATCTAAACCTACTCTAGAATAAGAAGAAAACAAGGAAACTCAACAATTTTATTTAATTATATGCAAGCAGATTTAAAGTCAAAATGATACTGGATTAATAAATTGAGACAGTATGTTTAATGCTTGATAGCATTGTGGTGTAGTGGTTATAGCGTTTGCCTTGCATTCGGGAGGTCGTGGGTTAAAAATGACTTTAAAAATGGAGTAGTCACTTGTAACCCTTGCCTGACGAGCAAATAATGGGTAGTGCTACGACTGATTGACCAGTGTCAGAATAATGTGACTGGGTGGCTGGGGGTATCATGTCTACTACCTGTGTGGCAGCACTATAAAGAAACCATTGAGTTCGCTGCTTCAAGTAAACATATCATCACATCACACAACAACACACAGATAAAAAGTCCAGACATTGTGCCTATAATCGTCGGGTAGGACGCCTGTCGTAGGTGGAGGGACTATAATCCTTAGAAATACACACTTTTAATGCTTGATATTCAAGATTGCCGTGTGTCCCTTTAACTGCAACAAATAAACCAGAGCAATGGTGGACCAGTGGAGAGCAAGGTTAATATGAATTTAACGCAAAGCTACTGTAACTCACTTTTTTTAAAAAAAATCTAAAACCGTCTTTTTTTGTTCTTATTATTCACAAATCTTGTTAATATTTTCTCAATTCCTTTTTTTAAATAAATACAATTATTGATAAGCCTAAGATATAGATCATTTGGTTATATCAATAAACGGAATGTTTTCGTATCACAAATCTTAACAAGAGGTCAATGACCTTGAAGCTCTACTGATTGATTTTGATTTCAGGAAGTAGTCGCTACAGACTTGTTTTTTGAAAATCTATTTTTAACCGTGGCGGCCATCTTGAATTTCCGGCCGACCTGAAATTTTGCTAAGATCAATAAGACATTAAGAGCAACATTCCTGTGAAGTTTCATGAAAATCCGTCAAGTAGTTTCAAAGAAGTAGTCGCTACAAGTTTTCATTATATAACTCTATGTAAACAAAGCAGCCATGTTTAAGGTCAAATCAAAACGATTTTCGACAAGGACGAACATCATGTCATACTGATCATTTTAGAAAAAGTCCCATATCAATATCTCTTATTGTTTTGAAGAAGTAGTCGCTACAAACTTATTTATTTTAAATCTATTTTTAGCTGTGGCGGCCATCTTGAATTTCCGGCCGACCTGAAATTTTTCTAGGATCAACTAGACATCAAGAGCAACATTCCTGTGAAGTTTCATGAACATCTGTCAAGTAGTTTCAGAGGAGTAGTCGCTACAAGTTTTTACTATATAACTCTATGTAACCAAAGATGGCCACTGGCAGCCATGTTTAACGTTGAATCAAAATATTTTTCCACAAGGATCTACATCATGTCATGCTGATCATTTTAGAAAAGGTCCCATATCAATATCACTTATAGTTTTCAAGAAGTAGTCGCTACAAACTTATTTTTTAAAAATCTATTTTTAGCTGTGACGGCCATCTTGAATTTCCGGCCGACCTGAAATTTTGATAGGATCAATTAGACATCAAGAGCAACATTCCTGTAAAGTTTCATGACAATCCGCCAAGTAGTTTCAGAGGAGTAGTCGCTACAAGTTTTTACTATATAACTCTATGTAAACAAAGATGGCCGCTGGCAGCCATGTTTAATGTTGAATCAAAACGATTTTTGACTAGGATCAACATCATGTAATGCTGATCATTTTAGAAAAAGTCCCATATCAATATCACTTATAGTTTTCAAGAAGTAGTCGCTACAAACTTATTTTTTAAAAATCTATTTTTAGCTGTGACGGCCATCTTGAATTTCCGGCCGACCTGAAATTTTTCTAGGATCAATTAGACATCAAGAGCAACATTCCTGTAAAGTTTCATGACAATCCGCCAAGTAGTTTCAGAGAAGAAGTCGCTACAAGTTTTTACTATATAACTCTATGTAAACAAAGATGGCCGCTGGCAGCCATGTTTAACGTTGAATCAAAACGATTTTTGACTAGGATCAACATCATGTCATGCTGATCATTTTAGAAAAAGTCCCATATCAATATCACTTATAGTTTTCAAGAAGAAGTCGCTACAAACTTGTATTTTAAAACTCTATTTTTAGCTTTGGCGGCCATCTTGGATTTCACATCAACATGAATTTTTGCTAGGATCAACTAGACTTTATGGGCAACATTTCTGTAAAGTTTCATGAATATCCATCCAGTAGTTTCAGCTGTGAAGTCGCTACAAATAAAAGTTTACGGACAGACGGACAGACGGACGGACGGACGACGGACGCCGCACCACGGCATAAGCTCCGCTGATCTCTGATCAGTTGAGCTATAAATGCACACGGTACATCCAGTTCAGAATGAATGAATGAATGGTGTTTTACGGCATGTCGACACATAAATAGGTCATACTATGTGCAAAAACTGATGAAAGATGAAGAAATGAAGGATTAATTAAAAATTAATGTAAATTTATCAAGATAAAACTATTTACAAATAAGGGATGATATGGTAGTAATATAAACTATAGATGTAAATCAACAAATGCCCGAAAATGGGTATATAAAGAAGTAAATATATACAAGAACATATTATAATGATTTATATAGTCCGACTTCCTTCAGGAAATCTAAAACAAGACTTAAATCTATAGTATTAAATAACTCGGTCATAGTATTAACATTGTAGTACCTTTGATGCATAGGATCAAAGTCACATTCCAACAAGATGTGTTTGACCGGTGCAAAGCAGGGTATACATTCTGGTAATTGCTCATCTTGCAATAAATATGAATGAGTATAACGTGTATGCCCTATCCTGCACTGGCCAGTTTAGCTCTAACAATTAGATCTTATACTTCTGGAGTTATCAAGGGGAATATGTATGTCCATTTTAGGTCATTGCGACCATGACCTTAGACCATGACCTTAGACCTACTGAACCCAAAAGCAAAGTATCAACAGCGTAGATGTTAATTATGCTTCCAGAGTTATTGAAACAGCCTATTAAATCAAATTAGAATTATTCTACATTTAGAATTTTGTGTTTCTAAGTTTCAAGAACCTCATTACTCAATGTCCAGAAAAATCTCAGTGTGTTCTGAGAATGTCATGAGCTATAAATTAACTGGTTTCATTGGTCCAATTTTGATCACTGACCCAATCAGAATGCTTCATTCATATTTTCATTTGTTTGTTTCTATCATGACATCACTTTCTGGTATTATGACATCACACCCTGGTATTATGACAATTATGTCATGCTATTATGACATCACGTCATGCCATTATGATGCAACTCAGAATGTTACGACAGTAATGAGTTTCTTGAAACCAAGAATCATCAAATTCTAAAAATAAAATAATTCTAAAATTATTTCATAGACTGTTTAGAGTGGAATAAATATGTCCATATGGTGTGATGGCGGCCTTGACCTTTGACCAACTGATTCCATAAGCAATAGGATATCTCCCCTGGCAATATACCGAGTGTTGTGCTTTTGAAGCTATTGCGTAGAATGGGTAATGTTTTACGGACGGACGTACAAACAACTTTTTCTTTTTTCTAATTCAGTTTTTTTGAATTTTTGGAAAAAAGACATAAGTGGTAAATATATAATGTAAATCTGTTGTCACAGCAGAATAAATCGATGGATTCATCCATGAATCTCCAGAACCTTCGTTTTCATTACAATATTTACGTAATCTATATAGTCTGTGCATTTAAATCTCAAAGGGAAGAACTCAATTTATAGAATTTGATTAGCAATTATACTACCCACGCATCTTCTCGTGTTGTATATTAATCGTTGTTTTATGATAATGTATCACACAAGCCTTAAAATCGTGCTATTTTTTAACATGAGGTCCTCAAGCGGACCCAAACGCTCGATGCTACATTTGATAAACAAATCCAAATTGGGGTTCCATAAATGACTTGCAGTTTCATTAATTGGGATCTAAAACTAACGATAAATAATTGAACCAAATGCAAAAACTTATCCAGTCTCTGCTAGCGATGGCAACAAGTGACAATAGATTTTTTTTTTTAATTATTATTGAAGTTGAGCACAATATTCCTTTTTTTCTTCAAAAAAGTCGAACTAATAAAAATAATGTTTTGAACCTTTTTCCCCTTCTCCTATAGCATTCTCTGTCTTGATGGTTCGTAAAACAAATAATAAAAAAATAATGGCCCTATAAAACCACAAGAAATAAGAGGAAAGCAATCATGAGGAAATAGAATTTCTATTTGAGACACAATTATTGCAAATAAAAACAAGAGGTCCAAATGGGTCTCAATTATCGGATGCTCACCTTGTCTTGTTTGATTGTTTGCATGGTGTTTTATGTCATTTCAGCACATGTTACGGCATATGTGATGGTCAATTTTTTTTGTGATGGAGCCAGACCACCAGATTTGTCCTGGGTTACAAACTGATACTATACACCTCCTGTCATCTTTAAGAATCAATATGTTCTCACCTGACAGGTTGAGCTCCCAGTGGTATTCGAACCCGCAGCTGTAAGGCGAGAAAGTTTTAGATGCAGCGTTTTTACTATCCCGGCCACTGATAACTCTATAACACATGCATCCATTACCGTATGTTCATTGCCAAACTCTGATAAGATATCTATTGAAACAAACCTTCGAAAAAGGTTGAATTCACAATGCCGTTTCCACAGAGATTGCATGAAAAGCATCTGAGCAGAAGTAAATGTTGACTGAGGAAGTTGGAGTCATGGACGTTGGACAGACAAGTAAATGTTGACTGAGGAAGTTGGAGTCATGGACGTTGGACAGACAAGTAAATGTTGACTGAGGAAGTTGGAGTCATGGACGTTGGACAGACAAGTAAATGTTGACTGAGGAAGTTGGAGTCATGGACGTTGGACAGACAAGTAAATGTTGACTGAGGAAGTTGGAGTCATGGACGTTGGACAGACAAGTAAATGTTGACTGAGGAAGTTGGAGTGATGGACGTTGGACAGACAAGTAAATGTTGACTGAGGAAGTTGGAGTGATGGACGTTGGACAGACAAGTAAATGTTGACTGAGGAAGTTGGAGTGATGGACGTTGGACAGACAAGTAAATGTTGACTGAGGAAGTTGGAGTCATGGACGTTGGACAGACAAGTAAATGTTGACTGAGGAAGTTGGAGTCATGGACGTTGGACAGACAAGTAAATGTTGACTGAGGAAGTTGGAGTCATGGACGTTGGACAGACAAGTAAATGTTGACTGAGGAAGTTGGAGTGATGGACGTTGGACAGACAAGTAAATGTTGACTGAGGAAGTTGGAGTGATGGACGTTGGACAGACAAGTAAATGTTGACTGAGGAAGTTGGAGTCATGGACGTTGGACAGACAATGACAATGGACACAAGTCAGTGGTTTCTTTACCTCAAAATTTGGGGGGAAAGTACGAAGGGTAAAAACACATTGAAAGTGATCAAAACTTTTGGCTCAGGTGAGCAAAAACTCACGGAAGATTCTTAACTTCATCGATTTGTCAAATCTGTCTGCACACACATGCACTTGTGATAGAAGATTGTGACATTTCTGACCAATACTTACACAGAATAGACATTAGACAGATATAACAATAGATTGTTCTATTGCTTCTGTAAATTCCATGCTGAATTGCTTTGACAGTATTATTGTTGATCAATAAAAGGAAGAAATCAGAGGAATTCGCTGTGAAAGAATAAGAAACATTGCTTATACTGACAAACACTTAATTTGGCATCTATTTTTACAGTAGACTACACTGAACAAAAAGAGAAACTTCTGACTTTTTTGCTGATATTTGCATAGGCCAGTTTTTGAGGGCGTATAAAAGCTTAAACAGCGTTTTAATAAAACAAAGTTTGATGTTTGTACGCACACTTAAGTGAGTACTAAATATTTCATTAAACTGTTTCAAATTTGCCAAGCAATAATCTTTTATGGATGATATGGACATTTTGAAAGGAGGTAATTTGATGATTGTTGATAATCCAAAGCTGCCATCTACACAAGCTGTGTTTTGTATTTTTGTGATTTTTATGTTAAAAAACATATAGAGAATATTGTCTCAGACAAATTTTGGTACTTTTCATGGATTAAATTTTCTTTTGTGGCCAAAATGCATCTTTTAACAAAAAGGGGGCTATAACTCCATTGTTTACTGAACTTTTCAAAAACATCTTGTTTGGACTATTGTTGGCGGTCTATCTAATTATTCTTAAAACATCATTAATTTGTTCCTGTTTACCAGCATCAACATCAGCGTAGTTTCTTTTTTTGTTCAGTATAGTTACCCTGGACAAGTTATCAACAGACCGCGGACTTTGTGATCCAATATCACACACATGCTGTAGCTCTGTTATAGATTTGTTTTATAAAGAGGCAAAATAAGGTTTCTTTGTTTTGAATGGTGTTTTACATATTCTTTAGCACATGTTAGGCCATAATTATATGACGGTCAAATTTTTTGGGTAGAGGTAGACCACCCCATTTGTTCTTGTTAGAACTAGTACTGTATACCTGGAAAAGCAGTGTGACATCATATGTGCACCCACAACTACAGGCTACCCAAGGAATCATCTACCTGCACCACCCTTTAGCAGCTTAGGTCATGAGCAAAAAAATAGAGAAAAAATATGAAGATGATTACTTGAATTCCGTGCTCTATAATATAGGCTCTTTCTTTGGCTCCTGAAAACTAGAGCCTTAATTGAACTGTTCACAAATAGCAGAAGTTATTGCAATATTTAACAGTTTGGATATATAAGTACTCTATCCTTGCTAAAGACTTTTGGTTGTCATTACCAACCAATAGCATGGATGCCTCAATCTATATATTGGAATTGACAACAGATCCATCTACTAATGGTTAAAAGTCGGAAAAGTTGACGGAAAGACGGAAATAAGCCAATCCATAAAATGTTCAGAAGTACAGATAAAAGCTAGAAAGCGTAATGCTTTCCACAAGAATGTATTGACCCCGCATCATAAAATGTCATTATGTTGCAAAAGCCATATTTCAACTGTTCTACAATACGTCCATTATGATTTATTCATCATTTATTTCACTAAAAGGTTTGGATTAAAAACAATACAAATCAAAATAAGGCAACTATGTTTTTAGAACACAACTTAAATACTTTGCTTGTTTTATGATTTAAAGGTTAAAACATCTTGCTTGATTTGGTTTGAATTGTTGCTTAATTGCTCATCAACAGAATCTCGTGAGATTATTTACAGCTGCCCTAAATAGAGGTGAAGGATGCACAGGTATCGGGACTGAACTACTGTTAAGAGCGTATCCATAGCCATGATGATAAAGACGTTTACCTTTTTCTCCTCTCACCTCAGCTGATTCGAATCTCACTGGGAGATCATCTTGTAAGTGAAATTCTAATGTGTCAATCTTTTTACAGATGATAGGAGGTACACTGTACTAGTTCTACCCAGGAAAAAATTGAATTGAATTGAATGTTGTTTAACGGCTCATCAACACAGTATAAGTTATTTAGAGCCGCCCCAGAGAGAGGGGAAGCATACATAGGAATCCGGGAACCGTGCCCTACTCTTATCATTGAATAGATACCTATGGTTCTTTAACGTGCTCAGAGGACAGACCGATACACGGACTGCCCGGTTTACGTCCCCATCCGACGGACGAGGCTAAGGGAAAGTGTCTTGCCCAAGAACACACCGAAGAAACTCAGTAGCACCCCCAGGAAAAAAAGTTGGTGAAGTTAAAATGTGCTAAAAATTACACCATTGACACCATTTAACCAACCAGTCAACCAGCTTACTATAAAAAAAGATTCCTATGCTTCATTAACATTATCAACTTCGACAGCGCAGGATACCAGGTAACACCATCAATTTCGACAGTGCAGGATACCAGGTAACACTATCAACTTACACAGTGCAGGATACCAGGTAACACTATCAACTTACACAGTGCAGGATACCAGGTAACACTATCAACTTACACAGTGTAGGATACCAAGTAACACTATCAACTTACACAGTGCAGGATACCAGGTAACACTATCAACTTACACAGCGCAGGATACCAGGTAACACTATCAACTTACACAGTGCAGGATACCAGGTAACACTATCAACTTACACAGTGCAGGATACCAGATAACACTATCAACTTACACAGTGCAGGATACCAGATAACACTATCAACTTACACAGTGCAGGTAACACTATCAACTTACACAGTGCAGGATACCAAGTAACACTATCAACTCACACAGTGCAGGATACCAAGTAACACTATCAACTTACACAGTGTAGGATACCAAGTAACACTATCAACTTACACAGTGCAGGATACCAAGTAACACTATCAACTTACACAGTGCAGGATACCAAGTAACACTATCAACTTACACAGTGCAGGATACCAAGTAACACTATCAACTTACACAGTGCAGGATACAAGGTAACGCTATCAACTTACACAGTGCAGGATACCAGATAACATGTACCATCAACTAAGACAGTGCAGGATACAGGATGCCAGGTAACACTGTCAACTTAGAAAGTGCAGGATACCAGGTAACACGGTCAATTTAGACAGTGCAGGATATCAGGTAACACCATCAACTAAGTGCAGGATACCGGGTAACAAAAGCAACTTAAACAGTGCAGGATAACAGGTAATGCCAACAATTAAGACAGAGCAGGTAACACTATCAACTAAGACAGTGCAGGATACCAAGTAACACCAGCAACTAAGACAGTGCAGGATACCAGGTAACACCATCAACTAAGACAGTGTAGGATACCAGGTAACACCATCAACTTAAACAGTGCAGGATTCCAGGTAACAATATCAACTAAGACAGTGCAGGATATCTGGTAACACCATTAACTAAGAAAGTGTATGATACCAGGTAAAACCATCAACTAAGACAGTGCAGGATACCGGGTAACTCCATCAACTAAGACAGTGCATGGTACCAGGTAACACCATCAACTAAGACAGTGCAGAATACCGGGTGACACCATCAACTAAGACAGTGCATGCTACCAGGCAACACCATCAACTAAGACAGTGCAGGATACCACTAACACCATCTACTAAGACAGTGCAATATATCAGTAACACCATCAACTGAGACAGTGCAGGATACCAGTAACACCATCAACTGAGACAGTGCAGGATATCAGTAACACCATCAATGGATACAGTGCAAGATACCAGTAACACCATCAACTAAGACAGTGCAAGATACCAGGTAACAACATCAATTGAGACAGTGCAGGATACCAATAACACCATCAACTCAGTCGGCGCAGGATACCAGTAACACCATCAACTAAGACAGTGCAAAATGCCAGGTAACACCATCACCTGAGACAGTGCAGCATACCAGGTAACACCATCAACTAAGACAGTGCAGGATACCAGTAACACCATCAACTGAGACAGTGCAAGATACCAGGTAACAAAAGCAACTAAGACAGTGCAGGATACCATTAACACCATCAACTGAGACAGTGCAGGGTACCAGTAACACCATCAACTAAGACAGTGCAAGATACCAGGTAACACCATCAACTGAAACGGTGCAGGATACCAGTAACACCATCAACTAAGACAGTGTAGGATACCAGGTAACACCATCAACTAAGACAGTGCAGGATACCAGTAACACCATCAACTGAAACGGTGCAGGATACCAGTAACACCATCAACTAAGACAGTGTAGGATACCAGGTAACACCATCAACTAAGACAGTGCAGGATACCAGTAACACCATCAACTGAAACGGTGCAGGATACCAGTAACACCATCAACTAAGACAGTGCAGGATACCAGTAACACCATCAACTGAGACAGTGTAGGATACCAGGTAACTCCATCAACTAACACAGTGCAGGATACCAGTAACACCATCAACTGAGACAGTGTAGGATACCAGGTAACACCATCAACTAACACAGTGCAGGATACCAGTAACACCATCAACTAACACAGTGCAGGATACCAGTAACACCATCAACTAAGACAGTGCAGGATACCAGTAACACCATCAACTGAGACGGTGTAGGATACCAGTAACACCATCAACTGAGACAGTGCAGGGTACCAGTAACACCATCAACTAAGACAGTGCAAGATACCAGGTAACACCATCAACTGAAACGGTGCAGGATACCAGTAACACCATCAACTAAGACAGTGTAGGATACCAGGTAACACCATCAACTAAGACAGTGCAGGATACCAGTAACACCATCAACTGAAACGGTGCAGGATACCAGTAACACCATCAACTAAGACAGTGTAGGATACCAGGTAACACCATCAACTAAGACAGTGCAGGATACCAGTAACACCATCAACTGAAACAGTGCAGGATACCAGTAAGACCATCAACTAAGACAGTGCAGGATACCAGTAACACCATCAACTGAGACAGTGTAGGATACCAGGTAACTCCATCAACTAACACAGTGCAGGATACCAGTAACACCATCAACTGAGACAGTGTAGGATACCAGGTAACACCATCAACTAACACAGTGCAGGATACCAGTAACACCATCAACTAACACAGTGCAGGATACCAGTAACACCATCAACTGAGACAGTGCAGGATACCAGGTAACAAAGGCAACTAAGACAGTGCAGGATACCAGTAACACCATCAACTGAGACGGTGTAGGATACCAGTAACACCATCAACTGAGACAGTGCAGGATACCAGGTAACAAAAGCAACTAAGACAGTGCAGGATACCAGTAACACCATCAACTGAGACAGTGCAGGATACCAGGTAACAAAGGCAACTAAGACAGTGCAGGATACCAGTAACACCATCAACTGAGACAGTGCAGGATACCAGTAACACCATCAACTGAGACAGTGCAGGATACCAGTAACACCATCAACTGAGACAGTGCAGGATACCAGTAACACCATCAATGGATACAGTGCAAGATACCAGTAACACCATCAACTAAGACAGTGCAGGATATCAGTAACACCATCAACTGAGACAGTGCAGGATACCAGTAACACCATCAACTCAGGGCTGTACAAATATTTTTTTTAGCCACTAGTCCTGGACTAGTCACCCTGTCAAAAGTGACTAGTCCCAAAAAAATTGTGAATAGTCCCAAAAAATGGACACAAGTCCTGAATTTTTTCAATTTCTCAATTTGTTAAAACTGCGTCTTGCATACTCATTACAATTCATTACACACAGTAAAGGAAACAATCCTTATTTACTCTTCAGACAATTAATGTATTGTATGTTTCAGTGGTATAGATTGTAGACTGCCATTGGGTGAAACAGTAGCAATAGTAAGAATCACATCTGCATTTTTAAAATTTCAATATAGAGTTTCATATTACAGTTCAGATAATCATTTAATGGAAAGAAAAAAGTCATAACTTTATATAGGTAAGGGGCTACAGATGAGATTCTTAACTTTATTACCATTTTACCTAATGCAAAAAATAAATAACATGTGAATCAACATAAACATTTTATTTTTATATTTTTGGCCACTACACCAGATGATTTTGACTTTTTGATTGGCTGTGTATCACATTCTACATTTTTTTTCTTTTATTTTTACTTTCACTTTCGCTTTCACTCTGAAAATTTTTCTTATTTTTAACACTGAAAAAGTTCAACAATCTCATTTTTGAAATGTTAACGTTAGCACTGCCAAATACGAAATCAAACTGATTATGTGTATCGGTTCGTTTTGTTTTTATTTTATTTGTTTGACAACTCAATTCGTCGAACGTAATTAGTACACTAACTATGCACAAACCGTTCGTCTTCCAAGTCTGTTACAATTACGCTCAACAATACACTGAGAAATAATAAAAAATCACACCTACCGTTTCATATCAAACATGCTTCCATTATCAAACGTCCTGAGTTTCTTTACTCATCGAAAGATTGCCGACAAATCGGCCTAATTGCGAATTAATCAACGTGTTAGTGTTATTGTTTCAGTGTATCGCCATTTTCAGCTCACCACGTGACAAACAGGTAATCAAGTGACGAACACGTGATTTACATGTGGTAGTCGTTTCATTGGCTAGCGGGTCTGGATTAAAATAGATCGGGTCAATTGATTGGATAAGGTCGACAATGCCCAATGTCAATTTAAGTAATTTGGAGGCGGGACTTCCGGCATGGTAGATTGTTGATAAAATTGCCCGGGGTATTGGATGATCGCCGCTGTGGATGCTAATTGCATTACATAAGCGAGTGCAATTAAAGGATTACGTTGAGAAGTGTGCTGGGGTTGTTTTATGACAGGTGGCCGACATTGTAAATTTGACAAATCTGGGACTGAAATCTTTCAAACAGTGAAACGACCGACTTTCTCTTTTTTTAAAATTGGACTAGTCTGGGACTGAAATCTTTGAAAAAGTGACACGCCCGACTTTGGTTTTGGACTAGTCCCGGGCGTCGGGCTATAGGATTTGTACAGCCCTGCAACTTAGTGCAGGATACCAGGTAACACCATCAACTTAGTGCAGGATACTAGGTAACACCATCAACTTAGTGCGGATACCAGGTAACACCATCAACTTAGTGCAGGGAACAAGGCAACATCATCAACTAAGAAAGTGCAGGATACCAGGTAACACTATCAACTTGGACAGTGCAGGATACCAGGTAACACCATCAACTAAGACAGCGCAGGATACAAAATAACATCATCAACTGAATGAATGGTGTTTTACGGCACGTCGACACATAAATAGGTCATATTGTGCGCAAAAATTTATGAAAAATGAAGTATTAATTAAAAAATTAATGTAAATATATAAAGATAAAACTATTAAAAAATAAGGGATGATCAGGTGTAATATAAACTATGTATGTAAATCAACAAATGCCCGTCAACGGGTATATAAACAAGTAAATATATATAAGAACACATTACAATGATTTATATAGTCTGATCTCTTTCAGGAAATCTAAAACAAGACTAAAATCTACAGTATCAAATAACTCTTTCATAGTATTAACATTGTAGTACCTTTGACGCATAGGATCAAAGTCTACACATTCCAATAATATGTGTTTGACCGTTAACGGTGCAAAGCAGGGTATACATTCTGGTAATGCTCACCTTGTAATAAATATGAATGAGTATAACGTGTATGCCCTATCCTGCACCGGGCTAGGACAACTTCCTCTCGACGAATGGGCTTACTAGAAGAACGCCATTCTCCGAGTAACGGTTTAATTGGATGGAGTTTATTGTTAACTCTCAAATCCCAAGCGGCTTGCCAAGAGTAACGAATATATGTGTTAATACAATTTTTAAAATCAGTATAAGGTAATTTGGTATTAGTTATATGTAAATCTAATGCTGCCTTAGCAGCACTATCAGCTCTATCATTACCACGTATTCCTACATGGCTTGGAAGCCAGCAGAAAATAATAACATTATCAATTATAAGAGAATTGTACTTTTCTAAAAGTTGAAGCACAACTGGGTTTTCATGTTTCATATTACCCAGTGCTTGAAGAGATGAAAGGGAATCAGAAAATATTACAAAATGGTCATCATCAGATTCCTGAATATAATTTAAGACAAGTTCAATTGCCTTAAGTTCAGCTGAAAAGATAGAGGCCTTGTCAGGCAGGCGGCTCTTTATGCTGTGTTTGTGAACAACAGCTGCTGCAGCTACCTTATCTCCATCTTTAGAGCCATCTGTGTAGATATGTTGAAAGTTACTGTATTTCGATTTAATTTCATTAAATTTGCTTTGAAAGACAGTAGGGTCTGTGCTGGATTTGTTATTATTACAAAGATCAAAAATAATTGTTGGTGTTTCCAAAGTCCACGGTGGAATTTGTGGTACTTTGTACTTGGCAATCAAATTTAGGTCGATTTCAGTGTCTCTTAATTTGGGCTTAATACGAAGACCAAATGGTCGAATGGCCTTCGGTTTTCGATCAAAAAGAGGTTCACAACTAGGATTAAAAACATTATCGAAAGTTGGGTTTGAAGGGTTAGACTTTAATTTAATGGCGTATTGAAGAGCTAATTTGTCCCGTCTATGAGACAGTGATAGTTCATTAGCTTCAACACATAGACTTTCGGCTGGTGATGTACGAAATGCACCTAAGGCGAGTCGTAATCCTTGATAATGTATAGGGTCGAGCATCTGCAAGTACGACTTGCGAGTCGATCCATATACTATCGAGCCGTAGTCCAGCTTGGATCTGATAAGAGATCTGTAAAGTCGCAAGAGGACTTTTCGATCTGCTCCCCAATTAGTGTTTGCAACAACTTTAAGTAAGTTAAGAGCTTTAAGGCATTTGGCCTTCAAGTATTTAAGGTGGGGTATAAACGTTAATTTACGGTCGAAAATAAGACCAAGGAATTTTATCTCATCCACTACTGGTATTGGTGACCCATCCAATGTTAGATGAGGGTCTTCATGATGTTTACGAAGTTGACAAAAGTGCATACAATTAGTTTTAGACTTAGAAAATTTAAAACCATTTTCATCAGACCAGGTCTGAAGTTTATTTAGACATTGTTGTAATTGTCTCTCGATAGTATTCATGTTTTTTGCAAGATAACATATAACAAAGTCGTCAACGTATAGCAAACAATCCACACCTGGATTGATGCATTTTACTATACTGTTAATCTTTATATAAAAAGTGTGACAGAGAGTATACTGCCCTGTGGAACACCCAACTCCTGTTCATGAATATCAGAAAGGGTTGAACCCATTCGGACACGAAATTGTCTATCATCTAAGGTACCGACCATTTTGATTTCTGGGGGGGGCCTGGGATTTTTTTGAAAAAATATTCTGGCCCTTGAATTGCTGAAAAAAAATATCCTGGCTCTGACTTGAAGGAAAAAAAATAAACAGTCCCTCAGATTGTTGGAAAAAAATAATCTGGCTCTGAGTCCAATTAGAGGAAAAAAATCTGGCTCCATCTTCAGTCAATAAGATAAATGTAGATCTACTTCATCAGCCACTGGATTCAACATGGATATGTTTAACCACAATCTGGCTACATCCACAACTTCTGCTCAGAAGTTTACTGAAATCTCCAGTTGAAATGAGTTGTAGAAGACAGTGGTAGTATTCATGGTTGTAATAAATGTGATGTGCATAGATCATGGTAGTAATACATGTGGTATACATTAGTCATGGCAGTTATAAATGTAGTATACACTGGCAATGGTGGCAGTAAATGTGTTGTATCAAGTGTTATAAAGTGATCATGGTAGTAATTTGGTATACATTGATCATGGTAGTAATGAACATGATATTCATGGTTATAATTAATGTGGTATACACACATAAGTCATGGTTGTTATAAGGCCATTATTTTTTGATAATTTGTTTTATGAACCCTCCTACAACAAAACGAAATTAGTTTTGTTTTATTTTTCCCTTCCTCCTACAGCTAATATTGCAATCCTGTGAGGGTGACAGTGAACATTTGTCAACCTTCTAAGGCTATCTATTTTATTATACTGAAAAATATGTTTGAAAAAGATATTTGGTTCTGCTAAATTTTCTTTTGAAATACATGGTCACTTCTCTCTGTTCAAAATCTCTATTCTCAGCACCTAGAAAACGTTTTTTGGCGGATGGTTCTTTATGTTCTTTCGGAATCTTCAGCTGTGATTTCACGAGTAAACTTTCAGTCATCTTCAGAAAGTTGTGCAAACTGTGTCAGCCATTTTAGTAAATGTTCACTGATTTTCATTTGTGTATGTAGACATACACTTTTCAGTATTGGAAATCCCAATACATAATTATAAACTTGCTTTGACTTCACAATCATAAGACAGTATTATACAGGGGTGACATTACAAAAAAGTACTATCATTCAGAGACTCACTCCACATTACAAATGATATGCGATGTTACAAAAATGGGAAAATAACAAGTCTTTGAACATTAAACATGGATGTTTGACATAAGGTATATTATTAATAAATATGGTATCAAGTGGTCATGGTAGTAATAAATGTAGTATGCATAGCTCATGGTAGTAATACATGGGGTATTCAGTGGTCATGGTAATAATGAATGGGGTATTCAGTGGTCATGGTAGTAATAAATGTGGTATTTAGTCTTTGGTTTATTCTCTTGTTGCTCTGGCTTCTGCCAAGTCATTGAGTACCTTCATTGTGGCTTTCTAGGCTATTGTTTTTTTGTATTATATTTACACGAGCATATTTGTGTTTTACTTATATTGCCTACTGATGCTGCCTTGTTGGTAAGAGATTAAATCATGGCGGGGATTTCTTTATTTACACTGTCCTGTTTTAATGGGTTGACAGTAGGGTAAGTGTGAGGTTTGGTGCACCCTAGAACCGGTTTAAAACCCCAGTGGCCTACTTTGCCACTGACCGTTCCAAGGCGGTAGCTCTATTGTCAACCCTTTTGTGTTTGTGATGTCGTTTGCATTTTTTATTACATTTTTGCCTTTTCGTTTGTCTGTTTGCGTGTTTGTTTTTGTGCTTTGTGGTTGACTGTCGTCCTTGAATGCTGTTTTCCCTGTCCGATATTTTTATCCTTCTTTAATAGTAGTCATGGTAGTACTAAATGTGATATACAGTGGTCATGATAGTAATACTTGCAATATGCAGTGGTCATGGTAGTAGAAAATGAGGTAAAGCAAAAGAGTAGCCATGACAGTTATAAATGTGATGTACTTTGGGCATGTTAGTAATCAATGTAGTATGCAGTGGTCATGATAGTATTACAATACAAGGGTCCTGGTACTTATGCGATGGACTTTGTGAATATCATCAACAAGTAAATGGACTTAAGAAGCAGCTTAAGCCACATGCAATGCCAGGTTACAGACAAAGCTATGCGCTATATGCCAGTGTTAGTAAGAATGGTATGGAACATGGTAGTCATTGCCCAGTACAAAACGATCCCCTACCAAACAAAACATCCAATCAATTCATAATTCAGAAGAGCAAAAGGGGGCTCACATAGAAAGCAGACAAGTACAAGCATAACTAAATATTAACACCAGCACATGAAGTTCTATCCACCAAATATGGAAAGATCCATATTAAACAAAATAGCTGTCGAAAGGACAGCATTCTCCACTATTCAAGGTCATTTTTAAACAAGGTCACTGACACTTCTGTCTCACCAATCATGGTGCCAGTTCATTCACAAGGTCAATTCTTAATTGTGGAGGTTAATAGGAGGTGGCAACTGAGGTAGGGTGTAGGGGTGCGGGGTGGGGGTGGTCAGTAAACATATATACCAAATATCAAAGCAAGACCTTCAATACCCCAGAAAGAATATGAACTTGAAGAGGGTGGGGAGGGGAAGTGAAGTGTTACTGAATAGGGAAAAAAACACAGAAATAATATAATATTTTCATTGGAGATGGGGGTTGAGAGGAGGGTGTTGGGAAGGGGATGGAAGAGAACATGATGGATGCAGACATGGTAACTGAAGAATAGAATAAATATTTGTCTGTCTGGGGAAGGTGTGGGGTTTATGGGGCTAATGATATATACAGGCTTGCCATTGTTATTGGATGTATGTAGTGGTTTCATTGAAATATATGAAGCTGCTTAAAAAACTTTAATTCAAACTCTAAGTTGAAAAAGAAAATATCATCTGGCTAAAATGAAATAAAAAGTTATGAAACATGGTTGTGTCTGTAAGTGATGACACTTGTCAAGCTCCTTTGGCTGAGATATATGGCTAGTGGGTATTGAAATAAATGGACTTGCCAACAAATAAAAGCAATTCTAAGTCGAAAATTATAGGCTACACATTTTCTAAAATACAATACAGAAAATATTTATCCAGAAAAAGGGCCATAATTTTGCTAAAATGCAATAGAGTGTCTGCTAGCATTCATGCTTTACTGAAGTTGTATTAATAATTAACAATCACCTATTGAAATAAAGGACTTGCCTAAAAACTTTAATCAGCATTTTGAAGTCGAACAAAAAAACATAACTTTGCTTAAATGCAATACAGAGTTAATATGGAACATGTGTCTACTAGTGCCCTTGATATTCCAAGCTTTACTGAAGTTTTGTTGATGTACGACTTTAAGTTGTTAAAATAAATGGACTAGTCAAAAAAGAACTTTAACCAGAAATTCAAAGTAATAAAAAAAACATGCTTTTGCTTAAATGCCAAACAGAGTTATGGAACATGTGTCTACCAGTGTCCTTGATGGGTACTGATGACATATTTCAAGTTCACTGACCAGTGGTTGCTGAAATAACAGGACTTGGCTAACAACTGAAAACCAACCTGACGACGCAGACGTTGAGTAGATCTACAACAGCTCTTCTTATTCTACAAATAGTAAAACTTAAAAAAAATATTCTGGCTTTCAAGTTCACGAAAAAAAAAAATCTGGCCAATGTATTAGGCGAAAAAAAAATCCCGGCTTTCAAGAAATGACAAAAAAATAATTCCGGCTCGAAGGAAAATCCAGGCCCTCCCCAGAGATCAAAATGGTCGGGTCCCTAAGAATTTCTCTATAAAAATAGGTAATCGGCCTCTAAGACCAAGGTCATGAAGATCATTCATAATACCCGTACTTCATGCAGTATCATAAGCTTTCTCCAAGTCAAAAATTACAGCGACTAGATGTTCTTTTTTTATGAAAGCTTCCCTAATAAATGATTCAAATCGAATGAGATTGTCTGTTGTGCCTCGTTGGTGCCGAATCCACTTTGATACTTTGTTATCAGCTTGTTGGACTCCAGGTACCAAACGAGTCTCTCATTAATCATTCGTTCCATGGTTTTACATATACAACTCGTTAAAGCAATAGGGCGATAATTTATTGGGTCCGTATGATCCTTTCCAGGTTTGGGGACTGGAATAACGATTGCTTCCCGCCAAGAATCAGGAAGTTTCCCCGTCACCCAAACCTTATTAAATATATCAAGAAGGGTAGAGAGACAGATTCAGGTAAATTTTTTAGTAATTGATAATGGATATCATCAGGACCAGCTGATGTATCATGAGCCTTTTTAAGGGACTCTCGAAGTTCTTTGAGAGTGAATAGTTTATTGTATTTCTCCAAGTTTTTTGACTTGAAGTTCAGCTTCTTCTGTTCTTTTAGTTTCTTATTTTTCAGAAAATTTAGTTGACAATTTTCAGAAGACGAATTTTTTGAAAAATCTTCTGCCAAAGTGTTTTGTAATATCTTTGACAGATTTATATCTCCATTATCTGTTTATAAGATGATTTACAGAACTAGAATTACCTTTACCACTTATTTTCGGACCATGTCCCATGTCTTCTTAAGAGATGAGCGAGAATTCAGCCTAGAGACGTAAGATCTCCAGGATTTCCTCTTGCTATCCTTAATAGTACGACGGGCATTCGCACGAAAAACTCTAAAGTTATCTAATTTGTTTGAGTTGGCCGCAAGTTAAAATTATTTAATGCAGCTTTACGATAGCTGACTGCCTTTTTGCAGTCATCGTCGTACCATGGTTTATGTGGGCGTTAGGATTTGCCGAGGTTTTTGGAATAGTTTGATCAGCTATATCGTGAAGAGTTTTGGTAAAAAGAGCAGTTGCTATCTTCGACATCTCGAAAACGAAGGCTTTAATTGTCCTCGGCAAAGAGATTGAAACGTAGTCCAATCAGCCTTGGGAAGTTTCCATCATTGCGTTTTTTCGAGAAGTGGAGGGCCGATATTTTCAAGAAATATGGGGAAGTGGTCACTTCCACAGAGGTCGTCTCCAACACTCCACGAAAAATCCATCAAAAGCGTTGGATCGCATACTGTTAAATCAATGGAAGAATGAGAGCCTGTAGCAGGATGTAAGTAAGTATGTGACTTATTTAAAAAGACACAAATTGTTTTTGGCTAAGAAATCCTCAATTTTCTTGCCTTTATCGTTTATATCTTTACAACCCCAGATGTAGTTGTGTCATTAAAATCGCCCAAGAGTATAAAAAGGTGATGGCAATTGTGCAACTAGGTGATTTAGATCTTTAGGGTCAGTGAAGAACTGGGTTGGTAAAATATAAGGAACATATTGTTATGACTCTGTGCATAGTTACACTGACCGCAATAGCTTGCAAATTTGTTTTCAACGCAACAGGTCTGTGAGGAATGTTTCGATTAACAATTATCGAAACTCCACCAGTGGCCTTGTCCCCGGTATCACAAATATGATTGTATAGTGAGTATTGTTTAAAAGATACCTTATCACTTGTCTTCAAGAATGTTTCTTGAAGACAAAAGCAATAGGGTTGTGTTCATTTTAAAATTAAGCTGATTTCATCATAATTTGGTTTCAAACCTCGACAATTCCATTGAATGATCTTATTAGTTTTAACCCATTATTTAGCGCTAAAGGCGTTTTTAATTTTGTTTTATTTTTGGCCTTAGATTTAGGAGAGGTCTTAGGAGACTCAAGCAGCGACATCTCCACTGATGGATCCTCATCCCCGGAAGAAGTCAGCTGAAGTGGCACCTCAACTAACCTTTCATGAGAGATGGAAGTGGCAGTGCAGCTGCTCGCTCTGAAATGTCCATAAGCTGTTCGAATTTGTTATGCAGCTCAATAGGGCCATTAGACACCTTTGGCTGCTCCTTGTGCTCCCCAGTTTGAGCAGCACTAGGCTTTCCAACCGAGGATGTATTAGGCTTCACGACTGGGGAACTTCTAGACTTCACAGTCTTAGAAGAACCCTCTTTCCAATTCTAGAAATTTGACATGCTCTTGACATTGCCAGAGCCTGCCGGTTATGTGTTTGATTTAAATGTAAAAGTTTGATTTAGGTGAAAAGTTTAATTTTGGTTTGTTAAGTTTGTGTTTGTTGACTTTTGTTTGGATTTGATACTGAGGAAGTATTCTTTGTATTTTGAATTTCTGGCTGTGGTTCGTATTGCGTACGTGCATCCCTGCATTCTGTGTGTGTAGCTGTTGTTTTGAGAATAGATGCGTAAGAGGTCGGACTTGAAATTTTATATTTTTCTGCAATTAATTTTCTTGCTTCTGGAAGGGAATGTTTTGTGTATATTTAACTGTTATGATTTTCTTTTTCTTTTTTAAATTTTTCACATAATTTTGAATTTGCGTGATGTCCCAGACCGCAGTTGGTACATTTGAGGTCGTTAGGACATTCTGATTCGTTATGTTTGAATGCAGAGTCGCCACATTTACCACAACGTTCTTCTTTAGTACACCTGGAGTTGTGGTGCCCAAAGGCTTGGCAGTTGTAGCAACGTAACGGGTTTGGAATGTAGGCGTCAACATGCAATTGCAGATATGCCACCTTTATTGTTTTTGGTAAGAACGGGTGTTGCAAATGTGAGTATGATAGTATTTGTACTAATAATTTTGTCATTCCTTTTGATGGGTTATTCGGCGAGCTGCAGTTAACAACTGTGGCTGCAAGCTCGCGAATAATTTCGTCTTCAGGTACTCTGGAGAGATCCGGGCACCTGATGACGCCTTTGGAGATATTCATAGAGGTGTTGAGGCGTAACATTTGATTTTTGTGTTTAAAATTTGTGTAATTGTAAGTAATTAATCGGAGTGAGATTTTTTGTTTGTTTCAATAAGAATTGTTTTGTTTTTTAATTTGTTTGTTAATTTGTTTTACATGTCCAGCAATGGAATGGACAGTTTTCTCGATCACGAAAGGTGACATATCTGTAATAGGTGTTTCCCCGTTTTCCGATACGATAATGAGAAAACGAGGAAAAGATTAATTGAATACTGATTCCTCAGTATCAGATTAATTATCTGTTTTTTTCCGTTTATTAGTAGTTTGTGCGTTTTGTGATGCCATGATGTGGCGTTAAGAATTCATCTTCCACGCTTCTCACCCACCTCGGAGTCCAACCAAGGGGACATTTGCTGTGGATATCTAACAGCAAAATGCCAAGAATACGTAGAAGGTATACTCATATAAAGCTAACGCATCAGACCCCCCATACCACCCAGCGGACATAACCCCTTAACTAAAAAGTCAAAGAGCCGCACTTCTGTCCGCTTAAAAAGTGGCACGAGTATAGCCATAAAGCGTTTTGAAATACATGATTAGCCCGTGCGCCACCGCCATAAAAGACCCTATCTATATAATGTTTAAAGATAGAAACAATATAAAAAGTAAGTAAGATACAGTGTACTGGTACTGTCTGAATAATAAGGTCGGATCTCTTATAGCTGGCGTGTCAAACCGATTGATCAGATCGGGCCACTGACCGCCCGTCTAGTTGAAGTCCGCACCAAAGTGGTGTGTTGCAACGTGGAGATAACTACCAGATCTCCACGCCACTCAACCACCAAACTC